>PVJX010000089.1:0-357031 GCA_004027295.1 Dolichotis patagonum
AAAAATGGCCATTCTCCCAAAATTACTATACAGATTCAATGCCATCCCAATCAAAATACCACTAACATACCTCATAGATCTAGAGAAATCACTCTTAAAATTCATCTGGAACCAGAAGAGACCTAGAATAGCAAAGGCAATTCTAAGCAACAAAGGCAAGGCAGGAGGCATCACAATCCCCGACTTGAAATTATACTACCAAGCTACAGTAATAAAGTCAGTATGGTACTGGAATAGAAACAGACCAGAGGATCAGTGGAATAGATTGGAAGATACAACCACATCCACAAACTCACTCAACCACCTCATCTTTGATAAAGAGGCCAAACATGCTCGCTGGAAGAATGACAGTCTCTTTAACAAATGGTGCTGGAAAAATTGGCTGTCCATATGCAGAAGACTAAAATTAGACCCATGTCTATCACCATACACTAAACTAAATCTAAATGGATCACAGATCTAAATATTAAAATAGAAACACTAAAACTGCTGGAAGACAAAGTAGGTAAAAACCTCAAAGATATAGGGGTAGGAAGAGAATTCATGAACAAGAACCAAAGTACACCTGGAAATACTTCCCAGAATCAATAACTGGGACCACATCTTATTAAAGAGTTTCTGCATGTCAAAAGAGGTTTCCAGCAGAGTGAAAAGAAAACCCACAAATTGGGAAAAAATCTTCATGGACAGCACCTCAGACAAAGGATTTCTGTCTAGAACTTATAAAGAATTAAAAAAAATCAGACCCTCGAAATTCAAAGACCCAATCCAAAAATGGGCATCTGAAATGAATACACAGTTCTCAGATGAAGAAATATGAATGGCAAATAAATACATGAAAATATGTTCATCATCATTAGTCATGAGAGAAAAGCAAATTAAAACCACACTGAGATTCCATCTCACTCCAGAAAGAATGGCCAAGATAGAAAACACTACCAACAAGTGTTGGAGAGGCTGTGGGGAAAAAGGAAGTCTTCTGCACTGTTGGTGGGAGTGTAGACTGTTGCAACCATTGTGGAGGTCAGTCTGGAGATTCTTCAAAAAGATGGGTTTGGAAGTCCCATTTGATCTAGCTATTCCGCTTGTAGGCATATTCCCAGAAGAACTGAAAGCATCATACCACAGTGATATATGTGCACCCATGTTTATAGCAGCACAATTTGTAATGGCCAGATCCTGGAAACAACCTAAGTGCCCATCAACTGAGGAATGGATAAAAAAGTTGTGGCATTTTATACAATGGAGTACTACTCAGCTATAAACAATGATCACATCAAGATATTTATAAATAAATGGACATGACTTGAGACCATTCTCTTAAGTGAAATAAAACTCACAAGTGTAAATACCATATAGTCTCCCTAATATGAGAGTTGATAAGAGTATATAAGACTTTATGGTAAGCATGAGTCCCCATCTCATAGCTTTGAAGCCTTTCAATGTTTTCAATCATCAGTTGGAATGGTTTTATTCTGTTTTGTTCGACTATATCATGCGTGATGATATGCACAGCTGTTTTGAAGAAAACAAAACATTATGACAGCTATTGCTGATTTAATATCATCCCTCTTAGAAGTCCTACCATGCTTCTTTTGTTCTACTACCATTGGTTCTATCTATCACATTGTGTCTTATTGGGATTTGAATATGTGTGATAGTTTAAACAAAATTTTTTTTTATCAAAAATGAGATATTATAGTACCCATTCATCATTTTCTGTTATTCGATTCAGAAAGCCCCGTAATTCTTTCACTCTATGCATGGCTTTATACTATTGTGTTATGTTTGATATTATTATATTTGAAACTATGCTCAACTATAGCAGAGTAAGTGATATGGTGTTAGCTACTGTTGATGTCCAGTTGTCTTAATGTAAAGTACTGTCTTGCCTATGTTGTCCTGTTCTGATCTGCTCTGTACTGCTCTCTTTTGTTTTATTCTCTTTCAAATAAAAAATTAAAAAAAAAGCAATTGGCCATGAACAATCAGCATATATCAACAGTTTTGAGAAGAATTCATTCCCCAATGTTATCCACTGTATCTTCAATTACATAGGTTTGAAATCTTGCCAGGATCCCAAGGAAGAACCAGGCAAGGTAAACGTACACCTGTTCCTGGTGGTGCACTCTCCAGCAAAGCTTCGTTTTGTCACATACCCTCACTTACTAGTTGTAATGAAAAGTTACGATTGGATAATCTGCTTAGTTTCATTATGCTTCAGTTTCCTCATCTGAGAATGGTAATGATAAGAGGCCTCAATTCAAGTGGCTACTGATTAGCAGTGATGGCATGTCATGGCCACAGAGCAGTGACTCTCACTGAAGGGCAGGTAACGTTCACTGGACACATGAGTCTAAGCAGGAAAACTTTCCCACTCTCTCCTGGGAAAGAATATTAACACCTGGATGAAAACACAACAGAACGCAGAACCATTTGGATGACTCTAAAGGGCTATAGACAGAGGATTCTGCAGAAACTACAAAAACAGGACACAGAGAGCAGTATCTTAGCTAGATTAAAATGCTGCTGCTGGTATTTCAAGAAATTCTCTGAGGAAGCCTGTCTGAAGGATGACCATTCTCAAGGCCTCCTTCCCCGAAGTCTGCATAGTCAGCGCCATGGCTTTTTGCCAATGAGACAGATTTGCCAAGCCATACTGGGAGACCACAGACTAAAAGATTATCCCCTTCAGTGTCATACCTACCTTGTCATAATTCCCCATCTATTTACTACTTTATGTGCTTAAAGTACTGGAGAGTAGAACATCATTGAAGGTGCTAGAAATGTGTATGGCAGTCATTGGTGTGATCTATACTGGAAGCAATATGCTTCTGCTCTTCTTTGAGCCAGGAGAAAATGGGTTATGAATGTTAAAAACATCAGACTCCTACCATATGGTTAACACCCTATAGTATAATTAACACCCTACTGGCTGCCCACAGGGTTCTTCACTGTCTTCTAAAAGGAGAAAGCAAAACTTACCTTCACCACCATACTTTCATCATCATCATCATCATCATCATCATCATCATCATCATCTTTAATTTAGCTTGTACTTGTTATGTGTTGGTAGTCAAGGACTACCAACTGATTAGTTCCCTTTCACTGACAGAGAAACTAAGGTTCAAGATGATTATTTGCTTTCCCAAGTTCATACAAATGCTGTCACAAAGGTTGAGATTGCTAGTGTGATAGGCTATCTTCACCATGGCCCAGGGATACCTGCCTCCTGGTAGCCACACTCTTATCACTTTCCCTTTAGAGTGCCCTGGGTTTAATGACTTCCTTCTAGAAACAAAATAGAGGACAGCTCAAAATCAGCTATCACTCCCATGATTAGCTTATGATGCTCTCTGTGTTTTTCTCAGGAGGAGGAAACCAGTCACTACACTATGAACTGCACGACAGAACCGATGTTTCCAGATCATGGATAGCAAGCACCTAAATCCACTAATAATCATGGAAGTGAGTTTGGAAGCACATTCACAATTGACTCTTGAGATGAATTCAGCCTCCATTTTGCCTTCATTACAACTTTGTGAAGGCCACTGACCCAGAGCTGCCCAATGAAGACAATCCTAAATTTCCAAACTACAAATATCGTGAGATAATAAATATATCCTCATGAAACTGCTAAGTTTTAGGGGTTTTTGTCTTGTTTTGTTTTTACATAGCAATATTTAACTAACATACTTACCCAGCTTTGTTGATTCCATAATGGCCTGGTCATAAAGCTCTTTTTACATGCTACCTTGACCTTGGAAATACCCTGTCTTTATTTACTGTAAGTCAGTATTTTGGAAACCTAATATAAATTTACTCTTCTGACCTCATGCCAGTGGTGGTTCACAATGGGGTACATGGAACAAAATTGAGGAGAGAAAACAGAGGGTGGGAGGGATAAGAAACTCCCTGGGTTGACATTTCTATTTTCCCCAACTGTTTGCTCTTCAGGAGGAGGACCTAGGAAAGCCACATGTGAGGAATTAAGAAGAGATGGTTCTAGAATGTATTACAGCAGTTCTTTTGGGCCAGACTGTAGGCAAGTTATCACAGTGAGTTATGAAGTTTGGAGACTGCACAAAGGTGACACCTAGTTACTGTGGCCAAGAATGGGTTGAAATGGGTCATATCCACCCGCACCAGGCTCCCACTAGCTCATATGTTGTCTTGCAGTGCTGCATCTTAATAGCAGCAGGTAGATTAGGATAGGCCTTGTGCAGCCTAGCAATGGCCTGTTACGGTGGAGCCTGCACCTAGTACTTGTGCCATGTTACTCATCTGAGTTGCTCTGCAAATTTCCACTTAAACTACCTAGGGTAAGGGTTTTGTGAAAATCTCAGAAATATCAGAATTTTTTTTGTGTGAAAATCTTAATAAGATATGAAGGGCAGGGAGGGAAATGAGGGGAAAAAGGAAGAATCAAGATATATGATACATAGGTACAAATTCCCAATAAAGAATGTGATCATTATGTATATCTAATTTGTACCAATAAACTTCATTAAAAAAAGCAAAAGAAAAAATAAGATGTTGAACAGAACCAAGGCACAGGTATTGTTTTCTAAAAATGTTGGGTGTTTTAAAATCTTTAATCTCAAATCCCGAACATTAAAAGATGGATTTTAATGGGCTGCATTCTGTTGGAGTAGACTGTTGGAATCAATGGGAGGAACACAGGGGAGAATAAAACGCTCAGAGTCACCCGCACGACCCTTTTTACATCACCACCACAGCAGTAAGAGTTGTGCTCTGCTTTCTGCAGGATGGAGAGCAACCTGGGGGAAGGTGGCCGGTGAGGCTGGTTATATGGCCAGCTGGCCTGGGGAGTGGGACAAGCCTGATCAGGCTGCAAACGTGGAGAACAGGAGAGTAACCAGGCCAATCCTAGGGGCTCAGAAAAAAATAGAGCAGTGGCTTGGAGAGGACTGAGATATACTGGCTCCCTGTCTCAGCGTTACATCTTGGACCTACATTTTAGTCCCACTTCAGCTCTGAGTCTTGAGAGGTTCTTCATAGAATGGGCCTCACCAGCCACTGGGAATCCAAAGCATTTGCTTTTCATTCTCCCCCGCATGGCACTCTGGAGTATTACATGACCTGACCTGCTTTGCTCGCATAACAAAGCTTTTTTAGCCTCAGTGCCTAAATGCACTTCTTGCCAAGCTATTATCTATTTAGTGAACTCCTTCAAAATTCATCTTACATACTATTTCTCCCACAAAGCATTTCCTGATATCCGGGTACCTGTCTTCATCCCAATATCTCACACTGGGTCAGAGGAGCCACCTGTGTCTTCTCAAAACATCAAACATTTCCTCTCACACACCATTTATGTCTTTCTTCGCTATTATTTGACAGCACCTGTTACCCAGGGCCCATTCCATGTGCTGCTGTATCTCAAGGTCACACTGTACATGGTCATATATTTTTGAAATGAATAGATATATATGAAAGAGGAGCATGGGCGCAAAGTGAACCCGTGAAACAACACTGAATGCTGTGCCCTTGAGATGTGGCCGCCCCAGGAAGCACAATGCTCTGTCTCTCTTGGCAGCTTCAGATACATCCCACTGAAAGGAGAAATAAACTAACCTGTAGGGAAAATCTTAACCTCTCCCACCCCGACACTGCAAACACGAGGGAGAAGCCACCGAGCTCCACTAAACACACACAAGGGACTTACCCATTGAATTCTGTGTCTGTCTTTTCACTGCACGCACAGCATTAAAAATCCATCTCAGTCCCTGTGTGGCTGATTACAAAGGCTCATGAATGAGTCAGGAAGTCCCTGGCCTCTGAGTTAAACGCAGAGAAAGGATATTAAGCTCTGTTCAAATCGCCTAGGTTTAGTAAAATTGGCCAACTCATCTTATGTAACACCTCTTCCTTTAACTTCTAAACTTTTGTAAGTTCTATGCAAATCAGAAACATATGAGTTGAAATCCTTTGACTTCATTCCTCAAAATGTTTTTTAAAGGTCTGTTGAATTTTAGGGCTGTCCTTTATGTCATGTCCCCAAGATTTTGAAACAAGGATACCATCCTCCTTTGATGTTTTCAAGGGTAAGTGCTCCTTCCCTGTGGCTGCCACCAAGGGTGGTGACCTGAAGGCCTTGATTTCACCCCAAATTGATAATGTGCTTGCATCAGATTGATTTGCTAAAGTGCTCTCCCTAGTGATTACAGAACAGGAAAAGAGAATTTGGGGGAGGTTTTCTTCCCTTTCTTGCTCAACAAAATTCTAGTCATCTTTCAATATTTTCAATCTTTTGTTGTTGCTGTCCTCAAGCATTAGAGAAAACCTCTCTTAATGTGGTCATCCATGTCCCGTTCCTTTCAAACAGTCATCATAACACATAAATAGCAAGGCAATTTTACTTCATAAATGAGAACCAAAGGTTTGGGAATCTGTGTCTGACTATTGTGTGTGAAGGACTCTGGAGCCAGGCGAGGACGGCCTGTGTGAGCACCAGCTGAAAGAGTGCAAAGGTTAATTTTTGATGTCTGATTAGGACACAGGTAGAGAGAGGGATGAGATGCATGCCATGAATTTGCAGTCCTCTGGGCTGTAATCCCAGGGCTACTTTTCAGGGCTACTAAAAGGTGGATGAGAATGTTTGCATCTGTATTAAACCATAATGCATTTGAATCGCGGTGCTGAGGGTTAAGGAAGGGAAAGAAACACCTGCCATGGCTTCCCTCTTACTATACCATCACTCGATTGTTGGTGCTGAGTTGTCACTGGTAGCATCCCCATCGGCTTTTGCTGTTTCTAATCTCTCATTAGTTAGCAATTCAGGGGAATAAACTTCATTTCCATGCGTTAGGAAATCAGAAAAGTATAAACAAAATAAATGTGAATCCAAATCAGTCTTATGGGCCCTGCTTTGGTGGAAAAAAAGAGCAGTGTTGCATGAGGTTGATTGTTCCTATTTTAGAAGCTCTGGTCTTTATTTTTTAGGTCCTTCTTTCTGAGATGTGATCTAGGCAAGCAAAGCCCTGCACTAAGGAGTCTCCCTATAAAACTGGAAGAAGCCTGATCAGAAGTGGTGAGGCATCTAGAATCTTTGCAAGGTGTAACATTGTATTTTATGTAGGCAAGCACAGTGTAAAGTACTACCTATCATAAATGACGAAAGACACAGTTTAAATTGAGGATACAATCCTGAAAGTCATGATGATGTTATCCCCTTTTTATAGATAAGACCATTGAATCCAAGGGGTTGAAGTGGCTTGCTTAGGACTACAGCTTTATGTCAGTAGCAGTGCTGAGATAGCACTTGGTCTGGGTCCACGAGAAGAGTGGCACAAATTCACGGAAGCTTTATCATTGTCTGTGATGCCAGTCAGCACTCTCTCCTCTTCTCCCAAACTCATCAGAACAGAGGCACAAAATGGAGAGCTGTGAAGATCATACTTAACAGGCAGCAGGCCCTGGGTATCACACCCTGATGCCATTCTGCTGAGCAGATTAAATGTGTTATGTATCTAATGGGGCTCTAGGTATTTAGGAGATAAACTGCTCCCTAGACAATAGGATTCTGTAATTTACCTGAAGATCCTTCAGGCTGTATGACAACCTACATTTATGTGTTTTGTTTTCAACGTTGCATCTTTATTGTTTGAGGTTAATAATAAAAATCATTTTATGACAATAAATCTCACATTTAGACTAGGGCAATGTGGAGTGGGGGAGGAGAGAGGGAGTTTGCATGGGTGAGGAACCAAAACCATATAATGATTGCAGAAAGATGACATGTTTTTTAAATTTATAATTTATCTGGTTGCTAAAAACAAGAACAAACAGCTTTGAAGCAGCTGGGTGTCAAGACAGTTCAAATGGGATTTGCAAAAGGGAGCCATTTAGCAGGAAAAGCTATACATTTGCAATTGTGCTAAGATTTTAAGAAGCACTGTCTGCATTCGTATTCAAGTTTACTCCACAATTTGTACCCCACAACGACAAAAAGTAAAAACCTTCCAACTGGAAGTCCATTTGGACCTGTTTTAATTGAAAACGGAAACCTCTATCTGATCACAATTTAGGTGTTAAATCTCTACAAAACCATTTTGCTCTAGGAAAAATAAAAACTAGTGGCTTGTTGTTGTAAATCACCAGCTTTGGAAATACTTTTTTTCCCTTAGCACAGTCAGATAAAATATTCACACTTTGATGGAATGTAAATGAATGAGGTTTCTTCTTAGTTAACAGGAGAAATCTGAATGTACCATGAGGAAGGATGTGATAATCTATTGAAGCCCTGGCCTATTGAGGTACATTATTTAACACCTTGCTCCTTGAAAGGGGCAGCTTTTTCTCTTTAATAGTGGTTGAAAGAGAGCTGTTACCCATATAAGCAATCATGTGGTGCTTCAATGAAACAGTACAGTCACTCCATGAAGTTAAGGATATCTTATTTACTAATTCCACAAATTAGTGGGGGCATCTACTCTGAGACAAGTGTAGGGCTAGCTACATGGTTAACTAATAGTGTCCATCTGTCCACTTGGAGTTATGGGTCTACTAGACAATCAGGAGATGCTGCACAGATAAATGTATGATGATAAATTAGTTTAAAAGCTACCAAGAGAAACCCTAGGTACCATGAGGAGACTTAGGATGAAAGCACAAGAACAGGCTGTAATAACAAGAGTAGGAATAAACTGGTGGGATGACAGCATGGGATAAATTATTCTTCACTGCCTCCATTGTAGAGATTTCTTGTTCCATTCCTCTGTGGAGAATCTGCCAGGACATGGCAGATGATGGTGCTAAAAGGTTGAATAAAACAAATCCACAGTCAAAGGGCAGAAGGCTGAGTAAAATAGACTCTGGAAACTTCAAAGCCTGGCTCTGCCACCCGCTGGCTGGATATCTTGGGTAAGTGACTTTACTTCTCTGTGCTTTGCTTTCTTCTGTTTAAAATGATATATTAACGGCATCCATCTCATAAGATTGGAAGATGAGAAGCCTTAAATGAATTGTCACACTCAGAGTGTTTAGAAGTCATTGGCTCTTGAGAAAGGCTCTGCGGTTGCAAATGCATAGTGTTGGGTTTGCCTGGGGGGAAGGAGAGTGACATAAGCCACTAACTGGGGAGGGAGTACATGACTGAAGAGCCATGGGAGTGCAAGGAAAGAAATATGGACTCTACTAGAAAATGCATCAGAGTGGGCAGCATAGTGGAGAGGATGCATTAGACCAGGCAAAGGGAGCCCCACTCCTCTGCTGGTCATCTCTTGGGTTTCACGCTTCACGGGTGAAGGATCTGGGATCCTGCTCCAGTGCTGTAGCAGAAGCATATTTGCTACTGAAAGATGATTCTCTGTGTAGTAGCACAAAGTGGCCTGGAAAAATCACTCTGTAAATGTTTGTTGAAAGAACACACAAGCAGAGCTCAGGAAATCACTTCACCCCACCCAGCCAAAACCATCTAATATTTGCTCAGGGAGAGGGGTATCCCTGGGCAAAGAATAAACTAACATTTTAAGCAAAAGTTACCTTACTAAGTCAAAATAAAATGGGTACAACTTTAATCATATCACATTTGTCAACACTTCTCTTTGTTTTTAAAGGAACTT
Organism: Dolichotis patagonum; assembly: GCA_004027295.1. Classification (NCBI taxonomy): domain Eukaryota; kingdom Metazoa; phylum Chordata; class Mammalia; order Rodentia; family Caviidae; genus Dolichotis; species Dolichotis patagonum. The sequence continues at coordinate 9,588 of PVJX010000089.1, forward strand.
TAATAGCTTCCGGGTCTTGCTAGCCCTTCCCATACTGCATTGTTAAAGGCAGTATCTTGTTTCATTTATCCGCCCATCTAGCAAGCATGTATCCAGTTAATTATTTCTACCTGCCAAAGCACAATCTGGGCACCAGGGTATGAAGGTGGGCTCATACTCTTGTTTGAAAGGAGATTATTATTTAGTGCTTGATACTACCAGGGTCAGGGTGACATGATGACAAGAGAAATGTTCTCTTGACCGAAGATTTCATGGGAGCACAGAAGCTCAATCTCCAGTTTGGAATGTCTATGGCTTTGCTCTGTATTTCAGGCTGGCCTTGAACTCACAGCAACCCTCCTGCCTCAGGCTCTTGAGGGATGGGATTACAGGTGTGCACCACTGCACTGGGCCCTCACTGTTTCTTTTTCTTCTTTCTTCTTCTTTTTTTTTTTTAATACAAAGCAAGAAAGTTTACCTTTCTGGCTCAGATCCTTCCATTTAGGGGTAAAGTTTCAAAGCAGAGATTGAGAGCTTCAATAAAGTTGGTAACATTTACTGAAGGGGGAAAATAAACTAAATAAGAATTATAATCTTTGCTTTGTTTCATATTTCTTCCACAGAATAATTATATGTAGAATTAATTCTAAGCAAAGTGTTTCCGGTGCTGTCTGGCAGAAAATAAAACGGGGGCTCCCAAATTTCTGTTACATGTGAAATAATTTAAAGGTAATTATGCTAAATCTTGACTATAGAAATTTTTTCAAGGGTATCCTTTGGCCTCGGAGAGAGCTATGAAATGAAAACCAAAGATAGGTGTAACACTGTAAATAGCAAACTAGCAACAACACATCTTCTAATGAGGAAGGGATTATAATTATGATGAGGGAAAATAGGTGCAGAGGAAGCTGAAACTGAAGGAACTATTTTAATTTTTGAAATATGTAAATAAAGCCCATAGTTCACCTTAAGTTCACATCCTTCTACAAATTTGTTACTGGGGTACCCAGCAACCTCCTAAGAGCAAGAGATCAAGAGATAAGGACAGCATAGCTGTCTACCTTCTGCTGACTTCACAATATTCTCATTTGGTTGGTTCGTTAAGCCCTAAATTTTCATCCATCCACTAGTTCCCCCATTCATTACATGACAAACATCTGTTAGACTGTGCACTTTCTGTATTATGAATTTCTATAGCACCTTGGACTTCTCCTCTGTAATTCTTCATCAATTGGAATGTTATAATCTACCCATGTAATCAATTATTGAGTGTCTTAGGATCCACATATCTTGAAAGGGATAAGAGAAAAAGTATTTCATCCTGTGAGTATTCAAAGTAATATTTACAGAATGAACAAACAGATGAACTAATAGTCTCTTGCAGGAAAATTTGATAACTGTGATGTAGGCTGATAAGAGCAGTAATGGAAAGTCTTCAAATGGTTATGACATATGGATGGTTACTGAAATAGGAGGGATTTCCCACTATTAGAGATGCTTCAGAGATGGCCTTGACAGTTTTCAAAAGGGGAATAAGTCACAAGTAAAAAATAAGGCAATAAGGTGCTCTTTCCTTCCTTCCAATTGTTTTTTAGATCTATGAAATGAAAGTAATAATAGTAGTTAACATGTTTTTCCAATCATTTTCTACGAGAGAGGTACTGCTATTGTTTTGGATCTGGAATGTGCCCCAAAGGGCCATATATTTAAAAACATGGTACTCTGGATGGTGCTATTGAAAGGTGGCAAAATCTTTAGGAGATGGGGAGGTCTTGCCCTTGAAGGGGATTGTGGGACCTCAGTGTTGGTTGATACATTGTGTCAATTTGAGAAGTTTAGAAATTTAACGAAGAGACTCAGCAGGGGGCCAGGACCCTTACTTTTGTAAATATCCTCAGCCTGTGTGAAAGAGGAGGGCACAGAGGTGGTGTGAGTGCTACACCCATCCTGGCAAGGTGTAGCCTGTTTACAATATAAGAGAGGAGAAGAGGTTTGTTCTCCCGTTTTTGCTATGGCTGCTTTTGCTGGCTGCTACCTTCAATTCTCACCACGATGCCATGCCTTTCTGCCTTGGAACCAGCTGATTATGGAATGAAACCTCCACAAACAGCGAGCTAAATAAATCTTTCCTTCCTTCATTTTGAATGTTGGTTATTTTGTCGCAGAATGAGAGAAAAGTAACCAAGAACTCAGTCTCTCCCTCTTCTCCTCTTGTTTCCTATCTCATTACATGAGTGACTGTGCTCCACCATGCACACCCACTGTGACACACTTCCTCATCACAGGCCCGAGAGCAGTGATGCTAACTGATCACAGGAACCTCTGCAATCTTGAGCACAAGTAAAAACTTTCTAAATTAATTGTCTTGAGTATTTTTTTGTAGTGATAGAAAACTGACTAGTATAGGCAATATTAAATCCTCTTGCAACATGTTATGTAATATAATCCTCACAACAGAGTTCATGAAGTGGGTATTACTGTTCTCTCCATAAAACAGGAAAACCTTAGAATGTGAGTCATTTGTTCTGCAAGTGTTCTGCAAGATGAGCACAGATTTCTAATAAATTTTTGCCGGATAACTAAGTGATGTCTTGGCAGTATGGGTGTCCGTGATCCTGAACATTTCATGATGCCAAGGAGCTCTCTGTCCGCGCCCACCTTTCTGCAGGATTGTAAGTGATCATCTCCCAACAGCAAGAGGTTATGGAGAATATCTCATCTTCAGAGGAAAACACAGAACTCTTCATTTGTAATGAGATTAAGAAGATGTGTAAAATATGAGAAACAACACAAAATTTTGTAGAAAATCACCACCCACATAAGGCTATGGCAGTGTGAATGATGAATGGATCTATTTGATGATGGAAATGCTATGTCACATTTCTGTGAAATCCTCAAAAGGAGGCAAAAATAAGTGCCATTGGGTAGGTTCCTTGTAAAAGCTGCACAAAAAGAAAGAGATTCCATTGAGCCAATAGACAGCAGTGATTTCCTTAGAGAGACTGAAATTTGTCCTACATAACAACCCTCTTCTCTCTTGTCTTCCTGACATTAGCTGTGAATGTTTTTAAAGGCAAATGCAGGTTAATTTATTTTTCTTTATGTTTCATATTTTCTTTGTTACTTTGTATTACACTGTAGCACTGTAATAATTTTATATGAATATTTTTGGGTTGTAGAATGAAGCAACTGAGTTTCTATCATTTCTTATGATGAAATTCACTGTGACATAGAAATACTCTAATTTACAGGCATGCTTTGGAATGAATTACATTTGCAGACCAAGGTTTTATGGTATAAGGAAGTTGGCATATAGTGAAGTGAGATAACTTGGCTCAGGTCTTGCAGCAGGTAACTGACAGATACAGAGTCAAGCTCACATAGTTGTGTTCCAAATTCCCCTCTGGAAATAGCAGAGTCTAAGATAAAGAGCTCCTAAAGAACCACTTGTTTCTTATCTGGTATCTTATGAAAGATTGATATTTTGAACTGGTCTACAATAGCAAACATTGTCATTTTTAGTCAAAATTCAACAATAATTTCTAGATGCCACTTTGGTTTTCATTTAAATTAGGTCACTTTAAGCTCAGACTCCTTGTCTTCATGATCCAATAAATTAAACTAACCAATCCAATATTTAATCCAATAAATTAATCTCACCACATATCTGGTAGGTAGGGTCTGTTTAGCTCTCAGAATAAGGCAGTTAACACACAGGACAGCCCACATGACATCCTTGAAGTGAGTGAGTGTGTGTGTGTGTCTGTGTGTGTGTGTTCTAGCTCATGATGAAAATACCAGTCTAAATGATGGTAGGAAGCTGATAACTGCAAGGAGGAGAAGAATGTAGCTGAGGAGATGGAACAGAGAGGGAACATTCTGATTTGGGTTTGGCTACAGGACTGGGAGGTGGAAGAGATGAATGTGGTATTTTTCTGGTGAATGGATGCTATTTTAAGAGAAAGAAACAGGGAAGCCATTTGGTGACTATGGGAAATATAAGTTGGTTCCTGAGTAGCATCTGGGGAGCAGAGGCCTCAATATGCAAGGCCATAACAAAGAAAAGAAAATGGTGGAAGAATAATTACCATGAACAGCCAAACAAGTGAAGGAACCCGATTCGGGGTAATGAAATTTTAAGAATTGGTGGGCAAGTAAACAAATAGACAATCCTGAAATAGAATGAGAGTTGGAACACAACTTGACTTGGTCTCATCTTCCATAATACAAGCAGCCTTGCAAAAGTAAATGACTTGAAGGGTAAAACCAAAGCACTCTGAGATATTACAGGCGAGAAAGGTAAGGTCATGCCATCAGCATCAAGCCAACATGGTGAATATGACAATGAACTGCACAGTAGCTCTGAGGATATGTCAAAAGGAAAGAAAACTTAGGAGAAAGAAAGGATGGGAACATAATGAGTAAAGCACAGAAACTTATTTCTAAGGAAAAAAAGTGAAAAAATAGGAAAATTAATTTGGTGCATTAAGGGATCAGTGGACAAGATCCACTGGGACTTCATTTCCATGGAGCCAGGTTGGGGGCCTGATTCTCCTCAGTGTCAATGGGTCTCCTACAGATGGCCATGATCAGTGACCCACAGAGGGCTCTTGAAAGGAAATCCATGAACCTTTACCATAACCCTGTGCTTATTTATTGTTCCACTTAGACTGTGAGGTCCTGGAAGGCATAGGTTGTCTCTGACTTTCTGCTCCTTCATATGAGTAAATGCTAACTTTTTGTAGTGATCAATGGGTAGATGTTGAATAAACAGAAACATAATTGATGTCAAGACAAATTCCATGCTTCACCTAGGTTTATCTTTGGAAAAATTGGAAGAAGGTAGCTACAGAACTCTTTAAAATTAATTAATTAATTGATTAATTTTTGTACATAATGAAGATGGTCTACTGCCTGAATCCAATCGGCAGAATTGGATGGATGTCTGAAAATGGTGCCTGACCAAGCCACCTCTCTGGGATACCTTTCATGGCACAAATACTACAGATCTGTACACTTATTACAACAATTTTGTGGTGTAAGCTGTCTTGGTCTACACAGCCAGTTTATTACAGTATTTTCTTAGCAGAGGAAGATTAGAATATCTTCATGAAGGGGTGCTTTTTCCTAAATTCCATAGACAGCCCATATGTGCTAACTGAAGGGCCCAGGGCACCATATACCTAAGTTTAAATTGTAGTTCTAGTGGGTACCAGCTGTATGATCTTGAAAATGTAATTTACTGCAACATTCAGGTTGCTCATCTACAATGCAAGGCTGACAACACTTTCTTGCTTAGAGACAAGTATCAAGAATACATTAGAATAGTGTAAGGGAAATATTTAGCATGGCTAATTGGCATAAAAATAAGACCTAAATGATATTTACTATCATAATCATCATCATTATTATTTATAGTTAAGAGATGTTAAAATGTTGATTTCTATCTATTTTCTAAATAAGAAGGCTTATTATTCTCAAAAGAAATAGAGTATGCATATCATGCCTGAAAATATAGTGATTATTCAGGCTGATGAGATACATTTGATAGTTTAAGCACTTCAAACTATTTTGTCTATTCTAAGTATTTGCCATGTAGACATCTTACAACAACTTCTGCATTTTGTTAACTGGATGAGTATAGTCAGTCCACTAATTGAGTGCATCTCACAAATAAAGCATAAGGACTTAGTGGGTGATAGTATGCCATTTCATTTATTGACATTTTTCTCACAGTCTTAGATGCATTCTGAGAAATAATCTTTTTCGTGCAATGGTAAAAATAGTACCTAACATATTTTTTTCTCTGTTCCTTTGGTATCTTCTAAACAACAAACCACCCTTCCAAGAGCTGCTTCGTGAGTAATTGTTTTTTGTCAATGTTTTGTCAACTTGTCAAGTGCTTGCACACAGTTTATGAATGCTCTCACAGCACAGCTGTCTCTGGGCCAATGCAGGAACTCCTCTCGCAGGAACACATGAAGCATGGTAGCCCATTTGAGGGAGCTTTGTTTATGCCTAGGAAGAGCGGGGAAGTGTGTGGGACATTTATTACTGCCTCTTTGGAAAATTCTGATATTGAGAAAATTTCCTTGCATACAGAATGACAACCCATGGAGAGCCAGAAATGATGACATCTATGCTTCAATACTTCAAGTTTCAGGTGGTCCCTTAAGGAGGTAGATCTGATACATTAGCTCGCATCTCCATCAGATGCCCAATCTCGTCAGTAGGTACCACACATGATTTTTAGTCTTTCATACTTTCTGATAAAGTATGTTTTCATGATGCCTCAGATCCCACACTCATCTGTAAATTAGTTCTCTGATCATTCTTCACAACAAATATTCATATCAACTTTACTTCTGTTCTCTTCCATCTTTTCCACCCCTCCGTTGCCTTTCCAGGTAACTTTAGGGTATCTCATTTGCTCACTGTGGCTCACCTGATACACAAATACAAGTAAGACACTTAATTTGGGAAGAGAAAAATTCTTACTCATGTGGAAACCAAAGTAAACCACCTCTTCCTCCATATGTGGTATCATGGGAGTTTAATTTAGGGTGTGACAAGTTGGAAATGCTTAGATAAATAAGTCTGTGGAAAACACCTTTTAGACAATAGATAAACTCCAACCAAATTAGGGCCTAAGCTAATTCATAGGGTGGCTAAAGTTTTCTCTTATAATAACTGCTATAAAAAAAGAGATCTGGTAGTTAGATTGAAAGTCTAAGCAAGTCTGAGAGAAGCGTGTTCTACTTACTGAAACATAGAGATAATGTAGGATGGATGAGTAACAGGAGATGGGTTGAAGTTAAGGCTGCAGACTCAGAAGCAGGAATTTTTCTTTCAGATCATCTGTGATTGCAATTGATCATGTGGACTTTTTGGTGCGAGGTTATAGCTCAGACCTCTTATAATGTAGCTGTAACTTTAGCATACATATCCATAAAAACCAGTTTCCGTGTTTGTATAAGGTAAGATTAAAATGTACAATGAATGTTTAAATAAAAAAAAATACAGTCAGAGACTCAGCACCTGGGATTCCCCCTCACGGTATTCTCCCTCGCTTCGCACTTATCCCATCATCCTTGCCACTTTCTGAAACAGTTCTGGAAGTCTTCTTTCATGACTGTCTTTAGTTGCTCTGTTGTGGCTGCTTTGAAGTTCTGAATATTTAAAAGTATTTATCTTTCATGGTCATGTTGACTTTGGGGGAGAGTCAGAGGTCACAGAGTGGCAGACACAGTGAATAAAGTGGATGAGGACACACTAACATTTCTATGAGCTTGCCTTTCCTTGGACGGCACTTGACAATTACATGTACTACATTTTTATTGTACCTTTTAAAGGCATCCCCCAAAGAGGGCTTCTTGATCTGCTTCAGAAAATGGCAAGAACTGTGGGATGAGTGTTTGAAGCGAAGGGAAATACTGTGAGGGTATTAGTGGCGATGTGACTCTTACTGCAATAAATATTTTTAATTTAAACATTTACCATATGATTCACACCTCATTTACTGGGATGATAATAACATCTACTTCAAAGGTTATCTCAAGCAAATGGAATCCAATAATTAGTCTGAGAACTACCCCAGGTGGCTGCAGAGGAACAAGTGGTCCTAGGAAGTGAAAAGCAGCTATGGGAACTGAGGCTGCTGTCTGCACTTCTTTTGAATCTATAGATGAGATGCCCTAAAGCGCTCTTAACCTCCAATTTTCTCATATGATGAAGTAACCAGGCATTTGAAGACTTAGTAAACATTAAGGTGGAATATATAAAATCAATGGCCTATTATAAATATATTTACATTTTCATAAAAACATACCTCCAAAGAATGACTTTTAGGTTGCTATGACTTTCTCATAGTTTTAGTAAGAAAAGCAATGATCTCATCTTTGTAATTTTCTTGTTTACAATTGATTTAGAAAAGCTTAGTTTTAAAATGCTATAAATTCCTTCTTAGAGCATTCTTCTCAGTTCTTTACTCCATCTTTATAATAAAGTTATGTAAACACTGTAGAACTTTCCAGAAAGATTGGTTGAGCCAAATGTCCCATGCTGTTGACTTTGGGCTGAGCTGGGTGACTTCCTCTGGCCAGGGAATGCTCGAGGTCTTCCATGGTCTCTTCTGCCTCTGCCTCAATGAGAATGCAGCTTGGGCAGCTACCGGTCCCTGGAGGACTCTGACCTATGTGACTCTACCTTCCCATTCGTAGCCCAGCCTAGCAGCTGACATGCAGAACTATGAGCAAGGAATAAATATTACTCACTGCAAGCCACTGCGGTTTGTGGTTTGCTGTGCAGCAGCATCACAATAATACTTAACTCCTGCCTGGGGTCACCAAGCAGCGAAGATTGAATGAATTGTATTCTTTCCTCTGGTTGTGTCCTCAAAGTTCACACACCAAACAGCAGAGAGTTCATCAGGTATGAAGAGAAAAGAGGAAAATGGTGCAGGAGCCTGACAGTTTCTCAAAATGTTAAGCATAGACTTAACGTATGGTCCAGCAATACCACATTTAAATACATACATCAGAGGAATGAAAGCCAGTGTTTGCATGAAACCTTGTGCTTGAGTGAGTATAGAAGCACTGTTCATAATAGCCAAAGAATGGAAACTACCCAAATGTCTATCAGTTGAGGAATAAAAAAGTAACTTGTATTATATGCATAAAAAGAACTATTTGGTCACTTAGAAGGATAAAGTACTCATATTTATGACAATATGCATGAGCTTTAAACACAATATGCTCAGTGAAAGAAAAAAGTCACAAAAGACCACACAATGTGAAATATGTAGAATAGGTGAATCCATAAAGACAGAAAGGAGATGAGGGGCTGGGGGAAGAGAATAAGTGAGCAATTCTTAGTGAGTATGGAGTTTCTTCTTTGAGGTGTTTTAAGACAAAATACAGTGATAGAATGTACAGCCTATGAATATATAAAAAACTAGTTGTGTACTTTAAGTAGGTGTGGCATATAAATTATATCTAAGTAACACTGTTATATAAAGGGGTACAAAGGAGAATCGTTTCCCAGTAGTGTGCTTGGGAGTTTGAGAGGGAAACCTGGGCCTTGCGAGAGACTGGGTTCCATCCTGGGGACCCCAAACAGGGAAGAAGCAAGTTCAGATTTGGAGCAGACACCAGTGACACCATAGCATGAACCTGGTACTCTGCAAAGGCATTCACTTGGATTGCTTATTGCTTATGAAGCACACTACTTGGAATAGATTTTCCTTTGTACCCTTTTATATAACAGTGTCACCTAGTTATAATTTATATGCTATACTACATATCTACTTATAGTACACAATTAGTTTTTGCTATATTCATAGGCTGTACATCCCATCACCATATATTGTCTTAAAACATTTTCTTAAAACACCTCAAAGAAGAAACTCCATGCTCACTAGGAATCACTGACTTCTGCCTTTGGAGAAGCAGGTGCTGCTCAGTCATGTCTGTCCTTCCCTGTCTTATCTTCTCAGCTCTCTGGCTGGGTGCACCTTCAGGCCGGCTGGTACTGGTACCAGCCTGTGACTGTAAGACTCATGCTGTGGTCACCCTCTTGTTGATTACTGTCCCCAGCTGCCTTTCAATTGCCTGCAGATTAGGTGAGAAAGATACTCTGGAGTCTGGTAAACACTATTCAATTCTTCTCACTTTGACAGTGGAGCTCAGAAGCTGATTTTCAGTTTTAGGAATAAAGCAGATACACAACACAAGCCCAACATTTTAATGCAAAAGTCTATTATATTTAATCTCTCCACTCAAATATTTTTTTCCTTCTTTAAAATTTCAGCCTCTTTTTTTGACTGAAAACTCCAAATCACTGTAGTTTTTTGAACCTAGCCATAGCTGGAGCCAGTTCATTTATATTTATAGTTAAATTCCAAATGCACATACTCCTCACATGATTAATTCACAGAAAAGCTCTGAAGTTTGAAATGTTCTAAGTAAGTACAAAGTGGGGCAGAGTTTAAACATGTTAGCTGAAGCCAATAATTTGAATTTTTTTAAAGTCAGAAATCAGACAGTGACTGGTTTAAAAATTTATGATCCCTCAGAAAACTACTTTTTTATGTAGAAAAGGAAAATATTAATCCTATGTTAACTAGACAGTGGCAAGATGCCAGATCTCAGCACAAAACTTTGTTTCTTTCTATCTTCTCTTGCCAGGACGCTAGTAAAAACGTTACCCAGAACTCTCTGCTGTACAGAGGTGACTATAGTATTTGTCTTTCAGAGTAAGCAGAAGAATCCCAGGTCTAGCTAAGTATACATTGGGAGTGAAATGTTTCTATTCCTCATGATGAAATGTAAGTTTGCCCCAAATATTCCCTGTTACAATAGAAGACTAAAGTCATAGTGTTCCACTGTGTCATAAGCTTTCCAATCTGCTCAAGTTTCTGAACATGTACATCTGTTAATATAAAAGGGGTGATTCAAAAACACAGTGAATGCTTACATTTAAAAAGTCTTTAAAGGACACACTGTGGTGAACCCCCATGAAAACGCTCCCCTTTTCTTTGAACACACTTATCCCATTGTACCTGCCACTTTCTGAAGCAGTTCTGGAAATTCTATTTTTGAGTGTCTAGTTGCACTGTGGTAGCTGCCTTGATGTCTTGAATCGATTCAAAATGGGTTTACTTTTCTTAGTCATTCTGATTTTGGAGAAGAGCCAGATGTGATGTGGTGCCAGATCTGGTGAAGAAGGTGGAAGAAGACACACCATGGTGTTTTGCCAGCCTACCTTTTCACTGGGTGGCCCTTGGAGCAACACTTGCTGTATTTTTGATCATACCTCTGAAGACCTTAATAGAGCAGAACTTTCTAAAAATTTACATATTCATTATATATGTTCATCGTACCTCGTATATTTAGAGAAAGCAAATGAGAATCAAGGTGCTTAACACTGTTTTCCACAAAGCCACAGATCATGGCCTGCCTTCCGCTTTTGGGAAAGGTAAGTGTGTTTCTTCTTTCTGCATCGAATGTGCCTTCTGACTACCAGCATCTCAGGAAGCACTATAGATCCAGACCACTGAAGCCCCAGCTTTGCCACTCACAAATTCTTAAGCTCTGTGTCTGTGTCCTTTTTTGCAAAATGCTGATGTCAATAATTGTCCTTACTGCATAAGTCTATGTAAAGGGCTTAGCACAGTGCCTGCCATATAAAAGACACTGCATCAATATTAACTTTGAAAACTAACACAGAATACTGAAAATTACACTAAGAATTCATGTCATATTATCAAAATATTGCAGAGGTCAGGCTTACTGGAGCTTTATTTTAAGGAATTCAGAAAGCTGGTGGCTGTAACTGAATGAGAAAACGTTTGTTTTAAGCAAACTCTTTCTGCCTATAGATCTCTAGTGGGTGTGGAGTATGTCTCTCCTCAGTTCTGTCTCTGAGAGTGGCTATAGATCTTTCTGAGTTTGCTCTTTAACAGAGGAGAAAGTATCCTCCCTTTGAGAGAAAGCATTTCTGCTGTTAAATCAAGACAAGGAGGGGCAGAAGAATTTTTTTTTAAAACAACATGCCTGGTACCTCCACTTCCAAGCCATGTGACATTGAAAAGTGTCTTGACCTCTCTATGCACAGTTTCTTTACCTTTAAAATGAATATAAAGACAGACCTTACTGGAGATGGGTCTGAGTTAGGGATTGATGTGTCAACACCTACCAAGTACTTTAGAAACAGGCCAGAAACTTAGCAAATAGCAGCTGCACACTTGCTAGTATTATAGATGATTTGCTTAGTAATTGTTTGATTCATCTGCTAAACATTCACTGAGAGTTGAGCAGAAAAAAATCTCAATTTAGGATAACTTTGTAAGCTATAGATTCAAAGAGAGAATAGTCATTCAGTTCATTCCTGCAGTCACAATTTCAAAGCGATGTTCCAGAGCTCTATGCATGATAATAGCAGTAAATGTATTTGTGTGTATGTTTTAAATGGCTAGATCCACAGTGTATTGCCACACCACTTCCTCCCTTGTAGCCCTAGATTGTGCCAGGGTCTCGATGAGGGAGCACATGGAAAGCCATCCCCAAGACTGCCGAGATCAGCCCAGTGATTGATGGTTCGAGTCATGTGTCTCTGCTCTGCTGTCATAGAAACCCCTGCTCCCTTCCTTTCTACTACAACAGATAGTGCTTCTCCCAAATGTAAAAGCCCTTCCAGAATCTTTATACTTAGTATTTCCGGTTCGTTGTCTTCCAGGGACGATTCAGTCTGGCTAACTTCCTTCTTACTCTCTCCTTAGAGCCCCCCAAGGTGTTATGTATTCATTTTGTCCACAAAATAGGAACAGAATAAACTTTTGCCGGGAGACTCTGGGAGATTTGTGTATCCAGGTTGCAACAGTTTTGGGAATGACTATTTTATCTAGCTTTGAGGGTGCCCTCTTTGTGTTTAATTCCCACCAGTAATCATTTATTCAGCCCGATAAATCTTCAGCATCCAGTTGCCTGTCTGATGGCAGCCACCGTGGGCCAGGTAAGTTTGATTTTGTATGTGACAGCACCAAGACTGTCATCAGCTTCATGAGAGCTGATGTGAATTTCCACAGTCCAGGTTAACAGGTGTGCACTGCAAGCATTTCATTTTGCTTTTACTCACGTCCTTTGTGTCTATGAACAGATGAAAATGACTTAGACCTCCAATAAATGTTTTCCTATGCCCCACCAGGAAAGAAATTTCAGTTGCAATTCTCCTTGTGTGTGAATTTTGAAGGATTTGTATAAATCTACATCTACTTCTAAAAGGGACGTGGGGCACCTAGCTGGTCAGCAGTCACTGTTTCTCAGTTACTTTTCTCGAAATACAGGATTGTCTTCGCATATCCGTCTCTTTCTCTCTCTCTCCCTCTCCCTCTCCATCTCTTCCCCCCTCCATCTCTCTTTCTCTCTTTGACTTTTTATTTTCTTTTCTGTTTTTTGAAACAGGGTCTCATTATGTACACCAATCTGGCCTTGAACTTGTAACCCACCTGCCTCAGCCTCCTGAATGCTGAGATTACAGGTAAGGACCTCCATGTTCCATTTCGTTCGGGTACTTATTTTTTATGCATAGTCTTTTTTTAATGAGAAGACTAATTTAGTCTGAATGCTACTAATCTACACCCAAAGCATCTGAAATTAATGAAATTTGAAGAACAAAAGACACACTCTTTAGAACATAATAGCTGGTTAAACGGATTAATTTCTTCTGAGACCAAGAATCAGAAGGTCAAGTTCAAGGCCAAAGACAATGCTGTAAGTTGAGCGAAAGCTTGCGATGGCCAGGCCAGGAATATTTCACCTGCTCTGGTCCTATGGATCCCTGCCACCTCACCAGCCCGAAAGGGACCAGCCCTCATGGCAGATCTGCCGGAAACTGCTGAGGTGCCTCTACATACCAGCCCGCCCTCAGTAACACTTTGGAACATCCCCAAAGCTCTGCCTGTCTGTGGGCTTTGGGAGAGGAGAAAACCCTTTAATGAAGCCATCTCCAGAACACATCAGGTGTGAAGCAAGAAGCCTCAGGAACTTCCACTTTCTCAGGGAACCAGGCTACTTCGGTGGCAGCTGATTATATTCAGTCATTCATGCAGCTCCCCGAGGACACGGTTTTTATTTTTAGAGAAGCCTCCATTTGCTGACTGTCGTGAAGGGAACACTCAGGAGGAGCTATTAGCAGTCACTTGTTTCAGTAAACATTGAATATAACATATGCCTCTCAAGTAATGTGTATCCAAACATACAATTTACAAATAATTAACATCATGTTAATTAGTCACATTAATTTATGCCACTTTGTGGAATTATTTCCTCAGAGTGTTTAGGAACGCTGCCAGGAGCTTGAGCCAAACAGTGTGAAAATGTGCTGGAAGTTAACTGTTGTGCGCGGCGCTGCTGTGAAACACAGCTTGAGCGCACAGTTGCCGCGGCCTGCAGCACACTGCAACCACCCAGGCTCCGGTGCCCCGGCTTGAGAAAACTTTCCTTGCATCTGGGGCCGAGCCCCTCTCCTGCCTTATGCTTTCCTTGTCACGCTGTAGTTTTTGCTAATTGCTTGTGAGATCTCATGCACTTATCACCAGCTGCACAGGACCGGGTTTACCCTGGTGGGACAGCAGGCGAACTAGGGAGAATTTTCCTCTCAGAGATATTGTGACATCGTGTTGATAAGTAGAGCTGAGTGGTTTTTTTTTAAATTTCAGGTTGACTTCCTGTTAGCACAGCTCTGTGAATCTGAAGCACAAAAGTAAGGTATTAATGTGTCCGAATAAAGGGGACCCTTGGGAAAGGGTCATCTGTCTCTGAAACTTTAGCATCTTCACAAAGATCGAAAACTTCTCACCCCCCAGTGTTTGAAGCAGGGGAACAAACCACACAAACAGTTCAGAACTAAAGCAGGAAGATATTCAAAGGAAACAGGTTTTGCGAACTTTGCAGGTAGAGTGTGAATGAAGTGGGGAAAGCAAAATCAAATACAAAAGCAAATGGATGAAGAGTTACTGGGGGAACCTGGCTCATTTTAGTGGCCATGTCATGGCAGGAGCAAGACAGCTGGGCTGGCCATGACGGGGGGGGGACCCTGGAAATGCACCCTGATTGCTACCTGTTTCATGTTGTCAATACTGAGTGATCATACCTAAGGTCTCTTTTATTGGGGTAACAAATGCCATAGGAAGAGATGAAAGATCCCTTTACTAAATGTCACGATATGGATTCTCGAGAGCCCCAAGAAGCCATGAAACTTGGTTTGCATGATGGCATTGGTCATAGGCTAAAAGCTGATAAACAAGTTGTAGTTCCAGTGTCCAAATATGAGAGCAAAGAATTTGCAAGAAAATTTATCATAGACAAATATTTGAGGGTGAGAATGTAAAGAAGTGACCAATTATAATGGAATTATGGACAATGGAGAAACAATCACCTAGGAATCTCTGACATTCTATGTTGTAAAACAAGATAGATGAAATTGGTCATCAAAAAGATTTTCAAATCCCTGTCTTTATCCATTTATACTACAACCTTCCCTATCTGTTTTAAACCACTGGAAATGTAGAGTAAGGGACAAAAAGATGAAAAAACAGAGGGGCCTAGGAAGGAGTCTCTGTGAGAACCTAACACCTAAAACCTTCCCAGTCCTCATGTAGTTTAATAATCTAGGGGAAGAGGCAGATGCACGCATGAAAAACAATATAAAATATGATAAAGAGGCAGTGCATTTTGGCCAAAAGGAAGTTCAAAAATTGGTTACTTGACTCCAGAAAAGCCAGGAAGGTTTAGCAAATTTAGTCAAAGGAAGTCCCTTTCTTGATAGCTGTACCTAACTGTCTTAAGAGATAAATTAAGAGCTCTATTCCCATGTGGACACACTGACAGATGTAAAAGAAATTTTCCCTCATAAAAAAACTCCTGACTTATTGGTAGGAGAATCACATTAGGTCTATAACTTCTACCAAAGTCTTGGTTAATGACAACATATTTTAAGTGTTGCTTTTTAGAAGTTTATTTAGGGCCTATCTGATTCACTTTAACTTTGATTCAATTTGGTTCTCTTTAATATTTATCCAATAATGTTTCAGAATCCCAAAGATACGAATACATGAATGCTCTTCTCCTAATGTCCAGGAAACCATTGAGAATATAAAAGCACCAAAAAAAAAAAAAAATTATCCTAGGGTTAAGGACATTCTGAAACTTCAAAGAGAATCGAATAAAATCTGCCCCTATTTTGCCCATGCTGAAATTGCACTCGGCAGGAGAAGTGCTTCTTCCCATGCAGAAATCGGAAAACGCATTTGAAAAAACACATCCATATTTTAATTAAAAGGGGCCATTCTGAGCCCAGCATGTGGAAATGCAGCATTAATATTTGTGACGTTAGCCATGGGGGACAGAGGGGCAAAGAGGGTCTTCCACGGGCCGCAGGAAGTCAGGGTTGATCTTTCTTGAAATCCAGATTCTCACAGACATGAAGGGGTCTGTCCTTGCTTCAAAGCACTACCCAGGGAGAAGGCGCACGGATGGAAGGTCTAAAGACCCATCACAGCAGCCGTGGAGGGATCAGAGTTTTAGCAGGACTGTGTGTCTGGGGAACAAAAGCACTCACGGGTGTAGATGAGTACGGGAACCCGTGTGGGACAGCCAGCGACGACTCTTCCCCGCGCACAGGTACATTAATGAGCGTCAGCCCACAGTAACACGAATCTGAAAATGAGTCATTTGTTCTGCAGACTCCAGAGAGTGTTACAATCCACTGAATATTGATGATATTTGTTGTCATTATTTGTTGAGTGGAGTATGACAGCCATTGCCAAACAGCCCCATATTTGGCATTTAACAAACAATGAACGTAGCGAGCCAATTTGTGCTTGCTTGGATATAGACATCACGGGTGGCAGCCAGTCTCGGCATGTTTGATATCCCAGGGTTTATGGACAGGTGTATTTAAAAAGTAACAGATTTTTAAAAAAAATCCTAAGTGCATGCATGAATTAATTTTCCATGCCAAATTACTACTTGCTTCTTTAAAAGATAATGTTGGTTATTATGCATGGATATATGTGTAAGAAGTGGAATCCCAGCTACTCTGGAGATCGAGGGAGGACAACACGTTCAAGACTACCTTGAAAAATTTAGTGAAGCTAGGTCTCAAAATAAAAAATAAAAAGGGCTGGGATTATAGCTCAGGATAGAGCATTTACCTAGAGTGCCTGACACCCTGGATTCTATTCCCAGCGTCCCCTGCCCCCTAGAAAAGAAGAAGAAAGAGAAAGAAAGAAAGAAAGAAAGAAAGAAAGAAAGAAAGAAAGAAAGAAAGAAAGAAAAGAAAAGAAAGGAAATGGAATCTGCTTGCTTGCTTTTATGGTACTGGAGACAGAACCAAGGGCCTTTGTGCTGGGCTACATTCCCAGACCTCTTTTTATTTTAAATCTTGAGATGGTGTAAGTCCCTAAGTTCTCCAAGCTGAGCTGAAACTTGTGATCCCCTGGGCTCAGCCTCCAGAATGCTGGGATGGGATGTACCATCAAGTCTGGGTGGAATCTTTTCTTTTTAAGGATTGAACTTCACATGGACTTAATTTGTTGATTCACTGCCTTAGCAAGTTTGAGTTTTTGCATAACCCAGAATAGAAGAATAGGGAGGAAAAAGGAGAGCACGGTGTTTAGAACTCACTCCCCAAACCCTTATCCTTTTCGCACAGAACAGGTCAGGAGGGGACCTCAGACTGACAGCCCCTGCACTAAGTCCCCCTGTGCCTCTGGAGCCCATGTCAAGAACTCACCATGTGGCTACTACAACTGAGAAACCGAGATGCACATTTTGGTTCATTTTAACTCAGGTAAAGTTAAATTTAAAAACTGAAACAGCTCAATATCTTTCCACCAAATACAATTATATGGTGTCTGTAGGATGTCACTGCCATGTCACAATTATATTAAGACACTATTGTTTTGAAGTGAATGTGTCTGGGATGTGTATGTTTTGTACTATTCCACATAAGCACATCACAGCATATCCCTCTCATATTTATTGATCTTGAATAATATTTTCCTTTGTACTAGATAGCATTGTAATATGCTTATTTGGATATTTTGCACAGGTGAATAAGTTACAGGGATACCTAGGTAAGTCATAACTGGTAATTCAATTGCGATAACTATTTTAATTATAAATTATTAAATTAGTGTCTAGTAAAGCAAGCAGAGGCAATTTTAAAATTTAAAATTGTAACACTGATGCAAAATCAAGGGAAAGATCACAAGTTAGCTTTACAACAGGAAAAGTTAAAAAAGAGATTAGGAGGAAAAATAGCACAGGTTTCAGAAGAGATGTCAATTGAAATTTCCTGCAACAGAACAAAACAAAGCTGTTTGCTATGTGAAAGAAATTTAAGGTAATAAATTAGACAGTATAAGGAGATATTTTCAGCAAATACACAGTAAATTGGAAAAGATGTTGCTTTCAACACTCAAAACAAAAACGTTGCTACTAGAAAACATGGTTCCTAGAAAATTTTAAATTATACATGTGGTTGGCATTATGTATCTATTGGGCATTGTCATGGTGCCAAGAGAAGTTCAGTCCCCCAAATCTGTCTGGAACCTGCCCCGGGTGCCATTGTTGCCCTATGGTCACAGCCCATCCACTTTCACTTGCTTCGTGGGTCTCACTACCTCTCTGCTGGATGTACAGGGGTCTCCTGGATTCCCCTGGCCACCTTGCAACCCATCTTCTATGTCACAGCTGGCGTGACCGTTTCAAAGTGGAGCTCGGACCTCCTGCCCTTAGAGAGTCTGCATAGAAGCCACTCTGTCATTCCCAATTGTGTCTCTCACCCTCTCCTGGCCTTTGCTCTGTTTCTTGGAACGTACCAAGCTGACGCCCACATCAGGGCCTTTAAGTTTGCTCGCCCCTCTGTTTGCCACATGCTTTCCCCAGTTCCGTATGCATTGTTGATTCATTGAGTGAGTAGATGTGAAGAGGGCAGTGAACTGGATTAGACGTTTGACTTTCAGCCAATCTTTACTCATTCATGCATTCATTTCAGTGAGCACTCTTTACTTAGTCCCCACTATTTGCCAGGCACTAAACTAAGAATTGAGAAGCCAGACATTTTATAAAGCTCTCTGTGGGAAATAAAAAGGAACATGCTTTCGGTTTGTGTTCTGTCTCCCACCGAATTATAGGAAGACTCAATTTATCTGCAGCTAAGTCATCACAGATACTTTATGTTGTAAGTATATTGAAAACAAAGCAAGACAAAAACTAGGGCTCGACTTGATGGTGCTGTAAGCAGAATATAAGAAGTTAATGATATTATGAGTCTCAATCTGGGCTAGAAACAGAAATATAGAAACTCCAATGCAATCAATAGGATTGAAGAGGTCAGCAGGGCAGCTTCCTCTTGGGTAAGGCTATATCTTATTAAGTTTTGTATTCTCAGTGCCCAGTCCACAGTTGGAATTCAATAAATTCCTACTAAATTGAAATCATCACTTACAATAAGCCCTTAATAAGACTGTGAATTTATTGAAGGCAGAGCCTACACAGTAGGTCTCTATGTCCTTCAGGCCTCCCGTGTACCAGAGTCCCCATAACTGTTGGTGTGGCTTGTGGCTGAAACTTTAAGTCCTAGACACAGAGGACCAGCAGCATAGAGGCTGAGGTAGGTAAGATGCAGACATCAGGGAGTGATGGATTCTGGGAGAGGGGAAGGATGTTCTCTATCTACAGCTAATCCATGCTGCTAGGTCTTCTGACATTTTCCCCCAGTGCCAGAAATGGGTTTTGCTTGTGATCTGAATTTTTTTTTTAATTTATACATTTTGTTATTAATTTTTTATTAGTACAGATTTGCAGCTCATAACCTTTGCATTCCTTCATGGAGTTGGTACATGTATGCAACACACGTGAACTTTTTCATCTCCTTTCCTTCTCCTCTTCTTCTTTTGCTCTATCTCTTAATCCCTTTCTCTTTGGAGAAAAATCTATCTCCCTATTTCTATCCTTTATTTTGGTCTTTATTTATAAGTTGGGTCTCTCATCTAAGAGAAACCATGAGATATCCAAGCTTGTGTGTCTGATTTATTTCACCTAATATTATGGTCTCAAGGTGCATCCATTTTTCTACAAATGATTTCAGTTTATCATTCTTCATGGCAAAGTACTCTTCCACTGTGTGATCTCCTGACTCCTATATGTTAGCAACTAAGGAGGCTTGAAAACAATTTGCCAGAAACACACTCCTGCAGGCTTCATTGGGCTCACCAGAGGGTCAGATTGCCTCCCTGGCGTTAAGAAAAGGGGACTGGGAAATAAGCCCTTGGGAGCATCCCTCTGTTCTGCTGGCACTATGCTTGGTATTTTGCTATTTTCTATTCCTCATATTCACGTCTCCTCCTATTCTCCAACCTCCCTGAGCAGTGGGTCTCACGAGCTCCATTTACAGAGAAGAACAACGGGACTCAGATGGGTTAAGCAGTTTGCCTGGAGTCACACAACAGCAATGTAGCGATGTAGGGACTGAAGTCAAAGCTAATCTTCCCAATGCATTGTGCTTGTCTCAAATTACAGATGCAACAGGAAACAATCTAAGGAAAACAAAGCAAGCCATTTCTTTACAAAGAGCCCTACCCCGGAAATGGACCAAATTTTAGGGTGGGATCACCTCCGAAATATGAAGAGCAGCTCCATTTGGGGCACGTTCTCCACAGAAAGGCGCATTCGTAGGCACGTCAAGGTCCTGCTGGCCTCCTTTAAGTGCGTAAAGACCAAGCCTACACCTCAATATAAAACTTGCATGTGTGGAATAAAGGTCTGCAATATACTTGGCAGCTTGATCTTTCTGTCTGTGGCTTGCAAAGGCTCATTTTGCAGACATGTGTTTTTGCTTAGAAATGCACAGGGGTGGATAAATCACTGGGTCGTCGTCCCCGGAGCCAGCTCCATTAACTTTCTTGGCATGATCTCACCACTGAAGTCAACATGACTTAAGAGTTTATATTACATTTTATTAGGCTTTAATTCCATACTTTTCCTGAATTTCAATGTTCATCTGTCTGGAAGAAAATAAATGTTGCTTGTGACTTGAAAACCAAAGTTTTCTAACTTTAATTTGCTTTTAATTGACTTATTTAGCTAATTTTGATTTTAAGTAGGCTGGAGGGAAAGAGTTTTGAAAACTCCTGAAGGACACACTCACGCGCGCGCACACACACACACACACACATTTATGTATCACTGTATCTATGTATCACATACATACACACATATGTACATATTACCAAACTACGATGTAATCAGCCACCCAAGAAGAGTGGGCAGAAGTTCAAGTTCAAAGTTCGTTATAAATAAAAGAAATAGGATCTTTTTACTACAATTATGAATCATGTGACTCTGGTGCTTACATTTGCCAGGCTTTGTCTTTTTAATCCTACTCTTCTTCTTTGTGATCCTTACTAACATTTCTGTGTAGCTCAGTGTTCACATGGTGGGGTAGGAGAGAGAGAGAGAGAGAGAGAGAGAGAGAGAGAGAGAATACCATCACAACTCAATAAAATATTTACTGTTTTCCCCAAATCTTTAGGCTCTCATGAGGCCCTAAAGGTAAAGTGATTGTGCAGCCATCTGTCATCCCAGAGAGAAACACAGGTGTCTATGTCCTGTTTTTTTCGCTTGGCAACTGGGCACTGGCATTGTCAGTCACAGTTCTGGAAAAGCACAGAATTTGGGAATGCAGAATTTTAAGCCCAAATTTCTCTCAGCCTACCATCCATGAGGTCTTAGTCAAAGGTCTTTAAGCTTATTGCAGCTCAAAATCTTTAAATAAGAATGGGACGATGATGCTCATATCCGCCTTTCTGACCTCAGAAGCTACAGAGACAATGGATGAGATGTGAGAATCAGGGTGCCACAGCCATCACCATTACTGTCCTCACCCAGCAGAACTGAAAATGCCCATAAAGAAATACCAGAGTTTCCTTTCCTATACATCCCTTTCTTCAGCATGACAGACACATGCTAGGTTCTGGAGCTATAACCAGGAGCAAGACATTAAGACCTTCTGCTTCACTACACCAGGCCTCTGCTCCTTCTTTTTATCACAGGATAGATCAAGAGAAACCACCTGGGGGATTGATGACCAAGACCATCCTATCACATTCCTACTCAGAATTAATACAGTCCTAATGCATTCCTATTTAGAGCCTATGACCCTAGAGGAGGAGGACGTGAGCTGGGAATGTCTGAGACAAGTGTTGTGCAGGGTTAGGATGAAGACTGCATAAATTCGATGGGGTTTGGCCCAGTCTAACACAGTCTCTGGCTCATCCCTTACCAGAAGCATCAGAAACATCTGTCGTCCTAGGAAAGTTATGGGGGAAAACTTGTATATACCAGCAAACTCTCTGTGGCTTTATGTGTAATTCCCTTGAGGATTTATAGATAACCATCTAATTTTAGAGCCAAATTATACCCTGTTAATTCTATTCTTTCTTCCAATACACATGGAAGAATTCCTTCCCTTCACCTCCTTATCCTCATACCCTCTCTCCTAGTGCTGGGTATAAGACCTTCATATTGTGTGTGGTAAGTGTATATGGATGTGTGTGAATGTTGAGTGCTAGACAACAAAACCAAGGAATGAAAGAAAAGTTACAAACAATTTTGCATAGCCAGCCAGAGCTATATTCTAATATATGTCAAGTACTGCCACTTTGGTTAATGATTTTTCACCTCAGAAGTATGTAAGAACCTTCTATGCATATTCTCTTTGTAGATATCTTCATGTCTACAGTTTTACCCTGAACTAGCTTGGTTGCCACCCAGCTAGGCCATTCCTCACCCCGTGCCTTTCATTCAGCAATTGTAATAGGTGTTATCAGAAGACAAGAGGAATGCCTTTAATGATTTATTTAATTAGTACAGTAGGAAACACACTGCCATAATCTCTCTTAAAAACCCTCCCCTCTGTTTCAAACACACTTAGCCCATTGGTCCTGCGACTTTCTGAAGCAGTTCTGGAAGTCCTCTTTCATGAGTGTCTTTAGTTGTACTGCCATGGCTGCCTCGATGTCTGACTATGTTCAAAATATTTACTTTTTATGGTCTTTTGGACTTCAGTGAGGATTCAGAAGTCATACAGTACCAAATATAGTGGTGAAAGGGGACAAAGAAATACCATAATGGTTTTATAAACTGCCTTTCTATTACATGGCACTCAACAACAGCGTTCACTGTATTTTTTATCATATCTCCTGAAGACATGACAGTGGAATTCTAGAACTACTTCAGGAAGTAGCAAACAATGCTGGGATAAATATGTTTCAAACAAGTGATGGTATTTTGAAGAGAAGTAATGGTAATGTGCCATTTACACAATAATTTTTTATTTAAAGACACACCATGTTTTGTGATTAGCCCTTGTACCTTGGACACTGGCTCTTTGTCACATCCTGCCTTAGCCCTAAGAAGTGGTATTGTACTGATCTGTGCCCCATCCCAGCTGTAGTGGTTGGTTGCTTGATTGTGTCAACTTGAGATATTTAGAAGCTTAACTAAATGAGTTTAACAACTCTATTCCCAAGGGTGTGGAAGACCCACCCTAGGGTGGCTCGTCACCTGGATGGTATAAAAAGGAAGAAGGAAAGACTAATGCATTCCATTCTTTGAAGAAGTTCCAGTCTTCGCCTTTGGTTTGGACCTTGTCTCTTGGCTTCCAGTGTAGACTCTTTAGCTTTCCAGCACAGACTCTTTAGCCTTCCATTGTAGAACGTTCAGTCTTCTGTTGCAGACCCATCAGCCTTCCGGAGTGGATGTGCACTGGACAATGGGGTGAACTCCAGACCTTGGATTGAATCCTTTGGTCTCCAGTGTGCAGACACCCTCTGCTTGCTTCCTCGTCTGACTGTGGCTGACCATCATAAGTCAATCTTGTCATTTCTTATACCTTTGTATATCTCATGGCATATCTGTTTTCTCTAGTAAAACCTGACCAGCAAAACAGATGCTTAAGAATCATTTATTAGAAGACAAAAGACAACCTAAACAAAGCTTAGTGCAGAAGGCAGATCAAATATAAATGCTGGACATAAACTCAATTCTGCTTCTTCTCATACTCACTTTTGAGGAAGCCCTCCCTTACCTGCATGATGTCTTGCACGAGTTAATATTTGGTAAAAAGACACCATCTAAAAATAATAAACAGTGATGGAGAATTTAAATTATGCTGTGATAGTTACATAGTTTTACTTTTTTTGTAAAGAAGGCTCCTTTGCAACATTATAATCATAAACAACAAAGAAGACTCCTTCCCCAAGGATCTGCTACTGATGCTTGCAGGACCCTGAAAGAGTCATGGAACCCCTCCAGGTATTTTTTTCCTGGGGTCAAAGAATAAAGAAAATAAAGCTTTTTGTGGAAGGAGCTCAAAGTGCTTCCTTTTGAATGCTTTCTTTGCTTCTCGTAGCTTCCTTTAAAAGCATGTGGGGTTCTTCTCACAGAGACACCGAGATGCTAAATAGTTTGCTTTACAGTGCATTAGCAGTCACGATGAGAGGCAGCAAAAGAAATCACCATCACGATTTGTTAGCGTGCTGGTAAATGCTTAACAACTGGCTTTGTGGAAACAAGAGCCCCACTCGTCATGCTCACCAGTTCCTGTGGTGTAAATATTCCCTCAGTGGCCATTCATGATGACTGAGCACAGAAAGAGGCTCACAGCTGGTTGTCTTGACTGGTGAGCAGCTGGAGACAGCACACCACTGTCTGACTTCCCAAACCAACCCCTTAGCACTTTTAGATGGCAATGCCCACCTTCTTTGCTCCTCCATGAAACATATATACATGCTTTGAAGTTGCATTATATTTCAAGGCAAAGTGCATGTTGCTGTGAAGCTCTTTGAAGGCAAGATGGTAGCCCATTCATCTTCATGCGTTTGGTGTTGGCACAAGGTATTTGGCCAATATACAGCTGCTTCTAAAGAATATACATATATTCAGCTTTTATATGATATATATGTGCATAAACAAAAACTCTTTAACATGAAAATTACTATGCTAGGAAAAAAAATTCTCATTATCACTTCAACTTTACTAGGTTCTGATTAACTTTCTTTTGTCCTGATCACATGAGCTCAGCCTCCTAGTCTGTTGGTGACAGAAATGAGTTTTCAGGCAATCCCATGAAATCAAATCTTTCTTGTAGGCCTGCACAATTTCACTCTAAGACGGTTGTAACCCTGGAAAGACAGAGCAAGCAGTGACCACCACATTAACACAGAGCGATATAAGCTATTCATAATTTCCTCTCCATACGTTGGCAGAGAGCTAGGGGGCTGAGAGGCAGTGCAAAATTAAGTTTTAATGCAGAGGGAGAAGGAAAATGGGAACTGGAGAAGATGTGGACTGTGAGCTGAGTGCCTTCCCACCTCTGCATTCACATGTCAGAATCATAATACCCAAAATGATAGTTTAGGAGGTGCAGCCTTTGGGCAGTGACCACTAAGTCCCAAGAGCAGAGCTCTCATGAATAAGATTACAAAAAAGCCCTCTAGAACTGCCTGGCCTCCTCCCCATGGGAGGACCCAAAGTGATGGCACTGTTTACAATCCACATAGCAGGTCCCCACTGCAAACCAAATCTGCCTGCATCTTAATCTCAGATTTTCCAGAATTCTGAGCTGTGAGAAATAAAATTCTGTTGTTTGCAAGTTACCAAGCTCATGTTATTTTGTTATAGAAACCTGAAAGACTAAGACAAAGGGGAACATAAAATTGGGGCTGGGCCAGATGGGAGGGGTAGGAGACTTGAAGGAGTCAGGAACACGGTGGTGAAGCCCTGGTGGTAACTTGGATCTTACTGTTGGACTGAACCGTGAAAGAGCTCTTGTTTCTCCATTTCATCAATTTCCAGTGAAGTTTCCTTAAATCAAGAGAGATAATCTAATATCTCATTTCCTTATAGATGTGATGTTTTAAAAATGCCACTATTCAAGCTTGCATTCTTGGTTTTTTGTTTTTTGTTTTTAAATGCCACAGGCATAAAACAGTGGACTGCACTGAATTCTTTTTTAGCCGTTCCCACCCTTCCCGACCTGCCTCCTAGACAGGCATAGAGTAGACACATACTTAAACTCTGTGCATGATTCTGGAGCTTTTAGACTGGCTTCTCCACAAACTCTTCTTCTGTTGTGCTTTGTCCCTTTCCTTTCGGTAGCTTGTGTACAAATGATTGGAACAACTTCATTAGAAAATATCCTGAGCTATTCAGTGGCTTTAGAATAAATTCTTCCTTTTCCCATTACAATTAAGGAGCTCTCTAAGTCTTTTTATGCTGCTATGACAGAATAACTGCAGACTGGATAATTTATAAAGCACAGAAATTTTTTCCTCAAAGTTCTGGAGGCTGGGACATCCAATACCAATATGCTGGCATGTGGCAGGTGCCTTCTTGCTGCATTATGACAGAGGGCATCACATGACAAAGGAGAAATGAGGGAAGAGAAAGCAAGAGAAAGCCAAGGAGGTAGAACTGGTTTTTGTAGCAAAATCAGCCCTGCAACAACAACCAAGATCCACCAACAGAGTGGGACCTCGTAACCTAATCACCTCAGACAGTCATCCCTCTCAACGCCTTCATGGAGCAACTAAATTTCAATGAGTCTTGGAGGTGACATTCAAATCATCTCAACCCCCTGGCAGAACACAGCAGGATGCAGTTCTGTGCAGCAAATAAAACAACCAGAACAACGACATGAATAAGGGAATGTGATCATGGGGACAATGATGAGCGTATGTCCTGGGGGATCTGCTGTCTTCATGTGAGTCCCCATTCTTCTCCCAGGGCATCCCTGTGCTATCCAGAGCTTCCCAATGGAGGGAGGTTTCAGGATCACACAGATTTTTGAAGTACGTTTCCGACAGAACACAGAAATGCAAATGCAAATGATGGGAGCGATCTCTGCTGGTTCTTGGAGTCTTGCTTCACATCACAAGAAAATTCAAGATGCAGTGGGCCTCTATTTCTCACTAAAGCTTGGGCTCTGAGCAATCTCTGGCTTCACTCCTGTTACCTGCTGCTAGGGAATAGTTTTATAGAGATGGGCCTATGAGAGAAAATCTACAATATTTTGCAAAATCTAAGAAATGGAAAGGCTCTGGGGTATTTGGACAGCCACAGATTGGACAGGTGCCAGTCAAAAAGCAGCACTGAGATTTCTGCCCCTTGATTCGATTTTTACAGAACAAACAGTGGTTGTTTTCTGACAGGGCCTCATTGTGTTTTTTTTTTAAAATGGAAGAAAAAGGCAAAGAAAAGGACCTTATTCCCTCCACATGGGTTGGCTTAGTGAATTCCCTGTGGAATGGAGTGAGAAGATGGAAAGTGAGGGTGGGCAGAAGGGGCTTCATTCCTGAACAATCTGCCCATCAGTTCAATTAACATCATGGCTGAAAAGTACCAGTCAAGGGCCCCATACTCCTGACTACTTATTTAAGAAGATAAAAGGTAGCACAGAGATGGTGAATGGTTTGTGAAATGGCACAGTGTCTGGGCGTTATAGTTTAGATCTAAAATGTTTCTCAGCATTCCCAAGTGTGTGAAAGTTGGTTGGATCATAGAGGTCTTATGCTCGTCAGTGGGTTCATTCGTTCATGTGTTCAGAGGCTGAATGTGCAGTAGCAGATGAGGCCTGGTTGGAGGTGGGCCAGAAGGGTGTGACCCGGAAGAATGCATTCTTGTCCTCAGGTCCTTTTCTCTCTCTCTCAGCTTCCTGGCTGCCATCGCTGAGTAACTTTTTCTCTATCATTCCACTCTGCTATTTGTTTCTCCCTGGGAACCCAACAACCATGGGCTGAAATGATGATCTAAAATATGGGCTGAAAATATCTTCCTTTAAGCTGTGGGTGTTGGGTATTCTGTCCAGGAGTGGGAAAAGACCTGTGTTACAGCTCAGGACCCTTGAGCAGGCCTCGCTCTGCGGAGTATTTTCAGAAAATTCTGGCCTAGGATCTCACAGAATGAGAAAAGCCATTTGCATTACACCCAGAGTTTCCCAATGTTCACTAGGTTGTAGGCAGTGAGAAGGGGAAGGAAACTAGTATCAACGGAACCTTTGCTCTGTGTTGAGCCTAGACTTGCACCTTCCTGAAATATTCCACACTAACCTCCTGGCAAGTCTATAGACAGCATGCCGTTGTCTTTCTCACTTTGAGGCTGAGGAACCAAGGTCTGGAGAGGTGGGACACATGGTCTAGGCCAGCTGGCTTCCAGCAGACCTGAGAGCTCTTGATTCTCCATTTGGTTCTGTTTCTGCTACACCTGGCATTTCTGCTCACAGCAGCACAGGCAGGAGGCAGGATTCAAAAAGAAAATGCAAAGTAATAATAATAATAATAATAATAATAATAATAATAAAATAAGAGTATGGAATCAGGGATACTTGGATTTTAGGCTGGACTCCAACCTCAGGTAACTTACAGCACTTCAGTTATCCTCATCTATTAGCCCAATTTGTGACCGGCAAATTGGTTTCTGGTTGGACAGCAACTGAATAGAGAGAGGAGCTGAGGAGGACTCAGGCATATTCCAATCTGAGAGAAAAGGGGCTGGATCAATCAGCAAGGTCTGCCTGGCCAGGGTGTGAGGGGAGAGGTGCATGTACCCGCAGCCTGGCCTGGGGCTCTGCATTCTGAAAGTCACTACAGGTCATACTTGATGTGAGATAGGACACCTTCCTGCCTTGCTGTGCCTTTGCTCACAGTTTGAACCATCTGGCCCTCACAGGGAATGATGCTACAGAAAATAGGTACAGAGCCCATGACCATGATGGCAAGCAGTATGCAGGAGAGGTGAATTTTTTCCCCTGGTTCTAAGTGTTCCCAAGACTCCAGCACATAGAATCAAACAATTTTCTTACTGCTAACCATTCTTCACTTCTTTGTTTCTCTCCATCTTTTCAGCATTTTGACCCTTATGAAACCTTCAAAGTTCATGATATTTGTTTCCTCTGGAAGTTGTGTCCTATTCCTTGCATCACACGATCTGGTGTATCCTAACCTGTGACATTTCTTGTACTCATGGTTATTTCAGACCTTCTCCATATGGCTTCATAGAGATGATAAGAGATGAAAAGGAACTCTGTACTCATAAAGATTTGGGGGTGACTTTGCCCTGTTTAAATGTGTGATCCTGCAACTAGGAGGGATGCCTCCTAACCCTGTGAGCTCACTTGTCTCACCTATAAGTGTGATGGTCATGTGAGCCATTCCAGATTTGCAGATGATGAGTCAAAAGAAAAGATGCAGAGAGTTTCACCTGTTGCCTAGCACAGAGTTACAGCACAAATGTAATAAGCTTGTCATCCGCTAATAATGTACTTGCATTCTAAGGTTATTTCACATTAATTTGAAAATTGAAAAAAACCCAATGAAATATGATATGGACTGAATATTCTTTATTAAAAATATTTGGGACCATAAATTCTCATTTTGATTTGAGATTTGGGGGTAGGAGATGAATTTTAAAGTATTTTCATCTATATAGAAAGAAATCTTAGGAATGGAATACAAGTTTAACCACTAAATTCATTTATGTTTCACATATGGACTATACCCAGTGCAAAGGTAATCTGATACAGCATTTTTACTGTGACTCACCACATGAGATTGAGTATGGAATTTTCCACCCATGGCTACATGTTGGTGCTCAAAAGTTTAGTGCCATGAAACATCTCAAATTTCAGATTTGGGGATTAAGGATGCTCAGACTGAAAAAATCATGTCCAGGGCAAAGAACATTGGATTTATTCAACACACTCATCAGGTCATGGAAACTCCAGGGGTTCGCAGTGTGCTGGAATGGAGAGAGATCGGAAATGTGGGTTGGAAAATGTGTCTAGTGGCACTGACCTCACCCAAGCTGGAGTTCAGTCATGACACAATTCAGATCCAGCAGCTCAAATGTAGTGAGAGATCAGTATTGTAAAGCTTCAGGTGTTGCTGGTTTTTTATGTTGCCTGCTAAGTGGTTCATTTAAAGTAAACCTCAGTTTTCTCATGTTTGGAGGAATAGCAATCACATTTTTCCTGTCTAATTCAGAAGATGTGTTTTGGTATGCAATGTGTCAGCAGAAATAAAGACCCTCCCACTCCTTTAAGTCTTAATCTCTCTCAAGCTAAGATTCTTTCCTTCTTTTTCTGCAGAAGGAAATTTCTCAGCCACCACAGGCATCTTTGTTTTATTTTTTATTTTTCCTTTAATATTCTCTCAGCATTTTTTCACAAGGCCTCTCACATGTAACTAGCAAAAGTGCTGTATTATTTCAGAATCTTTTCTACATGCCAGGAACTGGACTCACTGCTTCATATCCTCTGGTAGTTCAGACCCTTGAGCACAAGTGACAGGAATACAGTCAGAGGATGTAAGCAAAGCAAATGTATCTGGTTATGTAACTAAAAACTCAAGGGATTCTGGTGCAATTAGATCCAGATAGAGTCCTGATAACTCAGTCTCTCCTTGCTGTCTTTCTTGACTTTGCCGGAGGTTCACCTCCCTGTACTCTGCTCTCTTTTCACAGGGTGAACCCAGAGCTCCCAGACACCTTGACCCTCAGTCTGGCCTCTCATTTTGGCTGGTAAAGGAGCTTCTCTTTCCCAGTCGCTCCCACCGAACCTCTGGCTGTTGCTCTCACTGCCCTAGCTTTGGTCACATGCTCATTTTTGCACCAGGAAATGGGGTCAGCCCTGCTGAGCTTCACCGATGTGCTTGGGCTTGGGCGATGCTCAGAGGATAACAAACGGAGGTGTCATTACCAGAAAAGGGAGACTGGATGTTGTGCAAACTAAAGCAAGAGTCACCTAAGAGGGCTCTCATCACATAGTAAGCAAGTGGGATCGTAAACTGTGGAACTAAAGGTCAGAATGATGATTTGACTAAGCTCTCATGGTCAAAAGAGAACAGAACTGGAATTCCAGTCCAGAAATCCCACATCTCATTTCTTACCCTCTATCATGCTTCTTTGCCTACACTGCCTTTCTGATCCCAGTTTGCTCATTGTTTTGTGGGGACCAGTGGCTGCTTTCAACATTCAGCGCAGACGGTCACAGCAGCCTTTGAAGGAGGCAGGCTGCACGGATGGTTTGTTTTTTGCTTTTAGTCAACTATAATCTGGATTCTGACTTTTTTTTATCCTAATACTGAGGATTGAAGCCAGGGGCTTCACACTGAACTATATCCCCAGAACTTTATTATTTGTTTTTATTTTGAGACAAAGTCTGACTAAGTTGCTAAATTTCCCAGGCTAGACAGGAATTTGCAATTCTCCCTTCAGCCTCTCAGATTGCTGGGCTTACAGGTATGTGCCATCATGCCTGGCGTGGATCTCATTTTTCTAAGTTACATTCTTCCAGCTCATATTCCTGTGGACTAATCTCTGAAAGCAAATTAGAGGAGTTGACAGTCAACTTTTTGTAGCTAAAAAGACCTTCATATATATGTAGATAGATATACTCAGGTATTTGATTTTTACATTGATCCACAGAGGAAAACTAAGAATACTTCCTATTAGTTAGACAAAGTAATACATGACTGTTCTCCCAAATCTTTGGGAGGCAGAGGTAAAAGGATTTTAAGTTCTAGCCCAGTCTGGAAAATTTAGATCTTGTCTTAAAATAAAAAATAAAAAAGGATTGGGGATGTAGCTCAGTGCAAATTCCCTAAATTCAGTCCTTAGCATTGTATGCACACACACACACACACACACACACACACACACACACACACACAATTTTCTCTACATCACAGAAGACACAGGTGACACTCAGCAGGGTTAACTGACTTGAGCAATTTCTTTTTAAGTTCTCAGTTACTGACAATCCCAGAATTCCAATCCATCTAATCACACAGTTCAAATTTAACATGTTTAAGACCTGCCCTTGCCCTGGACCATTACAAGTTTCATGAACCTCACTCCTTCACCCGTATTTCAGTGAATCTTCTTTCCAGCTTTTTATCTATACCGACTTGTTAATTCTGCCTGTGTCTTTATATTAAAGATCAATAAACTGTAACAGGATTTAGCTCACTTTATTGGCCCCTCACATGGTTTTATAAATAAAGCTTTATTAAAGCAAGGCCATGCACATTAAGACTCATCTGTGTCTCCTTTCAGGCTACAGTGCTGGTGTTGAGTAATTGTGGCAGATACCTAAAGGTCTGCAAAACCTAAAATATTTATTGGTTTACCCTTTCCAGAAAAGCTTTGCTGAGCCCTGCTCTAAGTAACTGATACAGCAGTGAAAATGTCTTCACCAGAGCTCTGCTCTGCTGCTCACCACTGGGAAATTTTGCTAGGTGGCTAGGGCCAGTGGGCCATGAAGTCAGTTTTTGTGCAGAGACAGTATTTGTGGACAGCTCAATGATGTAGGCCATCCAGGCAAAATGGCGGCCGTGGGGTCCATTCAAGAGTGGCGGCTGTGCTGACAAGTACCAGATACAGCTAAATACCTGCTCCTTTCTTTGGCTTTGGAATATACTTTTATCCTCAGCTCCGTGAATATCTTGTTTCAGAGGCTGACTGTCATGCTTATTCATACCACAAACATTAACCCCAGCACCACGCTGCATTCTTTGCTGTGCGCTCATCAGGGCAGTTCTCAAGAGTGATGTCATAGCACTTTGGCCACAAAATGATTTGTGGAGCATCCTCAATTAACCTGATAATCATGAGGGCTCAAGTCCTTTAGTTTTAAAGAAACTTATTATTTGAAAAAGCCAGAGCCTATTCAAGTGCACAGAAAAACATGACACAATATTTAGGAGCATGTAAGGACTAAAGACCTCAGCCGAAACCAACCTCTCCTGATTCATTACATCTGTGTGGCCAGGGGAAAATTAGCTATCCTCTGCCTGGATATTCTTGGTACTACTACTGTCCTCAATAATAATACTTATCTAATACTTATCTGGAAACAGGTTTTTGTGATTGAATTAGTTAAAATTTGTGTTGCTCATAAGAGAAGGCTCAGTGTAAGCCTATAGACGAATGAGCTACTGTTATTTATTGATTGTTCGTAATACACAGTTGCAAGCTCAGAGCTCTGCATGGTTATCTTGAACGTGTAACCTTGTCGCTGCCCGGATTTATGATATGCTTCCTTCACAGAAAGAAGGAATTAGTTACAGCTGGTGTGTGGGGAACTGCACAAACCCACAGCCTGGCTTATCTATGCCATATTCAGAAATAGATCTTAGCTGGATGATATCATTACTCAAGTGCCTGGAAAAAATCCTTTTAAAAATAACCCATATACAAAAACAAGAGCTTAAACACAGTTTGCCTAACCTCTTAAAATTTGAAAAGGGCTGGTATTAAAATCTAGGTATGTCCTGGCGAGTACCTCCACCAGCTGAACATTGACTGTCAAATGCACTTGGAAGAAAAGTCCTCAAAACTCTCTATTTGAATCATATTCAGATTTCTGTGGAATTCTCCCTCAGTAAAAGCCAGTTTCCCAGGCTTCTTGTGAAAGGTGAATAAGATGCCCCACATAAAAGAGGTAACTCATGCAAAAACTGCTTTGTGCAGCCAGTGGTCACCACCAGAAACCTTGCCCATCAGGTCTGGAATAGCTCAGCAGTCAGAGGTGCTGCACAGCCAGTTCCCCAGAAAAGGAACAAACCAGCACTGAGAACCCTATGCTTAGGCAGGTAAGTGGAAAAACCTCTAGGGCCACCACAGTCTGGGAATGTGTTGAGCAGAAATTTAGCCTCTTTAGTCCGAAGGTGCCTGTTGGTTGCACCTATGCGCCTGAGAATCATGTATGATCCTGGGAGCCCTGGCAAAGGACGATGATGCCACCATACGTCATAAAGATAAAGCTCCTTCACATACAACTGGCTGATTAGGACTCTAATCTAGTGACACAATCTAAGTTCAAGAAATCCTAGTTACTTTGAACAAAGGATGACAGCAGGCTGCAGCTGAATTTGCTTTGTTTTCATGATTTTTAATTTCTAAGTCTGTGTATGAAAAATGCTGCATGGAATCACTGTTATGCGATTTCCAGAGTTATGCCCTGGCTCCCTGGATGAAAGAATGAAGAAGACCAAGATATCAAGGATGGACCAAGTGGTAAAATCAATGGCAACCGTGAACCTTCCGAGAACACTTAGCAAGTGCTTCAGTAATGCAGCCTCCTTTATTACTCAGAGCAATGTCCCTGAGAGGTAGGTGTCATTATCATTTGCATTTTTAGAGCTGAGAAAACCAAGGTCCTGAGATATTAAACAAGTAGCTTGAGGTCAGTTAGCTTAGGAATAGCAGAGGCCAGTTACGGGTCAATTCAGTTTGGATTCAGAACTGGCAAACCTCAGCCCTATTCCACTCATTCCTGGGATAAAAATGTTTCCAATACAAATGTTTTTCTTGTGGCCATGTCACAGGAGAAGAAGCAGAGGGAAATCAGGATGGGGAGGTTGGGAGCTGCTCAAAGTTCAATGGCCTTGTCTGTGCAGAAGGGACCTGGAGCTGAGCCCCAAACTAACATCAGACAGGCAAGAGTTAAATGGAAACCGGGCTCTTGTTTACTGTGTTCTAGTTTCTTTTTTAAAGTATACTACTGGGAAGGACCACAAGACTTCCCTGCTCCTTATTAAAAATAGAAAATCTGTTTAGGCAGCAGCTACAGCACAAAAGCAGATATATTATGGGCCGAAAAGAACCAAGCTACAGGCTGGCTGACATCTCTGGAGGTGGGGCCTGCAATCCTCAAATTAAACACCCTGCCTTTCTCAGGGTCAGGAGAGTAACAGACAATAGAGATCCTCTCTTTCTACTGCAAAAGAGAAGCCCTGTTTCCTTCCAGGGAAGAAAAGAATGACTGCCTTCTTCAGTCCACTCTTTGTCTCCCCTCTTTCCTCTTCCCTTCCTCTTCTTTTTCCTACTCTTCACTGAAGTCACTGGTTTGTGACCAAGGGGTTTATATTTCTAAAGGAGGATGGTAACTACCATTCTTTTCTCTTTTTTTTCAGGAAAAAAAGTATAAAGCAGCTTCATGGGAAATAGTTTTGCTTAAAATCTAGAAATTCGAAATTGTTTTTGATATGAACTGGCCATAACACCTATCTAATTTCTTTCCTTTGGAGGTATCCAACCTCCCAGAACCTCCAACCTCCTCACAGCAGCAGGTACAGATTCCACTGAGACTGGCTGAAAACACTTGTGGGTTCTTAAGGATTAGCGAGCGGGTGAATGACTGTCACAAGACAGGAGCTGCAAAGCCAATGTTGTTGCTGGTGTCCCTGGGTTTGACCTGGATCTAGGATTACGTTCCCTTCTAAGTGGCTAGCAGGAGGGATGGGAGAAGGCCTGAGTCATTTCACAATGCTTCATGCTCTCTATCTCAGAGTCTGTTTTTATTGTATATAAGGGTTGTTCTATTAGGTTTGAAGAATTGTTGTATTTTCACCATATTTTAGGTCCCTTCTTAAATTTTGTTTTAATTTTTGAAAAGAAAAATGATAAAAGTGAAACCATGAAACATATTTTCAAACCAGGTTAGTAGGACAGTTACAATAATTAATACATTGCGTATAGTTGTCTTCATAGTAGTTATTCAGAGTGCAAGATATAGGCATGATATCCTGATGGGGGAAAGAGGAAAGCTAGAAAAGAAAAAGTAAAACAAATATGTATATACAAGATAGCTAAGACAGTGATACAGCTAGTTTCTCCTTAAATTGTTGGTTGTGCTCTTTACCTTTGTTTCCATTACAGTAACTAATTCCCGGTGTAATTTTTGTCCACCATGGAGCAGTTTTCAATGCCTAGAGACATTTCTAATCGGCACATTTGATGGGATGCTACTGGAATACAGTGGGTGGAAGCCAACGATCCCGCTCAACATGCTGCAGGGCAGCGGGCTGGCCCCACTGAAAAGTGAGGTGGACCAGACAATCAATAGTGCTGCGGTTGAGAAATCCCAGGTTACCCTGTGAGGTTCTTGTTAAAAAGGAAGGGACTTGTGAAAGTCAAAATGAGAACATTTTTCCCTCTTTTTATTTCTTCTCCACTTTCACAAGACCAAGTACATCCTGTAGGGGCATCTGGACCCAGAATACTGAGACAGAGCCAGTAGGGAAATTAGTAGAAAAATCAATAATCATAACATCAGTAGCAACTTGCATTTGTGTATCACTTTACTTTCCATCCGCTAAGTCAACTGGAGCTACGCTGGGGAAGGAAGTAGGAAAGATTTCCCTGAGAATATTTCCCATTTTATGCGTTTCCAGAATTAACGTTTTAAAACAAATTAGAAATAGATTAAACGAGGTACCTTTGGTCAAATAGAAAAGCAATTACATGATAGGAAATTGTAATAATCCATCACAGGCGTCGGTTTAAGGTCCCAGAGCCTGGTGTAGTTGTTGCTGGCAACTGCTTCTGTGTGCCCGAGTACTTCAGGAGGCTCACTGCACTTTGTCCGAGTGGCACAAAGATAAGCACTGTCTCCAAGGCCAGGAAAGGCTGCCCGACTTTCTCAGTGATAATGAGAAGCATGAAGCGTTTGATGGATCTTTATGTATTGGGTTCTACTGGTAGAGGGTACGTGCTGGCTTACTCTAAGTTATTCTGAGTGCCGTATTCTTGAAAGGTATGAATTACCACTCACCTGTGTGGTGGATAATAAAGTGGTGAAGCCACAAAAGTGCCTCCAAGAAGCAGGAAGTGCACTGAGAAACTCTGGTTGAACCCTGGTGTATCTACACCAATCCATTCACACACTTTGCCATTACATTTATTGAAGTTTATGCATGTGTGATACCTGGTACACAAGAGGCACTGAATGAATGCTTATTGGTGTCATTTTTAGGGAGAAAACTCAGCACAGAAAAATCTTATCTACTGACTGCACACACACATACACACGCACACATGCACACCTCTTTCCTTTGTTAAATTTCACCTCAAGTGAAGAGATCATACTCTGTTTCTATTCAGAGCTGTGATACCAAAATATCTACTTCATTTCTAGGAAACTGAAAACAGATTCCCTAATTGCTCTTCTGTTTGCATAGATGGAAACTCTGCAAACAATGGGACAGTCACATTTTTAATGTGTGTGTACAATTCCCATTATTGTAACTGTAACTTATGTGACTTTAAACACACGTAGTTTTTATTTTTTATTTTGAGATTAATTGGAGATTCACACACAATTGTGAGAAGTAATTGAGAAAGATCCTGAGTTTTTCACCCCAACAGAAACATCTTTCCTGTCTCCGGAGCAGCTCGCATTCATTCAAGCCCAGCCACCCTCCTCAAATCTCACAGTTTCAGGTGCACACATCTGCACAGCACCCAGAAATGTGCACCGGGGATTTGATTTTCTGCAGTTTTGTTACACACACACACACACACACACACACACAACACACACACACAACACACACACACTGATTCGATTTTATGGCATAAGTGTTCTGTGTAACTCTAATATAAATGAAAATACAAAACAGTGATAAGGCATAGTTCTCATGTAGACAGTAGCTCAATAGACTCCTTAAGGGGTTGTTTCTGTACCAGTCACTTTTGTAAGGAACACAAGAAGACAATAAAAGGAAAGCAAACTTGGCCTTTGTAGTCAAGGATTTCATGGTAGCATGGGAAAGGAGGGAATGTAGGTAATTATAGGAAGAAATGAGTGCAAAATGAAAGAAATCTTTCAATTATTTGCAAAATAATCAAGATTAATAAAATTATACATTTTGATCCTCATTACAATGGCTTTAATCCCAAAGTCACTTGTACCTTTATCATTATATATATATCTTAATGCATTAATAGTGTTCATGTAACATGTGTCCAACATTTTGAAATATTAGCTCCAATGATCTATCCATGTGTTACCATAGTATCTTTACCCATCCCAACAGTTCAGTTCAATATATTAAACTGTAAAACTAAATTTGCTCCATATTTGATTTACTTATGTATAGATTCAGTATCTCTTTATATAAGGTTTATAAAAACCCACTAAAATGCATGCATATGTGCTTGATCAAGTAGAAATGTTTGTCAGACAAAGGGAAAATTTGGGGCACATTGGAAAGTACTTTTTGGCCTTTTATAAATAATATTAAGAAGAATATTTCACAGTCATTGAAAAAATATTGGGAGCTCTCTATTGGTAGAAACCAGAGAGAGTGGTTTATAAACGAGTGGTACTATGTACCTGGCATACACAATTTCCCACTGAGGTAGGGAGAGCAGGGATAAGCACATGTATTAGAGTATTCAACCTCCAACTGAATACAAATGTAGTTTTTCTTTGTTGCTAAATGTAACTCGTATTCCTAGAGCAGTGTCCAAGAGCAGTGTAAAGGATGAGGAAGACACTAATGGTGAAAGACTAAAACAAAACTAGACGCATTCAGCCCTCTTCTCTACTCCATCCCCATAACATAGAGCAGAGAACGAATTCACTTGTGCTGTGGCTGTTAGGATTCTGAGGCATATAAAGGGACGAGCCTAAGATCACAGAACACAATGGAGACCCAGCCTGGATCCAAGCTTCCGCTATGGAGCTCCTGCTTTGCACAAGACGTGGTATGAGTTGGAACCATACACAACGGTGGAAAGTTCTTTCAGCACCTACAACATATAGCCCAGTGCTAGGTTTTGGAGATAGAAACAGTTCTAACAAATCACTTGCACCTTTGAGAAAGGTAGTCTGAATAATGTGTCAGGAATTAGAAGCATTTCAAGAGTAATATGAAAATGATATGTGCTGAGGGTTTAGCTCAATAGTAGAGTATGTGTTAGGCCTTGGGTTCAATCCCTAACATCTACCCTCAAGAAACATACATCACATCTCATTAAAAATACGACCTAGTCTATGCTACAAATACTATGGGAATATCGAAGAAAAAGGAAAATGAAAGCCAAATCAAGGAAGGATTCTGGGATACGCTGAAGTGTGAGTTGAGACATCGAAGGATTAGCAGGCTTTTCAAGAATGGAAGGGTAGAGAAAAGGGTGGAGGTGGGAAGAGCCGGGCACCAGAGAGTGAAAATAGAGCAGAGGCTCTGGGTTTTGGTTCTGGAGTCAGATAAGTGAAGATTTGATTCTTGGCACCTGATATGACAGCGGTGTGTCTGAAGAAGCTTTTAAGCCCATTTGAGACCCCGTTTCATTTTTAAGTGAGGACAGGTAGTGCCTATGTGATGCAGTTGTGGTGAAGATTACTAGTGCCAATATCTGTGAAACGTCTGTATGGACAATAGGTGGCAGAGGGAAATTGTTATGGGGGTTCAGGTTTCAAGGGTAGTCTGAAGCCCAGAAGGGGAAACGTACGTCTTTTCCAAGCTTCTAAAGTCTTCTGAATCAACCTAAGTAAGCTGAAACAACAAGGATTTGAGCACAAAATATATTAGCAAATAACAATGAATTCAGAAACAATACAGAACAGAGAAAAGCATGTGGGTAAAAACTGTAAAGCATAAACAAGGAAGGGTGACAGCAAGGGAGGGAGAAGCCTGGAGTTTCAGCCGAGCACCATGGTTTGGAGATCTCATGTTAGACAAGATGCCTCCTTGGACAAAGATGAGATAGCTATGCATCTGAGGTTCTAGTTGCTTCCACACAGCTTCAGGGTATGTGCTGTTCCTTAATCAACCATTTTGTTTCAAATAATTTTGTCCCATTAATGTACTCATGTAGTTTACAGTCTAAACTGGGAGTCTTCGGTTTTTAGAAACGCTAAATGAGATAGACTGCCAGGAAAATGGAGAGAAACAGAAACTATCCAGTGAAAGCAAGACACGCACTTCTCTTTCATAAAACCTGCACAAACCATATTCGATTTCTGCTTATTTATGTATTACGGAAACACTGAAAAATAACTAGACAGATATTCTGAATGGTCTGAATTGGAATGTTATGAAAAATTGACTTTGAGGCGCAAGAAGGTACATCAAAGATGTACATATTCATCCCCCATAGCTTCTAAAACTTCACTAGGAGAAGTACTAGAAGTTTCCATTCATGAAGAAATTGCTATTGTATTAAGACTAGCAAGGAATAGAAAAGGCAAAGTGATTTTAAGGAACAGCTCAAACTAAGACCAAAGAAAAACTGGACAACCCCACTCAGGAAGGGCAAGGGAAAGCAAGCAAGCTGCTTCCTGATTTTGTAGCTTTGCCTGTATTTGAGAACAAATTGTTGTAAAATTTCCCTTCTTCACAGCATAGCCTACCCAAGAGTTAATATTTCATATCAAGCCTCCAGTAAATTTGTTTCAATTTTAGCCACTGTACTGAAGTATAATTGATATACGTTAGACTAAATATATGGATTTTCTGCCATTCTCATTCCTTTTTGTCCATCAATTGCCCAATCTCAGTATATGCCTCAATCCTAGAGGGTGCAAAGTAGAATACTGAGCTTATGAGGTAAGGACACTGTAGGACCTGGCCCATGGTGTCAGATTTCCAATTGGAGTGAATATCATGGTAGTGAAACTTGGCCCTCTCTTGAGGTCCTTTTTCACTCTGTCCCTGGAAAATGTAGAATAAGCTATTTCATAAGTTCTGGAGTAGTTACTAGGAAAATCCAGGTAGGGTCATCCTATCTGTGACATAGGTCTGTCTGCAGAAAGTGCTCACTCTCTCCTCCTTGCCAGAGGACTGATGGGGGCAGTGGCTGGCAAGGGATACAATGTTTGTTAGCACTGCCTTTGGTCCTTTCTGGGGTCCTGCACGGGGAAATCCCACTTCATTTGCAGGTCTAAAGGCCCATTTTCTAACTGGGTCTTCACCTTTTGTTTTATTGTCACCTGTTTGTGCTCTTATTTTCAAAGAAGAGAATAAAAGGTGCGATTTAGTATGCTTTCCCAAGTCTCAATCATAGCTAAATAAATAAATAAATAAATAAATAAATAAATAAAACAAATCTCCAACCTGATTGCTTGGTTGTGGAGACAAAGCTTACAGACACAAATGAACTATGCAGATGTGAAATATGATACTGCATCTTCTTAATTCCTTCTAATGACATAAATGACTCTAAGTAACGTTTTTAACTCTATTTTTATTCTTTTCATTCATGTTATCAAAACTGAAGGATGACGGATAAAAGTGAAACAGTGCACTGATGTAAATGAATGATTTTTTAAATTTTTGATGTTTGCTATTTTATCATTGAGAAGGGGAATAACAAAGCAAGGGAAAAAATGGAAAGAAAAGGAGGGAGGGGAAGAAGGAAGGAAGGAAGGAAGGAAGGAAGGAAGAAGGAAAGAAAATGGAAGGAAGGAAGGGGAAAGGAAGGAAGGAAAGAGAAGAAAAGGGGATGGAAGATGGAAGGAAAAAGAAAGGAAGGAAGGAAGGAGAAGAAGTAGAAGAGAAGAAAAGAAAAAGTAAGAAAAAAAAGAAAAAGGGAGCTAGGAGGGAAGAAGTGAGGGAGGAGTAAGGAACAGAAGAAAACTTTCCTAGGTTGTCAGTAAAAATGATGAATGGTAATGTTTCTCATGAGGTTACTATGGTCCTGGCACTAATCTTTCCCCTGTATTAACTCATTCAATTCTCATAAGAACTCTGTAAAATGGATGCGATTGCTTTACGCCCATTTCAAAGATGAGGAAAACGAGGAAAAGTGGTGTGGCCCTCTCTCATAACCTGTAAGGCCAGGTGTAGAGTTTGCACTTAGGTTACTTTGAACTCTAATCAGTATACTCCACAGTCGCTAGGGTTGATGGGCTATGAAAGGGGGTGGTTAGGGAAGGAAATGGGGAGGTGAAGGGCATAGAGATGCTTCAGAAAGAAGAGCAGATGTGAAGGAGCTGAAGGTGGGGGCAAAGGACCCTCCTCAGCAGCCCCAGCCTGGCAGCCTGACCAGAGCAGAGTCTGAAGGAAAACAGGGCATAGCTGAGCCTCTGGCTTCTCTTTGCCTGCATACAGGGGAGATTAGCCTCCGAATACCTTTCTCTATTTTTTTATTCTGTCTCTGCTTCAAATCTAATTTTTATCCTTTGTTACAGATGGGCACCTCGCCCCCTATATGTCAATTCCTGACCCTCAGGGGGGCTGGGCCTTAAGGGGGAAACTGAGTCATTAGGTGGAGCCCCATGAATGGTACTGGTGCCATCAGAGGAAGAGGAGGTGTCCTGTACGAAGGTGTCCTGCAAACCAGAAAGAGGATGCTTCTCGGGAATCAAGTGGACCAGCACATCGACCTTGAGCTTCTCAGCCTTCGAGGCTGTGAGGAAGGGGCGCCTGTGGTTCATGGCACCCAGTCCATGGCACGTTGGTGTAGCTGCCTGAACAACTACACCCTCCACCAGGCTTAATGAAATAAAAAAACAAATTACTGTCTCGTCTTTCCTTTACCAACTGCTCTTTCAGACCAACTCTAGAATGGGTGTCCATACTTACCTGCCTAAAACTCACTATGTGAGGCAGGAAAATAATCACCAATTACAGAGTCCTCACTGTATGTGGGGAGCTTCACTGAGAACTGATTTTCCTCATCCACTGTACCCAACAATCACCTAGAAGCCTACTGATGGGGAAACTAGGACTAGAAAGGTTAATTAGCCATTCTGTGCCACGTAACAAGTAAGTAAGAGCTTGGACTTGAGCTGTGGCCTGTCCCTCTTCAAAGATGTGCACTCATCCACTGTTATAAACTTGACCTTTCTCCACCTTTTAAATAATGGGTCAAGAATATAGAATTGGGAGAAGGATAAATGCATATGCAAATAAAAATAAAGAACTCTAATTCTACTTGACATATCTGCATTCTCCTATTTCACTGTTTATATCCAAGGTCCCTGATTCTTATTCACCCAAAGAAAACCAAAAATGTCCACACACAATTCAGCTAAATAGTAAGTTTGGAAATTTTTTATCAAGATGAAAAGTCAGAGGACAGTAAAATTGCAGTAGGCAGAATTACAAGAGGACTCCCTAAGATTACTGACCCTTCATTATTCAATATGATAGAAATCCAGGTGTTGCTGCAAAGGGGTTATGTTGCTGTAATTAAAATCTCAAATCAGCCATACTTAACATATGGTGTTTATTTAAAGGTTCCAATTA
Source organism: Dolichotis patagonum (assembly GCA_004027295.1). Taxonomy (NCBI): domain Eukaryota; kingdom Metazoa; phylum Chordata; class Mammalia; order Rodentia; family Caviidae; genus Dolichotis; species Dolichotis patagonum. The sequence goes on from PVJX010000089.1 coordinate 52,168, forward strand.
CTTGAGTTCTTTAAAAACTGACTTTTCTGTAGCTAGTTATAGAAAAAGTAGGAGATAGACATACCACTAGAAGGATGAAGTTTGAAAGAGTTTGGATTTGTTATAATGTGTCACACAGAGAGAAAAACTAATTCTAAAGTGGGGAATCCTAATTCTCATTTTAACATGATGCATGTAGCCTAGCTCTGTAAACTTGAGAACTGGGGAATACTTTTTTCCTTTTTGTAGTAATATGTTAAACCATCAAGAGGTAACACATGGGAGCTTTTTTATATATGGAAAATTAAAGTAAGAACTGACTGATTTTCCAAGTGAGTATGAAAGATTTTATTTTAAATTTAATGGCGCTCTGAACATTGCCCATCACTCTGTTTTATAGACATAGAGAGAAGCCCATTGTGTAAGGTGCTTGATTGGATTTGAGCCCTAAGTTAAAAAGTGCATATTCCCATATTGTAATCATTTTAGTCTGTTGGGAAAAAAGCCCAGTAAAGTATTAGAATTAAATAAAAAAGTAACTAATCAAAATAAAAAGAACCTTGCCAGCTCTGAAAAGAGCCTAGTTCATCTCTCTGGGGATATGAGCAAGAGGTGGGGAAATCAGGACATGATGGTCATAGAGGGTGGGAAAGACAGGTACTGCCAACAGGATCTTCTATTTACTCAATGAAGGCTTTGCCTCCTTTCTGGCCACCAAACCTGGACATCAATGGCTGTAAAGACAACCACTGTTATACCATAAAACACTCAGGATAATGACAAGTATTGATAGATAATCAATAAGTGTTCACTCTAGCCTCTCTGGACTGCCCCTCCCAGGGGAGTGCTGCTTCCCACTCCTTCTGCTTCTTTCTTAGGACAGAAGTTCAATTAATTCAAAATCTTGATATTTCAGCACACAGCTCCCTCCTCTTCCAGGAAGACAGCAGGGACAACTGAGCCCCTGTTGGAGGAGTCTCTGCCCAAAAAGTTTTGCCAGCATCTAGTTCTGAGGTTCTGAAGGAGGGGCACACTTGGCAAATTGACATGAGGTTGAATTGTCCAGACTAGCCTCTCAATAACTGATGTTTCAGCCTTATCATTACTGCTGTATTTTATTTCACACTTGTTCATAATCAAGGGGAGAAAGAGTGTTAGTTATTGGGAGCCCTATATATAACCTCTGCAATAGTTTGTGTCTAGATGTCTCCCCAAGTCTCATGCAGTCATGAGGGTAAGTGTCTTGAATTCGTGATTAATTCAGGGTTGAGTGCTGAGATTATGGGTGTGAGTGCTACACTCATTTTAGAGTGGGTGTGGCCTACATACGAAACAAGAGAAAGAGTCTTTTCTCTGCACTCCTCTCCTTTTTCTCTTGTTACTTTTGCTGTCTTCCAGCTGCCAAGAATTGTTGCCCTCTGCCATGTGCCACTCTGCCTTGGATCTAGCTGTCTGTAGACTGAAACCTCCACAAACTGTGAGCTAAAGAAACATTTCCTTCCTTAAAAGTGGACATCAGTTATTTTGTCTTAACAATGAGAGAAAAGTAACAAAGACAGAATTTGGTGCTCGGGAATTAGGGTTTTGCTGTGACTATACCTGACTATGTGATTTAAGAGCCTTTGGGAATCGCTTGTGGGAAGGGTTTAGAAAGGTTCGGAGATGTCATCTGAAAGAATAAAGCTGGAACGCATTAGGCTGTCCTGTATGGCAGATTTTGGTCAGAACTCAGAAAACCAGAAGGCAGATAGAAATTCTGTCAGTAAAGACCAGCCTCAGGAGACTTCTTCTGGGAAGAAGATTGCATTGGTTGTTGGAGTCCAGATGATGTGTGTTACGACTTGACAAAAAGTTTGTCTGCAATTTTCTCATGTCCAGAGACTTTGCTCGACACTGAGATTAATGGTAGCAGCCTAATTAATTTGGCAGAAGAAATTTCAAAGCAATCAAATGTTGAGGCTGTGGCAGGGCTGTCATTGGGGGCTTTTAACCAGATATGTTGCAAATAAAGAACAGAGAGTCTAGCAAGATGATTTAAAATGTTATGAGTCTGGTCAGAAAGAAAGCTCCAATAAAAAAGTGGACTTCAAAGATAGAGCTCAGGAGATCTCGATTACTAAGAAGGAACAAGAGGATGTTCTTGTTCTGAGGGCATCACAAGAAGTAGCAAATCTCCATCCTTTGCTGCCCCAGAACTGCAAAAATGAAAGACTTTGTTTTGAGGAGAAAGCTGCAGAGCATCATCTTCCAGAATGGTAGCAGCCACTCTAGGTTCCAGAATGGTGGTGACAGTTGCATCAAGTTCCAAAATGGTGGTGGCCACATCAGGTTGCAGGATGGCAGCTGCATAGAGAATTTGCTCCTCAGAATCAGGTTCAGAGTACCCAGTGATCCAGGCATTCAACCACTACAGCTAAGAGCGAAGAAAGCCTGGTTACTGCTCCAGCTGGCATCAGACCTTGGCATTACCCATGGGGTGCTAGTTTTAGGTGCATGCAGAATATAAGAGTTCTGAAGTTAAAGAGGCTTCCACCAAGATTTCAGAAGAAAACTGGGAGGCCAGGGAGTGTGCTCCTAAAAACACAAGGTATGACGGTGAAGACAAAGGAATAGTGGAAACCTCAGAGTTTTGGAGAAGTCAGGCTTGTGGATTGTGTGAGGAAAACTTCAAAGATGGAGCAGAGAAGGTCCAGGACAGAAGCCACAGGAGCTACAACCACCAGTGGAGCTGCAGGGATAGTGTCACGCAAGTCCTTTGGATCTCACGATTTACCACATATTGCTTTGGATGTTCCACATGAAACTACAGGACTGAATGTTTGTCTTGCAGGATTTTGGACTTGCTTTGGCCCCAATGCTTTGTGTCTCCATTTGTACCTTTTGCAATAATAATGTTTATCTTGTGCCACTGAATGTTGGAAGTGTCTAACTTTGTTTTCATTTGCACAGGAGCTTACAGTTAAGAGTTTGCCTTAGATCTTGGAAGAGACTTTGGACTTGGACTTTTCAGCAATGCTGAAACTTCTAGGACTTTGGTGACTCTTGGAGATAGATTAAATGTTGTTTGCATAAAGGATGTGCATGAGTCTTTGTGGCACCAGGGGCAGAATATTATGATTTGTGTCTAGATTTCCCCTTAAAGCCTCATGCAGTCATGGGGGCAGGCTTGTAGAATTTGTGATTAATTCATGGTCCAATGCTGGTATTATGGGTGGGTGTGGCCTACACACAATATAAGGAAGAGAAACAATCTTCTTTCTACACTCTTTCCCTTTTATCATTGTTGTGTTTGTTGTCTTCCAGCTGCCATGATCTACTGCCCTCTGCCATGTGCCACTCTACCTTGGAGACAGCTGCCTTGAGCCAGCCACAAATTGAGACCTAAATAAACCTTTGCTTCTTTAATTTTGGGGGTTGGGTATTTTATCTCAGCAATGTGAGAAAAGTAACCAGTACAACCCCTAACAATATCCCTTCAGAGTCTATCTCACCTCAATTTTGATGTATGTGATTAAGTCACCAAAAGTAAATGCTATAACCTTAGATAGTTCCTTTAATGAAGATGCCTTTTTATTTACAAATCTCTCTGGTAAATTATATCATGCAGTCTTTGTGTCTAACAGACTTTCTTACCTGAGAACATTGTCTCCTAGAGATAAATGAAAGATGAACTTAAATAAATACTCACGAGGTCCAGAAAATAATAATATGTCACTTTAAATAACTCCTTACACAACCAACAACTGTATTTATCCCCCAAAATATTTCTGCTTGAGAAAATTCCATTTGGAGATAACTGTGCAGCTGGAAGATGTCACAGTGGCATACTTCCTGCCTGACTAATTATGTTTTTCCCAACCCCAAGGGCTAACATAATTTCTAGTACATATATGCCAAGATACCCTGAAAATGTATGTTGTGGTGAATTTATTTTTTAAAAATAGACTTTGTTTTGAAATCAAGATACCTGCGACCGTAAGACCTGGGTGGTATCCCTTGATGTCACTGATAAACCTCAGATTCCTGAGCTCTAAATGAATTTGTTTGGACCATAATCTCTGAGGTTCATCCCATCTTTTGAATGATGAAATTATAAAGGCCAATTAACAAAGGAGACAGGAGTAGAAATACAGGAAACTATCCTTCCAGAAAAGAGAAATGAGTAAACAACTAGAGGAGAATATTACTCCCATTGGTCACCTTTCATCTAAAGATGCTATAATAGTAATTATGGATTAGTACATTAATTTTAGATGCCACAAAAGATAAAACCCTAGTCTTAATGGGTTAGCACAGTGGAATTTTTTTATTCTTCATCTGCTGTCTGATGGGAAGGTCCAACAGGCAGTCTTCCATTCATAGATTCATTGGGGCCACCTTCTCTCCTATAGCTCCATCACTCACAAAACGCTCAATTCTTCTAAACCATTTGGATGAGGAAATAGAGAGCAAAGAAGGTGCACCTGCTTCTCAACACCCAGCCAGAGAGCCATACGTATCATTTCTCTCCCATACTGTTGGCACCAATAAGTCATAAGACCTTGTGTAGCTATAAGGAGGATATTGGAATTATTGTTGCGGGCTGGGAAGCCACTTGGCAGGAGCAACTGTCCTCTGTGGAAATGAGAATCAGTCTTAGGGGAGCAATGGCCACATCTATCACAGTCAGTGGAAAGTGCTTCTCACAGATACAAACTTTCTATTTTCTATGACAACTTTTATATTAACAAGTGAAATTCTGCTTTAATTATGTGAGATATTTAGACCAAAAGAAAAATGCTCCAATGATGGTTAAAAACAAGCTAAACTTAGCTGAAGTCTAGTGTGTAATGTGTAGTGTGTGTTTTGCTTTGTGGACCTTTTTGCTTTCATATGTGCAAGCAGAAATACAAGCCAAATAACTTTATGAGAAGAAACCAAGGCTGAAGCTATTTCTGCCTGACTGTAATAAGAACTAACACATGAAGAATGGCTAGATATGGGTAGAATTCAAATCATCCACAATACCCACACAATATTTATGGAAATATGTATATATTTCTTGATTGCCCATTTATCATATTTTGGCTTATTGAGTTCCTGACAGAGTTATATTTCTTGCTTTGTGGAAAAAGAAAAAAAAAACTACTCTGAAAAGTAGCATATTGTTATCCAGATAGCTGAATCTTATGTTTAATTTGATCTTAAAGGTAAAGATTTAGTGTGTTCAAATTTTAGCCCAGAAGTCATTTAAATTTTGGATTTGCTAATGTTTCAATCTTACATTATCATCTATGGGTGTGTGTGTGTGTGTGTGTGTTTGAGGGTAAACATATATATCTAGACCTCTAGGGCAATAACCAGAATCATCTAAAACTAACGTTGGAGAGCCTCTTCTGCAAATGGTTAAACTAAATATTTTACTATACACTGCCTTTGTATCAGGAGAGCAAAACATTCTATGTCTGGGATATATAAATAGCATCACTGTGTTCCAATAAAACTTTATTTACAGAAGTACAGAATTTGATCCACAAACTAGAGTTTACTGATTGTCCAACTAAACATGGATAGCAGAAGAGCCAGGTTAGAAAACTTTCTTACTTAGGACACATAGAGTTTCTCAGTTTTCCTCTTTCAGCTTAGAGCTAAATGGACCAGATTTGTTCGGAAAAGTACATTCCTTTTAAAAACAGGTGATGAAAACAAAGGATTTTTACTAGCTGCTAATGAGCAGAGACCTAGGCCCAGGAGATCAAGTTCTAGTTCTGGCTCTGTCAGCGTGGAAGCTTTGATCCTTCTTTGCCTCATTTACCTTCAGTAGGCTTTTGTTTTTGCTCCTCCCAAATGAGAGAGTTAGTCTAAACACCTTAAATATCCTTTACTTGTCTTGAGTTCTTTTTATATCACACTGGAAAATATCTTGAGACTTGGACTCAAGGAACATAATCCTACAGCTTGAGCATATGTCCGTAGAGTAGGTACATAAGCCTCTAAGGCTCAATGTCCTCATCTGTTGAATGGGCCTACTATTCCTTACCTGAAAGGGTTAAATGAAACTATGTATGTGAAACCAAGTAGCAAGAAAGGAAGTTGATTTAATGTCTCCATATGAATGGAATGCAAATGTGACTCCATGATCAACTTAAAGGAATCTTCTTCACTATTGTGATCTATTGAATTTGTCAAATCTCTTGAGAATCTAGAAGCATTCTTTAGCAAGTCATCATCAAACCAGGTAAATCAAAATGTATAAACATGACAGAGAAAGCTAATTACAATATCAAGAATTCATTGTCTAAGTGCAGATGGTTTCCAGTAGGGTGTGTCTCTGATTGGAAAGTCTGTGACCCTCTTCACTAGATTTTCACAGAAAAATAGCACAGTTTTTCTCCTCTAGCTAGTTTTTCCTTTATCACAGACACACACCCTGGAGACGGCTGAAGCATGCACAGTTTGAGAGAAGATTTATTATTTTTATTGTATCGGCTGCCATGCTGGCATCTTAGCACATTTCTTCTCACTGTACTTAAACAATCAAGCTTTGCAGTTTTCACTCATATTTTCATTTTTACTGATACGCAGGTGAAGGCTCCAAGGCTTAACCCCAAGATAAACCAAGTGGGGAACACTGACCCCACAGGTTACTTTCTCACATTTATGCATGAATCTCAAGAAACCACCAAGAATCTTCTGCAAAAGATGTTGACAGCTGAGAGACAGAATTTGAAACTATTTGTCCATGGTCTGAAAATCAGAAAGAGCTTTCCCTAAACCAGTGGGCTGTCAGAAGAACAGATCAGCCAGCGAGATCATCAAAACTACATCTAGGGAAGTAGTTTGTTTTTGACCCTGGAACACAGCCTGTGATGTTAGAGTGAAATCTACCTGGTATTGAATGGATGGATAAACCAATGAAGGATTAATCAAATTCAATTGCTCAGTACCGTGTTGGTCCAAGAATAAAAATCATTATTGTCCTGATTTTTTGTTTGTGATGCATGTCCTTGGTCTCACTACAAAACATCATTTTTGTTCTTAGTCAATCAGCTTTCATCCTTCTGAAGTTGTTTCGTTTTTTGTTTTCTAATTTGTTTGTTGATTACTTTTCTTTTTTTAAATTTTACTTAAAGAGAAAAAACAAAACAAAGCAGAATAAAGGGTAGCAACAATACCGAATTCCAAGGAAAAAAGGAAAAGAACAACAACAAAAAATTATTTCTTCTGTTTTGTTTGACACCATATTTACTGTCCCTTGTTTCTGCCTCCCATCTCATCTCCATCCTCATGAAAATACTTTAAAAAGAAAAGAAATCTTCAAAATAATTTCTTTTTGACTAGTGGAATATGATGTGGGAGAAAAGGATTTTTATTTTCCTACACACTTGGTATAAATGACTTCCCTTTGTAGATTTAAAAAAATTAATTGTGATTCACTGGTGCAGTGCCATATGTTTCTTGTTAAGAACTGTTATAGATTGACACGCTTGTGTTCCACCCCTTTCAGTTCATATTTTGAAATCCTAATCCCCAGTGTGATAGTACTAAGAGGTGAGACCTTTGCGAGGTGATTAGTCTGTTGGGTGGAGCCCTCATGAATGGGATTAGCGTCCTGATAAGAAGAGATTCAATAACCTTGCCCTTTCTCTGCTCTCTGCCATGTGAGGATACAGCATGAAGATTTCTATGAATCAAGAAGCAAGCTCTCACTAGACCAGATTTCCTGGAACCTTGATCTTGGACTTTCCAGCCTTCAGAATGGTGAGATATCATGCCTGCTGTTTAAGCCATTCAGATTATGACAATTTGTTCCAGCATCCCTAAAACAAAAGTCATAGCAAACAGAAAAAGTAAAGAAGAATGACTTGAGGATACATAAACTAAACATGGGTCGCTTTAGAAAATGAACAACAGCAAACTCTACTAGGAGATATGCCCTGCATGTCAATTAGTGTGCACTCATCCATCCAGGGAAATTTTCTTCTCATTTTGACTGTAGAAGGAACCACATTAGGACTAGATCAAAACAGAGTCCAGGAAAAAATTATTAACATGTAAGAATATGTGAATCCAGGAACTGGCTGGCATTTTCAAAATGCATAGGTTAGCATCTTTTAGAAATGGAATTAACCTTTTTTAAAATCATAAACTAAAATGTGGGAATAAGTGGTTGAGAGGGAGACTTGCTCCAATTCAACATGTGTAGCCTATATGTGTAATGGGAAAAAGCATCACACTTGTTTAGCACCTGGTTAGTGTCAAGCATCAGGCTAGAATTTTTTATATTAAACTTTAGCTTTAGAAACACTTTAAGTCAGATAAAGAAAATGAGACATAAAAGCTTAAGTGAATTATTCCCAGTTACAAGGTATAAAAGTCCATGAAAGGGGATTTGAACTCAAATCTGTGGGACCCTGAAGTTCTTATTGCTTTTGCAACCACTCTGAATACATAAGTGGCCTCCACACAGCAGGAATGGAGCAATTCAACAGTAGGTGAAAGCAGGAACTTGGTAAGGAGACAAATAAAATCCTCATGAAAACAGCACTGTTTGAACAAAGTGCATACAATCTTAAGAATCCCGCATTCCACTAAATTCAAGAAGATGCTTAAGGAGTAGCCCATGCCCACAGTGGCAGGTGCCTCAGTCTTGCAGCTCAGAAAGGTCAGATGAATCTTTTATAGGAGGAGGGAGCAAAAGGAATAATCACCCAGTTGAACAAGGTGGGCACCAACTTCCTGATACCATAGTGTATTTGGAGGACAACTCTTATTCCAGGTTTTCCTTGGCCCCATCACGGTGCATTTTCTAAGCATTTTACAAACGTGATTTCATCCAACCTTCATAACCTCCAGAGGTAAAACCCTTAAGAAGATAACTTCTCCAAGGTCTACAGCTGGTGGTAAAACTAGAATTCAAGCCCTGTTGTGCATCATGCTGAAATCTTAACCTTTAATCTCCCTATTCATAAAACAATGGAAATACTGAAATCTGATAACAATATATGATTCAGATATCAACCCAGACACTTAACAGCTTCTGTGAGCAAGATTCACTGAGGATGGAATGTGTATGGAATTTCAAAGACAGAAGAATCAGGTGCCAGAATGGTCCAGTTGGGATGGCAAGCTGCAGGAGTATTTGTAAGGAAGGTTGATAGTAAATGCAAATCCCATTTCTATGGACTTTTATTTTGATCACTTTTTAGACTATTAGTGTAGCTTTTTCTAGTTACTATAAACATATGCACACACACAAACTCACAACTAAAGGAATATGCAAATGCCACCTCCACCCACTAACCCCTCCTGTGTCAATAAAGTTCTAAATTGAAAGAACAGCCTTAAGATATCAATAAGGAGCTGTGAGTGAACAGAGACAGAGCAGCTAACAAGGCATGTGTATGTATGTGCGTGTGTGCATGTGTGTGTGTGTGTGTGTGTGTGTGTGTGTGTATGTTTGTCAGTGTAAGGGAAAGCGAGCAAGGGCTCCACCTATATTAGTTAAGCTTAATTTTGTCAACTTAATTGTCTTGAGATCTGCCCATGGGATTGGCGGAGCACACTTCTGGGTTTTTCTGGTTGGATCATGGAGGCATGACCTTGACATCTATAGCAGGTCTCTTATTCATTCCTCCCTGGTGCTGTTCCCTGTTCTGCTTCCTGTCCTCCATGAACTAAGCATCTTGGCTCCATCACATCTTTCAAACATGATGTTTCTGCCTTGGAAACTCTGACCATGAACTGGCATCCCTGAAGCTGTGAGTCAAACTAAACCTCTGCTCCTTTAAGCTGCACATATAAAATGTTGTGTCTCAGCAACAGGAAAGCTGACTAATATACTACTCTAGGCTGATTGATGGGGTCATTTTGTGGCCCATAGCTGGTCCTCCTCTAGTCTATACAGGTTGTTCACTCTTGGTTCCATGGGTAAGAATTTGAATAAGATTTGAATAAGACTTTTTGTGTGTATGTGTGTGTGTGTGAAGTGTGCATATGTGCACACTTGCTTAGATGAGTTGTGGGTTCTTTGGAGGGGGAGAGAAGCAGTAGACACAAAGAGAAGAATAAAATAAAGAGATGCAGCTTAGTACATCCTGAGGAAGCTACAAAGATAGGATGAACCCCCTCTTGAGATCCATAAGATAGGTATTGTTCCTTCAGAGCAAGTGGAGCATGCTTCTCCATCACCTGTGGGTGGGTGGGGAGACCACCGTGCAACTGCAGAGCCTCTACTTGTGGGCTGGGGTCACATGAATGCTTAAAGCAGAAGCCACAGGAGCTGCCACCCCTGTCCATGCACCAGAAGGATTTGAAATACGTCCTTTACTTTTTTAAAAAATTGAGTTTCATTTTGCTCTACAAATCCTGTTACAGCATTAGATATTGTATGGGGCCTGACAATTAAAAAAAAGTTATAATGCAGTCTCACTTTTTAATGTTTTGAACAGCTTGTCCAGGATATCTAGTTTAAGGCTTTTTTATTTAGGTGTTTGAAACAGAGTGAGCTGAATTTCAATCAGGTTCCCACAGTACATAATGTTCTGTACCCTAAAGCTGCAGGTTCAATGTCAAGAGCAAACAGGACCTTGTATCTTAAATTGGGGGCCTCTGCCCTCTCCTCTACTCCTTACTGATCCTTCTCACATTCTAATACATTAGGCCTTCATCTATTCTTTTCAGTACTTTTTAAACTATGAATGAATTCATTTATTTTATAGTTTTGCATTCTGCATGAAGCAGTGTGTAGTCTAATGATCAAAAGCCACTCTAGGTATTTCCAGCAGTGAGAATGAAACACAGGGGACTGGTTTCTCAGAAGATGGAGGAGCTGAGACCACACACAGGGACAGTGGGCATTCTGATGGCAGGAAGCTGCACAAACCCTGAGGAAGCAGAAGAAGAGACCAGACATCAGGCCACCTGGTGAATGCATTGGCTCACTTTTGGCTGGGAGATGAAGGCAAGGCTGTCCCATGTGACCTGAGTCACAGAAGATGCCACTGAAGTTGAAAACCATACCCAAAGCAATGAGCAGGGGCAGTGCTACCTTGTGCTCACCTTCTGCTTTCCAGTTTTCTGCCAGTGTTTAAACATAGCTGGAACTTTATCTGGTGGGCAAAAACAAAGCTGTAGTGGTCCCAGGAACTTCTTAAGGTCTGGCTGGCTCATTGTTTCCACCACAAACCCTCTTTTCAGATTCCTAAATCCGTTTACATAAGCTGTCCCATAATCCCGTATTTGGCTATACATTATATTCATAGATGTATATGTGCTCTGCAAAGATCATCTCTTCCAGCATTCATTTCAGTGTTTTCAGATCATAAGAGATGTAAAGCGTGTGATACAATAGTCTGATAAAGTTGTGTTTGACTCCTGACTCTCCCACTCACAAGATGTCTAATTCTTGTTAATTTGTTGAATCTACCCCAGTTTTCCCACTTTTGATATGGGAGAAAATAATCTCATCCACTTAGAACCAGTATGAGAATTAAATGAAATGGTACTGCAACCCCTGAGCATAGTAAATGAGCAGCTTCTTGTTATAATACAGTCTCAAGTGGATTGCGATTAAATCTATTTGCTTGTTTTCCTAAATCTCTTATGGTACCCTACAGTATCACCTACTGAAATTGACTGTGTCTGGTTAGGAATTTCTAAAAACAGTTAAGACTTTGAAACTGATAATGAAAATCTCTGTTTTCCACTACAGCATATGAAACAAGGAAATTCCAGTAGAAAGCAACTTGAGGAGGAGGCTTCTTGGGCTGGGACTATAGCTCAGACATAGACCATTTACCTTGCAAGCACAAGGGCTTGGGTTTGATCCTCAGTGACTACAAGAGAAAAAAATATGAAGCTGCAGGAAGAGCCCCTAAATTGGGTGAAGCTGATGTGTGTATTTAACTTCAGCTAATTAATCAGATAAAAGAAGGTGGTAGGGTTAATTGCCACTGGCCATGCTGTTCTTTAGTAAAGAGTACATTATCCTCGCTGTGGAGTTCCCAGTGAAATTTCCTACAAAGATATGCAGTATAGACAATGCCACATTAGGTATAGTCAAGATTTCCAAATGAATCACTATGTAGTGCTCGAAAAGACTTGTGAGTTTTTACATCTCTTTGATAGTCTTAGAAGCTGAGGTCCAGCCTTCTAAACCAAAGAACAACTATCTAGCCCAAGAGAAACAAGAAACTCAAAAACATAGATCCTGTTAGCTAATGTTGATTAGAACCCTCAACTTGAGAGGTGAAAAACGAGAAACTTACCAGAGAAAATAAGACAAAGTTGTGTTTCAGACACTTAAAAGCACACTAGGATAAACTTCCTCAGTCTTAAAATAACTTGTCATTGATTATATTTTGGAAATATTTTAAATACAATTATAATGTAAATCACTCTTCAACTGTCCAGAAAACATAAACTTGAGTCAGAAGGAGGACAGTTTCTCCTTAGCTTGCAAGAAAACCATTTTCCATTTCCTGTATGACCTCTTAAAAGTAAATGCCCCACCAGAACCTTTTATTAGTTATCTACTATACACCAATTTATTGCTAGTAATGATTTCTAGGCCCTGTTCTCAACTGCAAAGTCTGCTTCACTGTCCAATTCTCAGAGATAAAGATTGCAAGATAAAAGATACTAAGCTGGTCAACCATGGTCAATCAGTTTCTAGGTATCAGGTCTGTGACTAATCCAGACCCACTTGCTTGTAAGGCTTTTGGGTCTTTACTGTTTCAGCTGCACCATGGTAGCTATCTTAGAAGACAGTGTTACTTACCCACTTATTTATTTATTCCACAAAAAGCTAACATGGTCATAAGCATGGAACTATACTAGGTACTGCAGCTACAAAAATAAACATGAGGCAGAGCAGCTTTGTAAAGGTAAGTATTCATAGTAACTGTAAATATCTCTGCTCTTAAAGGAAGAAGGTATCTTGGGTTATCAGAGCCTCTGTGTGATGCTACCCATTAGGCAGAGGTCTGGAAATCAGCAGCAACTAAAGGACCACAGGACCAGAAGCCGGAACAGAGAGGAGACAGAATCAGGCACAGCAGAACAGACACCAACCACGGTTTCTAGTATGGAGGAACAAGACAAGGTATAATTTCAAGAATGAGAACTCTGGTCAGCATGTCTGAGATCAATCTCAACTTGGCCAATCAGCTTTGCCAGCTTTTGTCTCTGTTTCTTTAGGGAATAGAGACACTGCAGCACCTTCCAACCTCTGATTTTACCATTATCTCCCTCTAAAATGAAAGGGAGGCGTTAACCCATTTTCTTCTGGTGATGATGATCATTAAAAGAAGTTCAGGAGTCTCGTGTATACAGATTTTCATTCTTTCTGCTAGGAACTCCTTTTCCACTTCAGGTATTCAGCCTTTAAGGAGCTTCTTTCTGTTCTGAATTTTATTTACATCTTTTCATTGCCTACTAAGCACCCAAATTGCATGTGGTTACACAAAGTCAAGTGCCTGACCTTTCCTCTTTGACAATTCAGTGACTGTGCTGGGCTGAATTTGTGGCACCAACGACACTGTGAGAACCACAGCATTGAAGTATCTTAGACGCAGTGAAAAATAGCACAGTGTAATTCACCACGATAGGTGAAAACCTGGACTTGGGGAAAGAACTTTTAAATGAAAGGAAATATCATGTAAGTATGAAGATGTCAAAATATAGATTCCTATTAACTCCTGTGGTTAGCTATTAGGATTTGATAACACTCAAGTGAAACTGACTCAGGCATAGAGGTTATAAAGTGGAAAATTATATTCAATTAATTCCCGAGACTCTCCAAATAAACACGGTTTTGTCTTTGTATCAATCATTCTTGCTAAAATATACAAGTAGAAAGTTAGGTATAGGACAGATGCCACTTTGGGAGGGATCCAGTTCAAAATCCCACAGCAGGAACAAAAGGGTTACTGCCTACCTTGCCGTGGAACGTGGAGATACACAGATACTGGTGCCCAGAACATACAATATTTATAACAGTCATACAAGTTTAATTTTTTCTTCTTTGCTGGAAGGAAAAAAATTGTTTTTTTCCTTCGTTTTTTGGGGGCTAAAACTCAGCCCTGCAGGGGGAAAGAATAAAAAGAACCTCTTTGGTCTGGAATTTTCCACTCCCCCAGCAGTCTAGGCGGGAGAGCAGAGCAGGAGAGAGAAAGCCAGGAAGAAACACGCAGGCACAGTGATTTGTCTTGGTGATTTCAGGAATGACCCACAGTCCACCGGGTAATGTAATCTGAGCTGAGTTGCCAGTAGTGCTTCCTTGGCTTCTGTGCTTCTCTTGGATGCACACAGTGGCCCATGGGTAGCCATGCAAAGCATCAACTTATCCCTGCTCCGGGAACTCAGTGCAACTCGTTCCTCTGCTGTGAGTGATCACATCAACTTCCATTTTCCTCAGTGTAAAATTCACCATAAAAATCTTTACAGTACTCCCAGTGTTCCCACCAATCCCCGCTATTTTTAGAGTGAAAATTAAGTAATTATCTGGACCAGGCCCTCTGTTATTCTCACACACACACACAAAATAAGCAAATAAAATGCATTTCAGGGGCTTAGTCTTGGCTTCAGTCAGGATACTGGCAATGAGCAGACTGCAGACTGAGGCACACAAAGAGTGTGACAGTGTGATTCAAAGACCTTCTTACATATGCGTCACGATTTTGTCGAAGCTTAGGAATTCTGGTACCTAAGAATCTATAGGGAGAAGAACCCCGACACTGCTTCACCCTTAGAATCATCTGAAAAGACTGAACCCCCACACTGGGAGCTACCTGCTCTCCAGGAAAATGATTCTGCCCTTTGTGGCGGGTATGCTTTTAGAGGGCTCACAAAAAAAGAAAAATAAAAGCTATGGCCGCATGAGCCTCACGGAGTGTGTGCACGGAGCGAAGACGACTCTGCCACCATGTGTGCTCTCTGTGGTTGCCTGGAAGGTCATTGTGCAGCATGTGACTGCACTAGACACAGGGCGAGCACGCTGTGTGACACAGAGAGGAAAGAGATGACATTCACAGGTCAAAGGCTGCAGAGATGGACAGCAAACAACACAGAATCCAGGGCCTTTCATGCCAAGGTACATCGCATGCCATTGAAGTTGCTTTTTAAATTTTTAATTATTTTTCAAAAATGATTGAAGTACATGTTTGGGTCTCACTAAATTGCCTGGGCTGGGCTCAAACTTTCGATTCCCCTGCCTCAGCCTCCTGGACCACTGGGTCCAGTTAGGGATTTTTCTACCCTGCTAAAGTCTGTAGCGCACATGCTGTCAGAAGTCCCTGTCCCAGTGCTTCAAGATGTGGGGGTAAAGAAGGAGATGCCTTGCAGATGGGCCGCAGGAGCCCACTTGGCAGTCACCGCTCCTAAGGGGACAAGATGTCGAGGCCACATTTAGCTGGCCGCGCTTTCTTCACGCAAACAGCTTCCGTTAAAATAAACATGAACTACAAAGCTACTCCCGTGTCACACAGGGAGCGTTCTTCCCTCAGCCTGCCGCGCCAGCACCAGCTGTGGCTGGTCACTGTTCTTAAAACAGAGGAAAGAGAATTGTGGCGAGAAGGGAAAGGAAGAGGAGCGGGAACCTCTCTTCTGAGGGACCTCTCAAAGTTGGGGAAAGTGTGAACATGCAAGTAAGTACAGCAACGTGTTTGCAAAACGCTGTTTTCACAAGCAACTGTCAGGGTCAGGAATCCATTAAAATCCTTCCAGGAAGTTTTCCTAAGCATGTGGACCAAATCCCGACTGGAAAAGCTGCCCTTCAACGTGGGCAGCTTTGAGGCAGACGGAGATAAAACCAGCCACCGACGGTGGGTGGCGGCAGAACCAGAGTAGCTCAGTGGAGCTGTGCTTTTCAGCTGTGCTGGGACTCGGGGATATGATGCCATCAGCCAAGGGTCGACAACGGGTAATTCACACCATCGAGGCCTTGAATGATTATTTTCTGTGTACACTGAAGCAGACTTAAGGTTATCCCCATAAATTTGCATCCTGGTTTGCTTCCTTGCAACCATGAGAGAGGATGGAGTCAGGTGCTCCAGTAATTGTCTCTCCTTCTGCTTAGTACCAGCATGGCAGTGCGTGCCTCGGCAGAGAGAAGACCGATGCCTTTGTGGGAGATGCTGTGTTCACCTTCTGTGGGGGCAGGGCTGCATTGGGGTGCTGTGGCTGTTGGCCCAAGAATCACTCTGTCCTTGAGCAGCTTCTCTCCTGAGACCCCAGACTGTCATTGAAGTAGAGGGACACCATGAAAGATGATCAGATTTAGCAAGAAAAAGAGTTCGCAAAGCCTTTACAATGGAACATTTTCCAGAATATTGTAAAAAAAAAAGTTATACAAAAAGTCCCAATGCAGTGAAATGTATCTTTTTTTTTTTTTTTTGAGCATAGCCTAATTTGATCCAATTGAACCAGGGTACTCACACCTTTTCTCTAAAGGGTCAAATAAAATATTTAAGCTGTGCAGGCCATCGAGTCTCCATAAAGACTATTCAAAGCTGCCCCTTGGGAGCACAATCAGCCATCTAGAATATAGTGCCTGAATAAATAGGTGTGGTTTATTGATGGACATTGAAATTGGAGCTGCATAGAACTCTAACATGTCATAAAGTATTATTCCTGCATTTTTTTCCCCCAAACATCTAACATGTAGAAGCCACTTAGCATGCAGGCCATACACAAAGAGAGACTGGGTCTGACTGGGCTCCAGGTTGCCATTTGCTGGTGCTTGGATTAAGTCACCAATATGGCAGCATTAGTGTCTTCTGGTGGCCTGGTCATCCCCATCTCTCTGCTTGGAGAAATGTGGAAACCCAGCGCAGAGGGATCCCTGACTTGACTGTGGGAACTGATCGGGTGCTCTGGGCAGCAAAGACTTCAAGGGGGACAAAGGACCAGCCTTACCTCAGGTGGCTTCTCTGTCCCCTGCACATAGCTAAGAAACCCTTGGTGCTCTTCTACCTAGAAGGGGCCCAGAACCTGTTTTCTGCACTGTCACTCAGTCCCATGTCTCGAGGCAAGAGCAGGCTTTCTCGTGTCCTTGTAGCCAGTCTTTCAGCGGTGCACTGATGACCCCTCTGTTTGCGGATATTAAACAAAAATAACCTAAGCTGTCACCTACATTCTGAAATGATTTTTTCCTCATAGAAGTTAAGAGATAGAAAAGGAAAAGTCCTCCCTGGGAATCAGAATCCGTCCTTGTCCTGCAGCTTGGTTTGGGGTACGTAGGAAGCACAGCTGCGATTCTAGAGCAAAGAAGAAGGCGGTGGGCTGAACACATCTGATGTACAGCAGAGCTTACGAGTGAACTCCATTGCTGAAACGTTGTCCTATTTCTATTGCAAATTTGTCACAGAAGGAATATTAGCTGTTTGTGCACCTCAGGGTGTCGATTTGGGCAATCTCTGGTCTTGGAACAGTTTTTCTTACAGAATCTAAAACTCCTCCTCCAAGATGGATCTAAATGCTGGCAACGAGTGGGTCCCGCAGTCTCAAGGGGCCATTAGAGTCATTGGCAGATCTTTGGAAATGGAGATTCCCAGAGTCCGTCCACACTTCTGCTTCCTCAGCTTGGAGTGATTCCTGCTTCGCCATCTGTGAGTAGCTGACTGCGCAGTCAGTGCTTCCAACTCTGCGGAGCCCTGTGGCCTCCTCCGGGACGCGCTCTTGTCTGGGCCTTCCAGCTCTCATGCGGGGGACTCTGCAGTAGTCTCCACCTGCTCCCAGCTCCCCTCCACTCCCTTAGTGAACCCTCCTGCAGGCCTCTGGATACAATAAAGCAGATCAAGTCACCCTGCTGCTCAGAACCCTCCCTAGTTTCCCCCTCAGGCCAACTCGTCACCAGGGTTTCTTAGAGCCCCTGGATCTGGCTCCTGCCCACTGCCTGCCACCTCTGTGTCCTTTGCCTGCTTTCCTCACCCTCTCCATGCTCCACACCTTCTCCATCCACCACCCTGTTGGTGCCTTCAGGTCTGTGCTTGCCTTCTGCTGCTGTAACGTTCTCTTCTTGATCCCGCTGGGTGTTTCTTTCCCATCTTGGATCCTAGAACCTCCAGAGGGAGGCCTTTTCAGCTTCCCAGCCCAGTGCTGGAGAGAGACAAAGTCCCCACTCTTACCAGGTTATCACTGTAGGGAGCAAAGATCAACAGAAACCAAAGAAGAGATAGATAGTCGTTAAGAGTGACCTAAGTAAGCAGTGTAAGTGCAGTGAAGAAAAAAACCAAGATGATGTGACAGAAATGTCTTCATCACTGGAGAACCACTACCTGTCAAGCACTTGGAACATTGTCAGTGCTGAATAAGTAGGAAAAAACTAATTCTCCTCAGGATATATATACAATCTTTCTTTATATTTTAACAAAATGGATCCTAGTTTATGACCTATTCTCTGTTCTATTTTTTTCAGTTAATAATATATACCAAAGAGTTTTCCATACTGACCCAACCGACTATTGTTTCCATTCAAATGAAAGTACGAATGGCTTATTTTTATTTCTCAGTTTCTTGTTGACAGGTTGTTTTCAGCTTTGCTTTGTTTATAATTACAAACACTTCACCGTCCATACTTGAACAGTGAACATCTTGACATGCTGGACAGTGTAGCAGTGAAAAAAATTCCTGGAGGTAGAATTAGTGGGTCAGAAGAATATCAGCAACAAAATTTCGATAGATGCTGCCAAGTAGTCCTCAAAAGCTCAAACATATAGGCACTGTTTCCCCTTCCATGAGTGAAAGATAATCCTATTTCCAAACACCTCACAGCTCCATGATATTAACAGACTTTTAATCTGTCAGTCTGACAGTTTTCTCCATGTATGGAGAAAAGGCATTTGATTGGCCTTTCTTTAATTATGAATGAGGTGGATCATCTTTTCATGTTTATTGGCCATTTGCATTGCTTTCTGAACTGTTTTTCATATCCTTTGCCTTTTATTATTAGGTTGTTTATCTTTTCTGTCATTCTTTCCTTTAGATTCTTTGTAAATTAAGCAAATTTGCTTTACAATTTATATTACAAACATTTCTTCCAGGTTTGTTAGTTTTCTTTTCACTTATTTACTTCATATTTATAGTAATTTTATTTGGCATACAAAAAATTTTTTAATTTGTGTAAATGTAATCTTATTATTTTCTTTTATGGTTTATTTTCACATAATAAGCATCTTAGTCATCTTGTCACAGAGTTATGAAGAATACAGAATTCCCAAAATCTCGGTAATAAATGGGCTCTTCACAGAACCAAGAGAAACTTTCAGTCAGTGACTCATTCTTTTCCCTGATAATTCTGGTGATAGATCAAGCAGCCTCTCTCCTTCCATCTCCAGGGAATTGAGTCTTCTATTTTAAGAGGCAGCCCTGCCTGTTATTAAATAGCTTTTTATTCATTTGTTCAAATAAGGGAACTGAGGCCAAGGCAGGAGAGCAGAACAAACAGAAGTCTATGGCAGGAGAGGATAGCATCTCCATCAGTGAATTGCCACCTTCATCTGTCATCGCGAGAGCTCCGCCTAAGACAGAGTCCAGACTGTCACCCTGGGTTCTCTCAGGGCTTTATGACAAAGTGAATATGCTTGAAATAAAAGATCCCACCACTGTTTGATCCTTGTTGTAAAAATCAAATCAACACTACATGATAAGGATCATCACTAAACTAATTGTGTAGTAAATCCTGGTACAGATTTCATTCCCTGATGATATTATCAAGTAATAAGTGTTGCTTTCCAGTTTGTAGGGATAGGATGTATTTCTGTGTTTGGCTCTAAAATAAGTTCTGTATATCAACGCCATTTTCCACTGACTTTTATTATGTAATTAAGTCAATGATGGCCTGGTACCCACATTCATTATGCAAATAGAGATCTGTTCCCATGGAGAATATCTGATGGTGAGGTATGTAGAGTGTCTAGAAATACAAAGAAATTGCACTAAGAATTGTGAGATCATGCAATAACTTCAATCTTCGAAAATAAAAACTGTGAAGAAGGACCACAAAAAGGGGCAAAGATAGATTTGTAGCTCAGAACAATCATTATTCCAAAGGAAAACTTAAGCCTTGCATTGTTTATATCTCTCTTCTCAGGGTGGGAACTAGAGAGGGGCTAGAATCCCCACAATGCACTTTGTTTCTAATATGGCTGATGCTACATCCACTTAGAACATGTAGATATAGCATCACCAGTTTCAGCAGATGAAAATACAGAACGTTCAGTTAAATTTGTGTTTTAGACAAAATGTGAATAATGATTATTAACATAAATAGTTCTCAAATATTGCATGGCTCCTCCATATTCTATTTGACAACCCTAACTTCTCATTTACCATTTGGAAATTCCTAACTGATGACTGTGATCACTGAGACAACCCAAAACATACGAGTTTTTAATGCTACATGCTAAATACACTTGGTGACTGCATAAGATGTTCTTAATCTGAGAGATATTAAACATCTTAGAGATAAAGAATGCAACTACAATTTCACTTACATTTAAACACGTTCTCATCTACTTTCCTACTTGTGAACTCCAGTGAGTTTTTAAAAAAAAGGCTGCATTTATTTTACTTTTGCCTGGCATTTTATATGCAAATCACATTAGACCTGCAAGAGTAGGCTTGAGTTGGAGCAACACAAGCTACTCTGGGCAGGGGCCAGCCTGGTGTGGGGAGACCCCTGAAATCCTCTTAACAGAATCCCTGTGCAAATACACAGAATGGGGGACATGTGGCAGGAACAAAATTTCATTGGATTGTGAGTGCTAGCAATCACTTCTGACACCTTCTGGACCAGTTCAAATACTAAAACAGTTTAGGTAATGACTTCATAAAAAAAGTTAGAGCCCCCTACTGAACTGATAAATGTTCTCATCAGCTAATACAAGTAGAGGGGCAAATGAGTGAGCAAATCACAGAGTTTATTGAACTATACTGATATAAATAGCTCTCATTTTGCATTAAGTGTGTTTTACGTATATTAACTCATTTATTACTTGAAATAGTCCTTTGAGGGAGGAGCTTTTAATGTCTCCTTTTTACTGCAGAGGAGGCAGAAACATAGAGGAGTAAATAATGACTTCTGGCTATAAGACCAGCCTCCTAAGCCCATTTTACTCCCAGAAGTAAAGGCAAGTAGATTACAAGAAAGGAGAGGAAGTCAGTGTCCAAAACCAACTTGGCATTCATGTGACTGGAGTGCTCCCTGGCCCATGTTGAACCGGTTTCCTTATGAGAACAGGCATGATCAAATGATAATAGTAGCCCCACTAGAGGAGGCTCCACTCCGTGTCAGGCGCAAGGCCAGGCATTGAGCATACACAGCAGCGAGAAGTTTTTATTGAGGAAGAAACTGAGACCCAGAGGGATGAAGTAACCCTCTGGAACTTACACAATTTGTAAGCAGCATAGCAAGAGTTGCATCAGGTCTGTTTAACTTCCTGCAGTAGCTGCAGCACTGAGGACAAAACTTGTAGTATTCCAGCTGGTTCAAATCAAGTTTTGATAGCATTAAAGAAGATAGGTGTGGGCTAGATCATTACCTGACAGAGCTGGGTTGTTACTGTTACGGCTGTCATTGGTATTGTTGCTGCTATGATTATTACTGTTGCTGTGGGTATTGTTATTAACACTTGTGCTCTTGGTATTTCAGCACATTATCTGTGTCACACAAGAGGAAAGATTTACAAAAGGTATATAATTCTTGAAATTCTAAAAATCTGGAGATGAGAAGGGGAAATAAATGAAACAAAGACTACTGTTTCTTTGGAAGAAATCCTTGGGAAGGGCTGCTGGGAAAAGGTCAAAAACAGAAGAAATTGGAAATACCTAATCTTTTGAGTTTCACATATTTTACTCCCATTTGGTTTGTGATATTTAAGTGTCAACACTTTGCCCCAACTTGGGAAGTTCTCTTCCTGCTTACCAGCATATTTCCTAAGAAGGAATCATGCAATGGGAGACACAAATTGTATGTTCTGCCTGTTTCTATCTTCCTCATGCCCTTTTCTGAAGCTTAATTTTTCCTAAATGCAAAGCAGATCATAAATATAATGCCTGGATTTAGTATGTATGGCCAATATACTGTATGCATTATCATTGTTATTATAACCAATTTATGTGCAAAGAATACCACAAACTTCACAGATTGTCTGAAATTAGATATAATTTATGAACATGTCCAAAATTTAATATAGGTTTACCATATTAGTGTAGTAGATGTTTCTTGTTTTGCATTTACCCAATAACCATTCTTCTAACAGCTTCCTATTTCCTTTAGGATAGGACTTTACCTTTTGGATTTATCTTATGGATCTTCTAATTAGATGGTCCTCAGTTTTCTGGGCTAAGCCTAGCAGGTATTTCTGCTTTCCAAGCTAAACCAAGCAGGTAATTCTTTCCTGGAATTTTGAACAGAGTCAACAAGACTGAGAAGAGGTGGAACTCACTCACTGATTGTATCAGTGATGCCTAAGAAGGTAAGTAAGGTCTCTTCCTGCATTCCACCATTACAGTGATTTGTTTCGTCTGGCTCCAGAACTGCAAAAGTCCTTGATTGTTTCTAAGTCTTTTCCTAGAAGTTCATAATAGCTTTGCAATAGGTTCCGTTTGCTTAAATTAACCAGGGTTGTTTTCTTTTGTTTTGCAACCTAAAACTATAATCAACCCAGACAGCTATAATATTATTAGGGAAGAGGGTTTAGTTAGAAATATTATTATTTTTGATCATGTGTATGGGGGGGACAAGGTGCCCACAGATTATCTGCTTCAATTGTAAGTAGTGTTCATCTGGACTGGCTTCTTGCATGCATCTCTTCACATAATTTATGTGATTTGTAGTGAAAGGCTAAGACCTGGCTAGAGTTCAAAGCAAGGAAAAATTTACAAATGAAAGATTGGGCTGCTGGTTCAATATCTGTTCTCCTAACCAATGCTGTACTCTCATGAAGAAACTCTTTGGTCAAAATTAGCACAGAATGATGCTGGCTAGGTGGATTCTGTGTTAGAAATACAAGGATGTAGATTCCAAACTTATGTAAATTCCTCACATGTGAAAACCGCAAGCTGCTCTCTCCTAATTGATTCTAATGACACAGCCAGGGAGGCAGGTGGGAAATCAAGGTAAACAGGGAATGCGGCAGAGGACTGGTGGGGTCCTGTGTGTTTCTGCTTGGTCAAGATTCTGTTTCCATTCATGATTACATCGAATTTTTCTTAGAACATGAGGACCGTTGATTGAGAGGAAATTTTACCTTCCTACACTATAACTTAAGTTTCTCCACCCCTATAATACAAAAATTTATTTAATGTTATAATTGTACACAATCCATTATAGTTTATGCCACTAACCTCGTGAAGTTGTAAAGATTTACAACAGTTGCCAGCCCTTTGTACCTCACCACAGGAGAGGGAGTCCCTGATGTGATCAAGTCCCTCTGATGCTACAGTCATACATCCCCACCCCAAGCATCTAACTTTGCTCATCTCCTGGGAGAGTGAGTCAGGGCATATTTTCCCACCCACAGAAGTTGGGTGTTACCATGTGCCATCTCTTAGCCAAGGAAAGTGGGTAGAAGCCACACAATACCTATTCTCTTAGCTGAGCCATCAAGAGGCATGAAGAGCTTTCATTCCATCTGCCCTGCCCCCAGCATTTCCCTCTGAGCACCACGTGACCTACAGCTGCAGTCTTAAGGAGCTTGAGGCACCAAATCCAACCCTGAGCCTGAAGCCAGTCCACCTGCTCCTGCCACAGAGCTGCCCTGGCTCATCACAGCCACCAAGAAGAAAGAAAGGAATGTTTGTTACTCTAAGCCACTCAGATTGGGGGTTCTGCAGGGACGCTGCAACAACTTCATCATTCTTCAAAGTCAGAGTCAGGATCTGTCTGGGCCGTTATTGTTTCCCTACCTTCTAGAACAGTTCATAAAGAATAATACTTCACAGGCTGTGAGTCTGTTACATGAGCCCCTTAGGTTACCTCATGTTCTCTCTCCAATCAAATATGAACTCAAGAGCAATAAGCAACCTTATGATAGAATGAGATCTGCAAAATACAAATAAGAACATCTTTCACTTTCCCAGTGATTGTATAATCTTCTTTTCTTTTCTTTTTTTAAAACTGAACAAAATACAGAGGCAAACCTTGTGGACAGTATCTCAGATGTTACTGTTAAACTGTAGAACATAATTATTGTTTCTTCGGATGGTGGAAGTATCGCAAAATGCTGGTAAAAACAATTCTAAATTTATACATTCTTTTAATTGTTCAACAAGACATTGTGTTAAATTCCACATTAATGCTCTGAGTTACGTTGCTGTAATTGAATGTTTCTGTCCCCTCCAAGCTTCTAAACTCTAAATTAAAGGTAATCACAGGGGGGCCCTTTCAGTGATGATTAGGTCACATGGGAGGAACCCACCTCGATGAGATTAGTGCCCTTGTAAGAGTCTGTGAAGAGCTCTCTTGAATCTTGGACTTTGCAGCCTCCACAATTGTGAGAAATAAATTTCTGTAATTCATAAGCCATCTAATTGTTGTTTTTCCAGGTACTGGTGATTGTAGCATTGAGCTACATTCCCAGTGCTTTTTAAATTTTTTTATTTTCAGACAGGGTCTACTAAGTTGCTGCATTGTCCAGGCTGGGCTGGAATTTGCAATCATCCTGCCTCAGCTTCCCAGAGTTCTCCCAGGGTGTGTACAGGTTATAGTACCCTAAATGGGCTAAACATATGGAAAATTGGACTGTGATTCTCATGTGTGCAGATAAGTCAGGGAAGATTTCTTTGAGCAGGGGATAGCTAGCTGTATTTTAAATAATTAGTAAGGTATGGCTGTGTGAATATCATAGAGAACGAAATACGTACAGCAACTCTCCTCAGAAGTCTCATAGCAAATAAGGTGACAGGGACGCAAAGATTAGCAAAAGCTCACGATTGCTAGATGTAGTATGAGAACGGTGCTTTTGTTTACCCGTGCTGATCACAGTTCGGTCTTCTCCAGATTATCCTTTATGCATGTGATTAATTACACTTTGGAAGAATGTCCAGGGTAAGACAAAGCCTAAGATACTTTCAGACAAAATATTCACAATTTCAGAAAAAAGGTCCCCATAATAAAATTGTGCTTAATTTGGGGATAGAGGCTGCCTATAAAAATCTGTAGGAAGTAATGCAATGAGAAAAAAATCCGATAATTCATGGATGATCTCACAACACAAAAGACAATGTTTTGGGTCATTTTATGTCCCACAAAACTTCACATTAGCACTCACAACATATAATAAAACTATCTTGTCATTATATACATTTTGGCAGATAACTAAGCATAATAATGAAATACTATTCTGAGTTTGTGTTCTAACCTTTTAGAGGAAGAGAGCCCTCTATAATTAAAATATTATACAAAATGACCGAATGGTCATGGGAGTAATGTAAAATAAACCACAGAATTTAATCAGCTTTTCAATCATCACTAGTTAAGACAATTGGTTGGGTCTGTTATTTTCAGTAGCAAGCTAAAATCATTTCACGTGATAATTTCCAGGGTTAATTGTTGGCGGTTTATTCAATGCAATCTACTCCACTGGCTTTATTTTTATCTGCCACTACACCAATACACCATGATTAGCATAAATTAAACTAAATGAATTCTGTGGATTACTAAATTATTTTACACAGGTCTTTTATTTTTTTTTAAATTTTCCTCTCCAAACACTTAAAGGTTAGGGATGGGTGGATGGTTTAATGGCAGATTCCAACATCTAACTGCTCAGTCTCAGCTAAAACCAAAAAAAGAAAAAAAAAAAAAAACAGAGAGAGAGAGTTTAAAAAGTTTAAAAACTGGGTGATTGATTTTTCAGAAATCTTGGGTGGAAAAATACATGGTGAAAAATGTCACCAGGAAAGATGTTGTATCATTATGCACTGACCTTTTACAGAGGCCCGCACAACTCACGACCGGGAAGCAAGGATCGCTACATGCAAACTTAGATCATGCAGAATGGCAGCCACTGCGTGTGCACTTCAGATGAGCCATTTCCAGTGTTCACAGTGACACGCAGCGACCTTGCGTGGCTCTGCTAACATTTGTTCTTAACAAAGTGAGTTTTATCTAATTTGGAAACCGTGTTCTTTGAATGCTGCCTTATTGGTGGTGACTCTGTTCAGTGAGAAGCCCATCGCAGGAACCCCTGACTTACACCAACTTTGGAGAGAAAGTCTCTGGCTCAGCATGCTCAGCCCTCCCCCAGGATGTACCTCCTCACATCCAGGACACCAATTCCTCTGTCCACCTGCGCCTCTCCCTCTTCCTAGCTTCAGTGCACCCACACCTTTCCCCTTCCTAACCACCCATAGGGCTCTTTCCTCCTGGGACCTCGGGAGGCTTGCGGGGACTCACTGCCACCTAGCACTTTCCTCCTCTGCAATAATGACCCAGAAATGCTCCTTTCCCAGTCAGTAACAGCGATTATGGGCCAGACTCTGCGCCTGCTGCTGAGGGATGATTTAGGACAAAATAGGAATGGTCCTGATTTCATAAAACCTAGGCTCAGCAGGGAAGAGAAGCAGCTATACACAAACTGCCCTCGAGGTGACACAGAGACCTGTGAGAACAGAGGTCCACTCCAGTCCATCCTAGTGTTCTGGGTTCTCTGTTGGAGTGGCCCCCACACCATGACACATCTGCTTTTGTTCTCATTGGGAAAGCGGGGTGGAGCAGTACCTCAGCTTTTCACTGAAGGAGAAGGACAGTGACAGTGTGCTCCTCATTCTCCAGGTGCTCACCCTGCAAACCTCCTCCTCCTCCAGTTGCTGGAACTCCTGGGATGCAGGAGCTGTCCTGCTCTTTCTCCGGTTCCCAGTCGGGGGTCTGGACATCACAGCAGCCCTTCCCGTGCTGACCTGTGCTCAGCGCTTGGGCTTGTGGGGAAGCTCTCCATGATATGCAAGGTGTGGTTGGAAAACTGCGAATGTTTAAACCTAAAAAACTTTTATAGTAATAAACACATTGCCATGAATCCCCCTCAGAATCCGACTGCTTGCTTCCCACAGTTATTCTATCATTATGGACAGTTTCTGAGAAGTTCTAGAAGTCTATTGTTTTGACTGTCTTGAGTTGTACTGTAGTGGCTTCCTTGAAGTCCTGAATCAGTTAAAAACATTTACCAGTGAGGGTCATTTTAACTTTGGAGAAAAACCGGAAGTTGCACAGCGCCAGATCCAGTGAATGAGGTAGATGAGGACACACCATCACGTTTTCACTACAGAAATTTCTGTAAACTTTTCAACTGATTCAGGACATGAAGGCAGCCACAAACAACATTCACAAAAGAGGACTGCTTCAGAAAGGAGCAAAAAGGATGGGATGAGCATGTTGGAAGTGAGAATCGTTTTGAGAAGGGTTAATGGTAAGATGTCTTTTACTGTAATTCATTTTTAAAATTTAAATACACACCATATTTTTTGATCAGTTCTTTGGAAACTTCCAATTCTGGCTGCCACCGAATTATAGCTCAGAATGGATGCCCAATACATATTTCTTGAATAAGACAAACAAATACATACTCAGTTGGTGAGTTATTTTAATAAACAGTATATGCAATGATGGTAGATAATGCTTGAGTAGGAAAGGTGACCATGCAAAATTATTTTGTGGAGTAGGATATAAAAACAGGGGTTCAGCTATCATGAGTTTAATTCAAGGCCCAATGGAAAATTCAACCTGTCATTTATCGACCACCTGATTTTCATCAAGAGGCAACAAATTCCCCCTGATTAAGATTGTCATTCTCATGGGGGTGTAGGATCTGTCTTCCTCTCTTTTGCACTGCTATCATGAAATACAAGCAATTGTGTACTTTATAATGAACAGAGATATATTGGCTTACAGTTTTGAAGTCTGGAAGGTCCAAGGTCACAATTCCTACATCGGATGAGGACTGCATCCCCACACAGGGAAATGCAACAGCATGACGGAGGGCAAGAAGGACCTGCATTCCCCCTCTTCTAACACCACCAACCCCACCTGCAACAGTAGGCCCCTTGTGGCATGGAGACCATACTTCTTAATACTATTACAATGGCAATTCAGTTTTAACCTGGGCTTTGGCGGGGCAAACATTCCACCTACAACAATATCTATCTTGGTCAGAACCAAGTGTGCCTACCAGCACCTGTTTTAGCATAAAAAAGGTGTCAATGAATATTCACTAAACATATTAATTGAATAAGTTCAAAGAAACCTTTGACTCAGAACGTATTTCTAGGCTTTCTGTATAAGAATTCATCAGCTGGTGGCCTGCACAAGTGTTTTGTGTGATCTGTGTATTTTCTTTCTACATCTTGAAATTTTACCAACCAAAGAAACTCTACTGGAGAACTTCTCACTTCCACATTCCCTTGAAACAGAGCAAAGGGTCTAGAAAGAGTAGGGTATGAATAAAGGCAGTGGCACTGTCACCGGGAACCTTGTGAGGTGGACTCATTTCGATGGGACAGAACTCTCCAGTTCACTAAGTCCAGGCATGACCAGCTTCAGGCATCCACATGTCTCTGGGGGTATTTGGTTTTGTCATCCTGTTCTATGCAGGCATATTTAGGAAACATAAGGAATGTTACTTGAGATAAGGAGCCCTAAGCACTTTTAAATTCTTAATAATTTGTCATTTAAAAACATTGGCATATTTTTAAAAAGAGTTTAAGATGGAGAGTGATGATGGCATGGGGAAAAAAAGAACTAAACATATTTCTGCCTCAGAATTTAACTCAAAATCCTCCCCAAGGCAGCCACACAAGCTGAAGACAGCAAGATGGAGTTAGGGACCTTGTTCTCCACATGTTTTCTGCTGGACTGTGAGGAAGAGACAGGAAGACCATGAACACATAGGCTCGAAAATGCTGAAAGAACACCCTTTTAGAGAATAAAATCAACAGCTTTAAAAATGGAGTTGTAGCAGTCAGAGTCTGGTACTTGATAGTCAGATATTTTTCCTGAGGTTGGCCTCCTCAGTAACATAATGATGTGAAAATTACTGAGAGTTGTTGGGAAATACAGGCTTCCTGAGGAATCTGGTATTATTTATTTGTGGGCAGAACCTCAGAAGGTGGCAAAAAGACAAATAATAGCTATTGAGATGGAGTAAAATAGATTTCCACAGTGGAAAGCAACCTAAGGGAAGCCAACCCCTAACAGTCAACAGAAAGATTTTAGTTAAGGAAAAAAGATGAGGAAAGTGTTCCACCAGGGATATAAATTTGACTTGCATAGAAGCATAGGGCACAGTAGTTTATTCTTAAGCAATATGCAGACTGAATATTGTTCTTATGCAAAGAGTTGTCTTTGTTTATCTTTTTCCGTCTTTTCATTGCTAGTCCACTATTTATTGGACCAGAACCATCGCCGATAATTTGTTGACTTAGTTGACAATAATATTGTGACAGTGAAAGCTGCAAAGCTGAAGGTGGGGAATGATGAGCTCAAGAAAGAGTCAAAACACAGCTGGCTCTGCCCAGGTTGCCTGGACCTGGAAACAATTGCACTGCAGTCAGCAATGGGTCCAGAGGCCAGAAGTCTGCTAAGGCATCCGTGACTGACACTTGCTGAAATTTCAAAACATGCATTCATTCATTCATTCATTTAATAATCTATTGAATGCTAGACATCATGAAAATAAATGTTAATGCTCTTAAAATCGAGGAGGATGGATCACCTTGTAACATGGTAAAAGAGATTTTGAGGGCATCCAAAGAACATGGTAACAGGGCAGTAGCTGGTCAGAGAAGAACTTCTGGTAGAAGTTAACCAGTTTTTAAAAGATTGGCAAAGTGGTATATAGGCAGTTTCCACCATACTACAAACACCCTTACATGGTGGTTATGTATTTTGTGTCAGCCACTCTGTGTAGGAGTCTAAGTCAGTGTCCTGTGAACTGGTATTTGAAGATGCTGAAGTATAGGATTCTTTGCAACTTAAATAGCTGAGTCATGCTGGAATAAATGAAGAAGTGTGAGGTTAGGAAGGAATGCAAATAAATGGGTAAGCAGGGTTGTTATTGCCAAATGTAAAGTTTAGACTTTTTATTAAAGCTGGCAGGGAAAGTAAGGCTTTACACAGGGAAACTAGGGAGATTTGGCTTTTTAAAGATCCTTCTGCATGCTCTTTAAATAATGCACAGCAGAAAGCAAAGCATGAAGTCAGGGGACCAGTTTAGAGTATGATCTAGTAATCCAAAGGAACAGAGAGTGACTTAACTTAAAAATTACTACATAATTTTAGCAATTAAGATTGCATAGTTCCAACACATGGGTGATACATTGATCAATAGAATAGAATTGAGAGTACAGAAAAAAAATCACTTCATTTACAGGCAATTGATTTTGACAAGGTATCAAAATAATTCAATAAGAATAGTCTTTTTAGCAAATGATGCTGGGCTTCATTTGTGAACCTGGATATCCAAATGTTAAGAATCCCTATTTTAATCCTAATTTAATCCTATTTTAATCCTAATCCCTAAGAAAGTTAGAATCCCTATTTTAATCCAAGCATAATGGGTTACAGACCTAGGTATAAAAAGTAAAGCACTAAGGGCTGGAGTTTTAGCTCAGTGGCGTAAATGCCTGCCTGGCAAGCATAAGGACATGAGTTCAATCCCCAGTACCAAAATAAAATAAAATAAAACACTAATATTTTCAGAAAATAACTCAGATCTTTACTTAGGCAAACATTTGTGGTTATGACTTTTGTATCCAAAGTATAATCCATAAAGGAGAAGAAGTTGGTTAACTTGAAATTCATAGAAATTGTAACATTTTATGCTTTAAAAACATCTTTCGGAAAGTGAAATGGCCATGTGAAGACGTAGAAAATGTTTTAAAATCATAGATTTTAAAATAAGACTTGTGTCAAGAATATATAAAGAACTCCTATAAACTCAATCGTAAAAGGACAAATCAACCAATTTAAAAATGAGTAAAAACTGACTGAGTAGACACTTCTCCAATGAACACACACAACTAGCCATAAAGATCTATGAAAGATGCTCAGTAGTCTTGGTTCTTAGGAAATACCTTAATGAAAACCATAAAACATATTGTTTTTATTCTTTTTGTTGTTGTTGCTATTTTGTTTTTAAAATAAAATTAAATAAACAAAAACCATATAAGATGCCACTTCATACCCACTAAGATGATTATAAAAGCAAAAGATGAACAAAGATATTGAGGAGAATATGGAAAAACTGGAACCCTCATCCAAGGCAGTTTCTCATGCTGTTAAACATAAACTACCACATAACTCAGTAGTCCAAAATTTAAATATTTATTCAAGAAAAAATAAAATATTTTTTACAAATACTTACATACAAATATTCATAGCAGTATTGTTTCTAATTACCAAGAGTGGAAATGACACAAATGGCCACAGACGGTACATCAGTAATGAATTGTGGTTTATCCTTGCGATTGGATCAAATACTATTTGACACTAGGGAGGAAAGAAGTTCTAATGCTTGTGATGGCAGAGATGAGTCTTGAATATATTAGCTAAGGGCAAGAAGTCAGACACAGGGGACAAATATCATATGATTTCACTTACAGAAAACGTCCAGGAAGAAGACCATCTATAAAGACAGCAGCTACTGATTCTCTGGGCTGGAGATAGGAATATACACTGGGAGCCTCATGGGGTGAGGCAGCTGTTCTAAAACTGAAGCAAGGTGTGATGATACAAGGCTATAAGTACACCACACCTCACCGGTGTGTGCAAGTGAATATAACTGGTGAATTTTATTATATGCTTATAATAAACAGTAATACTATTTAAAAATAAAAAAGAACTGATGAGAATTGGAAGAAAACAATATAAACTAAAATTAAATAGCATCAGCAGAGCTTGGAAACTGAGCCACTATGACCATATGCACCTAACAAGAATCACTGTAAGGATTTTGTAGAAGCATTATCAGGTTGGGAAAAAGTATTATCTGTATTCATGTGAGGAAACTGGTGAGGCACAGAGAGGTTAAGAAAATTTCTGCAGGATGTACAGGAGGTGATAACTGGAAGAGCTGTTTGTGGAGCTAAGAGGAAAGAGCAGAGGGATTATGCTGAATGAGTATCCTACAGAGTCAGCAGCCTGCAGTCTGATATTCACTTAGCTCATCTTGATCTGCCTGGGAGAAGGAACATCTACACTGCTTAGTTTCTAGCTGTCCATCTGATTACACTAGGTTGATTCTAGTGTCATCATATTCTTGGTAAGGCTTTCATTGATACACTGATTATTTCTTTGTGTGACCATCATAAATGTCAAATGGTAGATTAAGGACAGCATCAGATGAAATAAAGAACACTCCCCACTGAGTAGATATTCTGAAGGCAATTAAGAGTACCCTGCTGACAACGCAGCCAGAAATAGCCACAGAAAAGTCACCAAGTTGAAACTGGCCTCTCTCTGAGCAGGAACCAGAAAGCCAGAAATAAGATATTTATACTAAGACCTTTGTTCTGATTACTAATTTCATCAGATTATCATTGAGCTTAGGAGATGGCACCAGAAAGTGCTAAGCACACATTGTTGTTTCTTACACAAGAACTTCATGCAGGAAGCGGGCAGATGGGCAGTGCATCCTGGTCAGCCCAGACAGAAGGCATGAGAAAGACCCCTAAACTGGACTCAGCCAGATCCACCAGGCACCCATGCTTCTGGGGACAGTGGCCTGGTGCAGGTAGTGCCCAGTAAAGATCAGCTGATTGGTGGAGGCCTTCTTTTCAGGTCAGGCCTGTGCTGTCATTTCAGCTCTCTGTATGGTTTAGGGCAAACACTGAGCAGAAACGAACACTAGAGTACGTGGACTCCATGTCTCTTCTAGCTTAGAAAATATTTTCTTCTACTGTGGTCAGTGAAACAACCCAGCATGTTAATTTGGAATTCTACCAGCTGTTTAAAGAAGACAAGTTAAAATAATAGTGATAAGAATAATCATAATATCAGTGTGGAGATCTCAGAAGACTAGGAGTGGAAGCTCCATTCAACCCAGCTATTCCCCTCCTGGGTATTTTCCCAAAGAAACTGAAAAGTTCATATCACAGTGATATATGTGCACCCATGTTTGTAGCAGCACAATTTGTAATAGCTAAATCTTGGAAACAACCAAGATGCCCACCAACTGCAGAGTGGATGAAAAAAATGTGGTATTTTTAAACAATGGAGTATTACTCAGCTATAAAAAGGATGATCTTGAGGCCTTCATAGGGAAATGGGGACAACTTGAGACTATCCTCATTAGTGAAATAAATAAGGGTCATGTTTATAAATATTACATTGTTTCTCTAGTGTAAAAAGTAATAAGAGCTATATGAGTAATGAAACCCAAAATGTGTAATTGCTACTGTAAAAAAGAGAGGAAAAGAAAGTGCTCTAAAGGATATAACTGCATGTGTGTTTAAGTGTGTAAGATAGATGTTCATATTACTGTTTTTGTTAGAATGTTGAGCAGAACCATTAACAGGCTCATTGTTTGAATGTGCACTTTGTATGTTTTAACTTTGCAACTTGAACAACTATTTCCACTGATGACAGTATGTAACTTATCAAGTGGCGATTTCTTAGTGTTTTTGTTTTTGTTGTGGTTGTTGTTTTTCTTTTTTTTTCTTTCCCCTTCAGAATTCTGTATTGTTGCTACCCTCTTTCTGTTTTGGCTGGTTTTTTTTTTCTTTCTCCTTCTCTTTAAATTAAAATAAATAAATAAATAAAAGAATAATCATCATCATAATAATAACAGAAAACCTGATTCCTTCCCTTATGGTTAGAATAGTATATTAGTTTCCTGTGGTAGCTGTGGCATATTGTTACAAAGAGAGTGATTACAGCAACAGAAATCCATCCCCTCACAGTTGTAAAGATCAGAAATCAAGACTGTGGCTGCACTGGTTCCTTCTAGAAGCTTCGAGGAACAACTGGTCCCATGTCTCTCTCCTAGCTTCATCAGGCTGCATTAGTGTACTCAGTTTATAGACAGACACAGCACAGACTTCTACCTCTGTCTCCACATGCCTTTCCCATGGCTTTCCTCTGTGTTATCAAGTTGCATCTCATTTCTCTTATAGAGTCATTAGTCATGGATATAAGGCCCACATTAAATCCAGGATGACCCTATCTCAAGATCTTCAAATTAGCTAGCAGTATCCAAAAAGACTATTTCCAAAACAAGGTCATAGGTACTGGAGGTTGGGACTTGGGTGTTGTTGGAGAGGAGGGGGCACAATCAACACGCTCACAAATTACATAGCCTTAGTCAGATTTGATATGTGACCAGTTCATGTTAAAGGCTTCACATGTGTGATCACATTTAATCCAAACAATAAACCCATGCAATAAAAACTTATATTTCTCGATTAATTGGAAAATCAAGAGCTTAATTAACTGGGTCACATTACCCACCTACTAAGCTAAGGAGGCAAAATACCTATAGGGTATATACTTCGAGAAGTATTACATGTTGTGTCCCATATGGACATAACCACATAAAGTGAAAATTCTATGCAGATTATGGGTGCTGTCAGATTTCATTGTGTATTACTTCATTCACAAATAACACGTTAGGTGCTCAAGACATATTTATTAAATGAATGCCTCACAATCTCTAGTGGCCACTGGGGTGCATATGCCAGCAAGATTCTTATCTGAACAAAATCAGAAATGGCTCTTCTCTAAGCTAGGTGTAGTTTGGGGTATGTTTAACAATATCAATAAGACAGAAATCAAAACATTAAGAATCAGAGGTGTGATACCAGGCAAAGAATTATTCTTCTCTACATTTTCCCATATTAATAAAAATATTAGAAATAAAAATGAGCAAAGACATTAAACGACTTTCACATATTAACACACAGGCTTTTCTCTTTTGTTTGCGACTCTCTTTTACTATAGGAAGATCTCCTCAACTTATTCCAGTGGGAGTGGTAGGGAAAATCACTAAAGTTGTCACCAAGCAAGAATACCACAAAGAACATAGAAGAAGCGGTAGGGTGCTGTTGCTATAGGGCTCTTTTATAACCTCTTCTGGGCAGACTGAGTGGCAAGTATGATATCCAATCACAATTCACTTTCTTCATCTAAGGCAGAACTCATGACTAAGTTTCTTTGGTCTTTAGAAACAGAAGTCAATAGGAAACTAGTTTAAATTTTGACCATTGATTTCATCCAAGAGTATCTAGGGTATCACATTATCTATTTGTTGGAATTCCGTTTTCATGACAGGTTCACACAGGTTTTAGCATAACTTTATTCAGAGTGATAGTTAGCAATCATGAAGAATTGTTTTTATTTGTTCCTTTTATCCTAGTAGGAGGAATAAACTCATTTGATACACACTGAGTGACTGGGACTAAGGGTGTTCCGCATCAGTGGCCTGTAATGGGGCCCATAGAAAGGAGTGGTCAGTGCTTAGTTCTCTGCCATGAGTGGACCCTGAGCAAACCAGGATGGCGGCTTCAAAGAGGTAGAGGAAAAGGCGGGAGGAATACAATGAACAAAGATCAAACTAAAAGCCCACATTTGTGAAATAATAAATAGAAGGTTGAGTATGGAATAGAGGTTTTATTTGGGGAAATGTGTATTTTAGGCCAGAGAGAGGAGGTTGTAGAAGCTGCGGTATTCCAAGCTGTGGAGTGGGAGTGAATTATGAAACAGGGACCTTCTGATGTCAGAAGTAGCAGCGTTTCACCACATAAAACCTCGAGGAATAAAATAAAGCTTTATTGCTAGTGATCAATGGTTTTTAAACCTAGAATTTAAAGGTTAGCCTTTAAATACTTCTTCTCAAATGAACTCTTATGAGAGACTTCAAATTACAGAAAAGAAAAAACTGATTTGAAAAGGAATCCAAGCCCACTTGCCTTTTTCAACCTGTCCCCTTCTACCTCATATCCTATGGTTTCTAAAATACAAGTGGAATCTTCCTGCCCCCTTACCCCAACAAGCAGGGATCTTTTTTTTAATCAGGAATTGAACTCACAACCTCATGCTTGCCAGGTAGGTGCTGATCAAGCAGCTTTTCACAAAGCATGGTTGTTGCACCCCGATGCTACCTAAGATGATTTAGTCTGACTAGAGATAACTACATATACTAAATTCTAATATTAATTTGTTTATTTTAACATCTATGCTTCTACCAGAACATTGATTTTATGGACACAGACATATTTAGTTTTAAATTAATTTGAAGATAAAATTTTAAATGATGGTATAAACATTCTTTTTAAAAAAGACTTCCATATCTTCAGCATTTCTTAATCATTCACTTAAAGCTCAGTGATACTTGGCTAGGTTGGGAGAGAGACGAAGCCTGAAAATATGACTAACTAGTAGTTTGTAACTTTAGCTTCCTTACTGTTTACCAAATTGGTGGCAAATAATACTGATAAAGATGAAGCTTAGGTTCATTTTGCACTCTGTTCTCATCTTTTGTCTACTGGGAGAAGAAATAGATGAATAGAAAATGAATCAACAGACTAAACAATAGTTTTGGTTATTCTACAAACCAGAAGCAGACCTGGTTAATTGGAGATGATGTGGAGGAAACTGGGTCTCTGCCTTGAATACAAAGCAAGTCCTGAATCCCCTTTATACATTAGCTGCATTCCAAAGATGCTGTGGGCAATGCAAATTAATGCGTATTGAGTCATTGCTCATTAACTTGCTTATCCTGCCCAGAAGTTTTCAAAAAGGAAGAAAAATGATCTCAAACTATAATTAAAACTCACACTTTAAGAATCTCAATAGTCATATCAAAAATGCTCCTTATTTTTTAGTGCATTATCATTTATGTACCTATAGCACTGGTGGGGAACCTTGGGCTTGAGTGCCACGGTGGGCTGTTTGTAACATTAAAAGTTCTAAAAGGTTTGCCATCAGTAGTGTCCTATAGCCATGCAAGTGGTCAGTGTATCTGTATGATCATTTTTCCTTCATTTACTATTTTGTCTCATTATACTCACATCCCTTATGTGATAACACTCTCCCCTCCACCCACCTTGCTGGACTAATCGTGCTGTTTGGTATTTTGCCCAATTCTTCTGCCTAGAAGAGGTTATAAAAAAGCTGTGTAGCAGCACCACCCACTCCAACTTCCATCATGTGATAATTTGGGCAATTTCTGTGCTCATTTGTGCCCTTTAACCATTCCTGAAAATGGAAATAAGGACGTTCCAGGTTAAAATCTGCTAAAAATATATCATTTTCCCCAAGGTTAATCTAAATATCAAGTCTTTGCTTACAGACAGGAATTTTAGAAACTCGGTATGATAACAGTGCTTATCATCTGTAATCAGAAGCTGTATTATCTTTCCATAGCAAACAGAAAGAAAATAAGTTAATTGTCAATTAATAAGTCTGGTAGAAAAAAATCTTTCAAAATGAGGAACTTAGGGGATGATTGACACAAGATAACCATGTAGGTGAAAAATTCAAATAAAGAGGAGGTTTATTGGTGGAACGGTAGAGTGCTGAAATTGCTACATACTCATTTATCTACCAAAGAATGATTTATTCATCTTCTGGGCATTGGGCACTGTACCAGCTACTATGGAAATACAGGCAAGTAAGACATGGTCTCTGCCATCAAGGCATTGCCAATCTAGAAGGAAAAGTTGTAATACATAATTACATATGCATAACATTTTATATACATATATAGCAAGTGAGTATATATCTGATCATTTTAATGCAATAAAAAGTAAAAAATAGTTTAAAAAGAATTTTTCAGGATGGGACTACGTCTATGTTTTAATGGCTTTAACCTAAATGGTATTCTGTCTCTGCTACTCTTACTACTGCTATTATATTTAAATTTAGATCTGCAAAACTGAAACAGCTCGTGTGTGTGTGTGTGTGTGTGTGTGTGTGTGTGTGTATTAACCTAAGACCTTTTATGTCACTTCTCAAAATGCATCTGAAAGATATCCACCCTTTGAGGTATTCCTCCCAAACCAGGGATGGAGAGAGTTGGAATTCAGAAAACGATAATGCAAAGTATTGTTCTTTGGTATGCTGAGGATATTAAACTAAAGACAATTGGAAGACTTTAAAAGCTAAGTCTTTCTCTGACCATCTTATACCTTCCTGTCTGTGCTCGTATTTCTCCATCAAGACAAATCATAGAAACCAAAACTGCTCTTCGTTAAGACAGGTCATAGAAACAAGAATCCTTATGCCCCAAAAGCAAGGCATAGCCATGGAAATATTAACATAACTGTGCCTTGCCTTTCTGGGTAGAAGTTGGCCACAGAGAGACACTCTTATCAACTTTGTATGACAGAAAGTCATTAGAACATTGTTACTGGTGGGGGTTACCCCATAACCAAGCAGGAAGGAATGCTACTGAGGCCAAGAAGAATATGAATGGACAGCTTTTCTGACATTCCCCTCTTGCAATATTGCCATTACAGTAAACTTTCTTTTGTTTTGTTTTTTTACAGCAAAGCTTTCTGGTCCAGTCACATTTCTACATGGCAATCAATTCTTCACCATATCTAAGCATAAAAACAGGCAGTATTCCCTGGATCTGACACTTTACTTCTGACAGCTCTCACAGACAACTCTGAGTAAATAAATGCAATGTCTTCTTCTATTATTGACCTACTTTTTTATTGGAAAAATGTGGAACCATGAGACTCATGATAGGTGAGGAAAGATATCACATCTTTCTATACCTACAAGGGCATGGTCAACAATTTGGGAATCAAGTACTTTCTCTCCTTCTTAGAGGCTCATGACAGATAGTTTTATACAGAAGAGCTATATGAAGTGTTATATCAAATGATCTAGTTCGGTTTATGGGTTTTCAAGCTTTCTTAGTCATGGATGGCATTTTGTTGTGTGTAGAATATTTTGATCTCTCATGGAATTAGCACTTCCAGACTATTCTCTTAGAAAAAATTCAGCAATGTATAACAAATATAGATGTATTGATCTTAAAAGAATATCTATAGACCACTTGCACTATTGATCCCAATGACATTTTGCAGAAATTAGCCTTCTATGTCTGGTCTTACACACTTCTAGAATCTAATGTTTATGTACTAAAGAAACTGCATACATTGAAGCTTAACATAAATTATGTAAAAGAAATAACCCTGAGCATGAAAGATTAGAACCAAATGCAAAAGAAAAAGAAAGGAAAAGTTTTCTATACACTGGTAATTTGTTGTTAAATAATCTTCATGAATTTCTTGTTTTCTGTATTCCTTTCTTGTCTACATAAATTTGATTCAACTGTTTGAATCAATTCTTAAGTGATCTTTTTGTTAGCTTCCAGTTGCAGATAACTCTTTCAGATAAGATTAAAATAATTCACCTGGAAACTGTCAGCCCAAGGAATCAGTTGTGTTATTCAGGTAGACAAAGAGCCATGGGGGTCATTAATTGTATGGACTATATTCATAGGATAGCACAAGCCAAGAAATTTTACTTCCATTGTATCAGTTCCACAGAGAATGACCATCCTTTTGGCTTTCTCTGTTCTTTTGAGAAGGTCTTCTGTAGCAACCCAAACCACTTAAAAATATTCCTCATTCTCCATTATCCATCCCATTGAACACTTGCAAGATATGCAAGTATTCTAAAAATACTATTTGGTCATTCCAAGCCCATTAGGATTTTAGCTAAATTTTTTTCACTAATATCATCATATTTATATTTATGATTATTAATGTTGTAAAGAGTGAAATTCATTGTTGCTCTTAAATGAATTAATGCAATTATAACAGTGTCAGAACCAGCACAAATGTCCCCTAAGTGTTGGTTATTATCACATAATTCTGAATTATTATGTAAACAGCCAGTAACTTTAAACTCAAGCTATCATTCCTCACAACAGTACAGTCAGGTAGATACAAGTGTTCTCATTTTCACTACAGAACAGAGATCCAGTGACATCAAACGATTTAAAGCCAACACCAAACAGACAAGGATCCTAGGGATGACATTAAGTATGCTCAAAAGCCAACTTAAATATTTATCTTTTAAATTTTTTATTTAATTTAGCTTAGTTTTGTTATTTTGGTGTTGGGTTCCCCAGGGCTTCACATATGCTAAGTACGCACTCCATTCCTGACCTACACCCCCAGCCCTTAACACCGATTTTCTTATAATTTACTCAACTCTACCTATTATAATTCCCTTTTCACAAGTGAGGGAAAATAAGCCCAGAGGGGTTCAGTAACTCACTGATGGTCATATGGAGTCTGGGATGCAGCATGCTGTGATAGTTTTATATGTTAATATGGCTCTAATTCCCAAGTAATTCAGTCAAACTCTAATCCAGGTATCCTAATATTTTATAGGTGTATAGCGTTTTATAGGCATTGCAGAGATGTGATTAAGAGTCATAATCTATTAACTGTATAAGGGAGGTGGTTTTACACTGTCTGAGAGGGCTTGATTCAGTCATTTCAAGGGTCCTAAGGGTAAATTTGAGGCTTCCCTGAAGAAGAAATTCTAGGTGTGGACAGCAACATTGACTTAGCTCTGAGAGTACCAGCCTGCCTTTCCCTATGGGCCTGTCCTGTAATTTTCAAATTTGTCTTTCAATCAAAGTTATGTAAGTCAATATCCTGCCATAAATCTCTCTCTCTCTCTCTCTCTCTCTCTCTCTCTCTCTCTCTCTATCATCTATCTATTTCCTTCTGGCCCTACTTCTCTGATTGAACACTGATAATACACTTGGATTCAAGCTCAAATATCTGTACCCAAGACAGGGTGCAGCTTAGAACTACTAACATCATGGCAGTCATTATTTAACTTCCTTGAGTCAAGTGGATCTTGGCTTTGGCAGGTCCCCACTTACCTAAGCAGCTTAATTCACCATGAATAAGCAATATGAAAAGTCATGTATTTATCTAGCAGGGCCTTTCTTCTACTATTCCTCAGACAACAATAATAATGCTGGTAGTAATTAACATTTACTGAGGAGTTACTCTGTTCCTGCAAAGGACAAAGATCTTTGAAACATTATCTCACTCAATATGCATAATCTAAAAAGAGGGAGATGCTTCTCAATACAAGAAAGAAATTTCTATGTACAAAAGCTGTCTAAGGATAGCCTGGATTGATCTCAGAGATGGAAGCTTTCCATCTGCCGAGGAATGCGGGCCTGAGTTCAAGTCACTTGGAAGTCAGAATTCAGCACTGGATGGTAACAGAAGTTGACAAACTCTAAACTCTTTATTCCAGAACTATTTTCTCTGATGATTTACATAGTCTCCTCCACGGTTTTAAATTGGTGATAAGATTGTCTTCAAGCGACTGAGTCTATTTATATTGGGACTTCTAGCAAAGTTAGAAGTATTAATGACCTTTTCTTTTGAGGTCTTGCATAAAGTGATGACAAAGATATCAATGCAGGCACAAAATAAATGCAAATCATAATCAGTTCTTAATTATTCACACTGATAATTAGAGAAAATGGGAAGATAATCTAAAATGCAGATAAAGACACATGTATTTTATCTTTCTCCATTAAATTCTGTGCTCCAACTTCTTTGTGATTGGGTGAAAAAATTGTTATCTACTTCTTACACAGATTTTCAATCCTCTCTCTTTTTAAAATATCTATGAAAATTTATTAAAATTTTTAATTAACCCAAGTCAATGAACATTTCTATGAATTTTTCTGTTTAATTTTCTAAGTTCAGACCATTCAACCAGAAATCTGAGGCAGAAAAGGGCAAAATTGTTGCACACAGATGTTTCCATAGGACATAGATTATCAAGTCTAAATTGCAATGCTAATTGCTTTATTACCAGAGTAATAGTACTTTGCTTCAGATAGAAAGCTCACATCGAACTCATCCATACCAGAAGTCTCCTTGCGTCACCATAACACCCATTGGAGTGCACTGTTAATAGTCCTGAGCAGCAGGCCAGTCAGTATCTTGGTAGTTTAAGTGAAAATACTCTTAAGTGAAAGGTTATGACTTTGTGAGGAGTCCTCAAGAATTTCTAAAGCCTGGGATAAGGCATGAATCAATAATACCCATATTCATTTTTTTTTAATTTTAAAAAGCAAAACAGAAAAAAGGATAGAAATGATACAGAATTTCAAAAAAAAGCAGGGAATTAACACTAGTTAATATATTGCATATTGTTATCTTAGAAGTAGTTGTTCAGGTTACAAAATCTAGATGCAAAAGCAATCAATCAAACAATGATAGCACAAACTGTTCTTTCTGATGAACTAAGAGATATTAGTAGTATGGTTGTCTATGTAGCATACATATACATACATACATTTAATCCAACATACATACAATCCTTTCCTTCTTCCTTTTTTTCTTTCCCCTATCCTATTTATTCTGTCCTTTTGATCACTTTGTTTCCCTTTCATTATTACATTATCTAGTGTATATTTTGAATGTTATTACTCTTTTAGATTTTTTATTATTGTTATTTTTTGTACTAGGGAAGCTACAATATTTATAAATGTGAGTTTGATTTATTTCACTTATGAATATGGTCTCAAGTTGTCTCCATTTATCTATAAAAGCCTCAATTTTTTCCTTTTTATAGCTGAGTAATATTCCATTGTATAAAAATATCACATCTTTTTTAACCATTCTGCAGTTGATGGGCATTTAGGTTGTTTCCAAAATTTAGTTATTACAATATGGGTATACATATATTGTTGTGGCATGACATTTTCTGGGAAAATACCCAGAAGGGGAATAGCTGGATTAAATGGGACTTCCAAACCTAGTTTTTTGAGGAATCTCCACTCTGATTTCCACACTAGCCCCTTTGTCAAAGATAAGGTGGTTAAGTGTCTTTGTAGTTGTGTCTGCATCTTCTAATCTGTTTTATTAATCTTTGGGTCTATTTTCTTTTGCCAGTACCATGCTGATTTTATTGCTGTAGCTTTTTAGTATAATTTCAAGTCAGGGATTGTGATGCCTCCTACCTTGCCCTTGCTGCCCAGGATTGCCTTTGCTATTTGAGGTCTCTTATGTTTCCAAATGAATTTTAAAAATGTTTTCTCTAGATCTGTGAGGTATCTTAATGGTATTTTGATTGCAATTACATTAAATCTGTATAACCATTGTGAGAGTATGGCCATTTTCACTTTGTTTGTTCTTCCTAATCAAGAGCAAGGGATATCTTTGCATTTTCTCACATCCTCTTCAATCTCCTTTTTTAGAGTGCTATAGTTTTCAATGTATAGTTTTCTTTTACACCCTTTGTTAGGTTGATTGCTCACTATGTCACTGTTTTGGATGCTATCATGAAAGGTGTCATTTATATAACTTCTCTTTCAGTGAGTTTGTTGTTTGTGTACACAAATGCTATTGATTTTTGAGTGTTGACTTTGTATCCGGCTACACTGCTGAAATTTGCTTATTAACTCTGATAGTCTTTCCATAGAGTTTTTGGGATCTCCTATACAGAGTATCATGTCATCTGCAAATAGTGATAATTTAACTTATTCTTTTCCTATGCTTATTCATTTTATTTCTCTCTCTTTTCTAATTGCTCTGGCTAATGTTTCCAGAACTATACTGAATAACAGTGGTGATAGTAGATGTCCTTGTCTTCTTCCTGATTTTAGAATGAAAGCTTTCAGTTTTTTTCCCATTTTGTATAATGATGGCTGTTGGTTTGTCATAGATGTCTTTTATCAGATTGAGGTAGATACCATATATTCCAAGTATCTGTAAGATTTTTATCATGAGCAAGTATTGGACTTTATCAAATGCTTTTTCTGCATCTATGGAGATGATCGTGTGATTTTTGTGTTTGGCTCTGTGGTGCATTAAATTTATTGATTTACATATGTTAAACTATCCCTGCATTTCTGAGATAAATCCCACTTGGTCATGATGTATAATCTTCTTGATGATTTGCTTCATTCTATTTGCCAGTATTATTTTGAGAATTTTTGCATCAATGTTCATTAGAGAGATTGGTTATAGTTCTCCTTTATGGTTGGGTCTTTCTCTGGTTTTGGTATCAGAATAATATTTGCCTCCAGGAATGAGTTAGGAAGAATTGCTTCCCTTTCAATTTTATTGAAAAGTTTGAGGAGTATTGGTGTTAAATCTTCTCTAAATTTCTTATAGAATTCAGCCTTAAATCCATCAGGATGTGAGCTTTTATTTGTTGGTAAGTTTTTAATCATATTTTCCATTTTAGTAGTTGATATTAGGTTATTCAAAATTGTTATATCTTCTTGATTCAGCTTTGGCAATTCACATGTTTCTAGAAATCTGTCCATTTCCTCTGTGTTTTCCACCCTATGTGAGTAAAGGTTTTCAAAGTAGGTATTCATGATCTTCTGAATTTCCATGGGATCTGTAGTAATCTCACCCTTTTCATTCCTTATTGCATGGATTTGAATTTTTTCTTTCTTTTTCTAGATAAGGTTGGCTAGAGGTTTATCAATTTTGCTTATTCTCTCAAAGAACCAGCTG
Organism: Dolichotis patagonum; assembly: GCA_004027295.1. Lineage (NCBI taxonomy): Eukaryota > Metazoa > Chordata > Mammalia > Rodentia > Caviidae > Dolichotis > Dolichotis patagonum. Next base: position 96,592 of record PVJX010000089.1, read on the forward strand.
TTTGATTCATTAATTTTTTTACTGTTTTCTTAGTCCCAATTGCATTAATTTCTGCTCTGATCTTTTTAATTTCCTTTCTTCTATGAGCTTTGGGGTTGACTTGCTCTTCTTTTTCTAGAAGCTTGAGGTGTAGCATTGGATTGTTTATTTGTGCTCATTCTGTTTTCCTGATGTGATAATTCATTGCTGTGTATTTCCCTCTTAGGACCACTTTCATTGCATCCCAGAGGTTTCAGTATGTTGATTCTGCATTTTCATTGAATTGTAGGTGTTGTTTAATTTCTTCTTTAATTTCACCTCTAACCCATTGTTATTTAAGAGGTTTTTATTCAGTTTCTATGTGTTTATGAAGGTTTTATTGATTGTTTTGCCATTAATTTCCAATTTCAGTGCATTATGCTTGGATAATATTCATAGGATAATTTCAGTCCCTTTGCATTTACTTAAGAATGTCCTAAGGACTAAGTTTTGGTCTATTATATGTGCAGCTGAGAAGAATGTGTATTCTGATGTGGTTGGGTGGAACACTCTGTAAAAGTCTACTAAGTTCATTTGCTCACAGGTTTGATTCAGTTCTGTTATTTCTTTGCCAACTTTTTGTCTATTGATCTGTCTCTTCATGACAAAGGGGTATTAAAATCCACTGTTAAAATTATGTTATTATATATTTGGTTTTTCATGTCCATTACTATTTGTCTCACATAGTTGGTTGCTCCTGTATTTGGTGCATATATGTTTATGATTGTTATCTCTTTCTCCTGAATTTTTGCACTGCCAAGTATACAGTGACCTTCTTTATCACTGCCAAGTATACAGTATTCGCTTTTTATGCTGAATTTCTAGAATCTTAATTATCATATATCTGGGTGTAGATTTATTTTACTTATGACTATTTGGTGTTCTATATGCATGACTTATCTGTATATCTGATTTTTTCCCCATGTTTGGGAAATTTTCTGCTATTACTTCTGTGAATAGTTCACTGATGTCATTTGTGTTGACTCCTGCATCTTCATTGATGCCTATTAGTCTTATATTGTTTCTCTTTGCATCATCTTAAAGCTGTTGAATTGTCATTTCATGCTGTCTTGTTATTTTTAAAAGTTGTTTCCTTTTCTAATCACTAGCTGATTCTATCCTCAAGGTCTGAAATTATATCATCCACTTCATTCAAACAGTGTAGCCAGCTTTCAATAGAATTTTTTATTTCCTGTATATCTCTTTCAATTTGTTTCATGCATTCTACTTCTTTTCTGTAATGTTCATTCAAGTTTTCCATCACTTTCCCTTGCTCCTGTACTTTTAAAAAAAATCTATGTCTTCTTTAGCTTTGCTGAGCAACTCCTTTATTAAGTTTGTCATTTCTGTCTTTACATGAGAGATTATTTGTAATCTGATTTCCTCTTTAGCCTCATGGATTTGTTTTTTTATTTCACTTGCTATATTTTCAGAAACTGCAGGTGTATAACATTGAATGTCCTCTATTTCAATGTCTCCTGTACTTGTTCCTGATGGACTGGACGTTTGAGATTGAATATTTTGTTTTTTGATTTTCACCTCTTGGGTTAATATTTTGGTCTTTTCAATCCCATCAGTTTCACCTGTTCATTGTGTGTGTCTCAGGGTCCAACTGTGTGGTTGATGTTTGTCCAACTGCTGGGACCCACAGTAAAAAGGAGGGGAAAGTCACCCAAATTCCTCCTGCTGGGCCTGTTGGGTGAGTCCTATATTTTTCTTAGGCTGACTAGCCTAGGCGTATTGATATAAGTCAACTCTTAGTTCCTATTGTTGCTATAGCTTCAGGTTGCTCCAGACTGCCAGATCTACCTGGCTATAATGTGCACTTCAGCTAGGACCCTACTGTGTCACCAGGTGTCTCATAAGTCCTTTTGATTTTTTCCAGGTTGGAGGAGGCCTTGTCATCAGTCTCTTCAACCCACTTGGTATTCTCTGCAGGGAAGAAGGACTCATCCACACTCTTGCCAGAATTGCCAAGGTCCTACAGCTGGGGCAAGGAGTTCACTGCTGCTCCTGTTTACCCACTAAGGTTCTCTATTTGAGGGAAAACCTCACTATACTTTCACAAGCCCACTGAGGTCCTCTGTGTGGGTAAGACATTGCTGAGGCTCCCACCAGCCCACCAAGGTTCTGCATGTATCCATGGGCTACTGTGGCCTTTGGATGGGGAGAAGGGTGACCAATGATCCTGCTGGTCTATGAGGTTGTGGGACAAGGACGATGGGAGACCAGTGATCTTGCTGGCCTCCTAGGTCCATGGAGTGAGAAAGGTGATGAGGCCAATGATGCCAGCAACCGCTAGGTCCATGAAGCAAGGTATATCCATTTTCTAAGCCAGGAATAATGATTCAGTAAAGTGACAAAATATTTTAACTTTGTTTTTGTTTGGTTTATTGAAAAAGTTAAAATATCACAAACCAGTTTGGGATAGAATGAAATTCTGTGTCCAGGAGACAATGGTAGAATAATAAGTAGAAGACTGAGTTCTAGACGCAGGTCTGTCAGTAACTGCTTCTGCAAGATGCAGAAGGCAAATTCCTTTTCAAGGCTTTGGTTTTCTTATTACAGTAACAGCTACTACTTTTCTAAAAGTATTTTTACATTTTTAAACATTAGTACATGTTTATAGTGCATGACATTTTTATTCCTTATGTGGAGTTGGTAAATGTTCTTACTCTTTTCATCCTCTTTCCCTCCCCTCCTTCCATTGGTAGATTCCCTTCTCCTTTAAGAAAGATCTATTTTCTTGTTTTCTACTATCTATCATTTCTTTTGCTTTTTTCTTATAATTTGCGCCTCTCATATAAAAGAAACCAAGTGATATTTAAGTTTGTGTGTCTGATACATTTCACTTCAGATTGTAATTTCAAAACACATCCTTTTCCTTTCTTTCTTTCTTTCTTTCTTTCTTTCTTTCTTTCTTTCTTTCTTCTTTCTCTTTCTTCTTCTTTCTCTTCTTTCTTTTCTTTCTTTTCTTTCTTTCTTTCTTTCTTTCTTTCTTTCTTTCTTTCTTTCTTTCTTTCTTACTTTCTGGTACCAGAGATTGAACTCATGACCCCCCACTTGCCAGATGGGCACTTAAGACTCTGAGCTAAATCCCTGGCCCATCCATCACGTTTATCTTTCTTTATAGCAGAGTAGTACTCCGTGGTGTTTAAATACCATGTTTTCTTTACCCATTCATCTGTTGATTCATATACAGACTGCTTCCAATGTTAGCTATTAAGACTTGTAACTCCTATAAATACAGGTGTGTAAAAAGTGGAACCATATGCATTTTTAGGCTTTATTAGTAAAGTTCTCCTGATAACTTTATACCACTGATAAACCCCCTTCATAGATAATAAACATGATGTAAATAAAGTAATTTTTCAAGAGTAGGGTTTATGACAATATAAAATAAGATCTCAACCTGTAGTCTTAGCCACCATGTATATTGTCTTTTAGCTATGTGAGGGTTGAATGAGATATTCTCTTTGGGTCACAGGTTTTGTGAATCAACAGTGTAGTAAAATGCTTAGACAGTTACCCTCAGAAGTAATAACTATTTGAAAAAAAAAACAGTCATTCAAGGTGTGGCCCAAACTTCACCTCCTGTATCCTCTAGGCTTATATGCTGTCATGCTTTGGGGTGAGTAATACTTTACATTCTGACTTGAGTACTTACCATACTTCCCTACCTCTAGTTTGCCTGTCATTCCTATTTGCTTCCCATCTCTTCTAGGTAAAGACAATGACCTGGCCAACTCTGTGTCCTTTCAAAGGTATCACATGACAGGTACTCAGTACAAATTATATCTAGTTAAAGTGCTGAATGTGGTAGCATACAAACTACACACAGTAAAGAAATTTTGAGATTGTGACAAAGTTTGTAGGGAAAGAGTATATACAAATAAAGCCCAGTAGTGCCTTCCTCCCTTGCCTGTGGTTTCATTTTCTACTATTTCAGTTACCTATGGACAATTGAGGTGTCCACTTACAACATGGAAAACTGCAGAGATAAACAATTCATAAGTTTTAAATTGCATGCCATTCTGAGAAACATGATGAAAGCTCACATCACCTCACTCTGTCTTGCCTGGTATATGAATACTTTTTTTTGTCATGTACGCACATGCTTTATGTGTAACTTGCCTATCAGTCACATGGTGGACATCTCCAGTAACATATTGGCTGCTGATACTGTATTTTGTATTTTTTACATATTGCAAAATATGTTTTATATATTTTGCATTTTTTTACTATCTGTGATTATGGACCTCCAGTAGGGGACTTGGAACATATACCTCAGAGAGAAGGAGGAGAGAATGGCTACTTATTATAATAACCTCTCCCCTTTTTCTGCTGTTGAGGAACTCATCTCATCCTGCGCTCGCAAATTGTCTTCTCTTGATTTTACCTTATTTCCTGCCAAAGTCCCCTGCAGCTGCAGGGGTTCCTGGATCTCATTACACCAAGGAAGCCATGTCCTTGGGGCTTTGAGTTTTCCATCCCCTTGCCTGAAATGCCCTTCACTCATATCCACATGACTTACTTCATTTCCTTTAGAGCTCTGCCCTGATGTCAGTGAATGAGAGTCCCTCACTGATCACATATAGTAAGAAACCACCCACTTCACTTCTGGCTTCCTCCTGTCCCTGCTATCATTCTGGTTCATGACATTTCCTACCACCTGAAAGGGGACAAAGATATTTGAACTAGAGCCCATTTCTCCTCCAGCCAAATGATGGCTCCATAAAGTTAGAATCTTTCATCTACTTACTTACTATTATGTCCTCAAATCCCAGAACAGTGCCCAGCATTGTGTAAATAAACCAATGAATGAACAGATGTTCTTTTAATCATACAAATATTGAAAACAATTTTTCAGAAGGTTGTTATGATAGAACATAAGGTACAACATTCGACTAATAACTCAAAGTTCATCTTTGATCAGCTTTTGGCTTGTGAATTGTTACATTTGTTTAAAAGAAAACCTTATCAGTAGCATGTGAAGCTCATTTCTGTGCTGAGCTATTTGGATACATATGTTCCAACCCTAAGAGATAATATGAATAACAGGTGCATTGCTGGCAGAGGAATGGGTGGCACATGGAGGGAGAAGTGAATTAGTGTTGGCAGCTAGGGAGTTGCATTGCTAAACATTTTCCTCTTTCTGTACTCCTCAAGGTCATAAGCCCTGGCTGCTTCACCTACGTCTTCAATGATGAGATCTGGCTGGAAGTGAAACCAGCACTAAATTCAAAGGTGTCTTCCTAGCTCCATTTCATGTTACCCTCACGCAGGCCACAGAAAGCCAGAATATCAAGTTCAGCTCCCTGCGACACCTTCCTCGTTCACAATCTGTGTCTTCCAAGCCATGCCAAGACTTTTCAGAGTTTCTTTATCCCATAGATTAGCAATTCTGAGTGGTGGTAAGAAGAAACTGTGCTCAAATTGTGCCTACAATCTTTGCAAATTAAGCACAGCTCAACAAATGTGTAATAAATGTATAGCTAAACTTCATGGAGAAGCTTTCCCAAGAGGAAAATGGACACTTATGAAGTCCAGCCTAGTGCATATGTAACATATCCTGGTCTCTTAGTGAACTGATAAGAGTTTAAAAAATTTTATAGGCTTAAGAAGAGAATCTCAGAGATACAAATGATATGCAGATAGGGATACATGTCATTGGTAAAAGCAGTAAAAGTCTGAGGTTTGTTATGCTGTCTAGGAAACTAGAAAGTCTAATTTCACAAGGACTTGCCCTGTTATTTCTTTTGCAACTGCTGTCCACACAGAGGCGAATGAGAAGAGTTTCTCTGAATATTTATAGTAAGTCTCTTGTTAACTAATCACTAATGTGCACTTAGTATATAAACTGCCTGACAGTCTCTCTACCTGCATGTGTGTTTATGAGTGTGTGTATATAAAAGAGAGTTGAAGAGAGAGACTGAATGTACCAATGGACAATGACCAGATCATATATAAAAGTAGAACTCTGACCCATAGACCACAGCAACAAGCCCAGGAAACCAGTCCTTTATCTCCAATAAACTGTGCAGGAAGCCTGCCTGTTAAAAATCAGACTCACAGGAAGCAGGATGGCTATTCCTAGCGACAATCCAGCAAGCTCAACAATAACCTGTGCAACAGTATGCCCCAGATGGTTAGACCTTAGCTAATAGCTGGAAGTTCCTCTAATTTCTAACTTAGAACCAACCAGAGATTACCGAATATACCCCCCAACCAATCACATGCAGTGCTGTGTTTTGAAATAACTAACACTATCCCTCTAGGCCAACAGCCTATAGCGAGGGCCCCTCCAGATTCTCTTTTCTACCACAAAGCTTACTCACTCCTCTGTCTGCCTTTGAGTCTCTGCCAAAATACCAGTGATGACGGCAGACTCCCTGCTATAGCAATCTCAGATAGCTTTTGCTTATTCTCATTTGGCTACTCTTCATTAATTTTATACATACATATATATATATATGTATATATATATATATATATACCATGAGTATACATAATATCTATTTTTATACATGCAGATTATATGCAATTTATAATTCTGTGACTGTATGTCTCACATACTCATTAAATTATTTTTATTTAATATCTTTCTTTAATTATAGTCCTCATAAGAATTTTAAAATGCTTTAACATTTCTACATTAAGCATAAAAGATAGCAATTTTCTAATATGCCTAAAATAAGTATCTATTAAAACTATTCATCCATCATCTAAAAGCATTTTACATGCTACCACTAGTTATGTAGCTTATTGGACAGATGGTGAGTTTAGAGTAAAACTCCTGGACTTCAGTTTCACTTTTCACATGCAGTATGGTCTGGGGCAAGTGATGTGACCTCTCTGAATTCAGGGTCCTTGCCTGAAAGAGGTCAGTGATAAATCCAAATGTACAGTATATTGGTGACGGTGAAATTCAATGGTTTTTACACATGTATAGGACACATACAGGTGCTCAAAAATAATTTATATTTTTATGTATGCAAAACACCAGGAGCCAAGATGAATGAGAACAAAACAAAACAAAACTACAGCATCAGAATCAGCTTCCCTGAAGTTTGCAAAATTGAATGAGTGTACAATCTACGAATGGTCCACTCTACAGCAACATCCAAATGCTTATGTGCATTAAGTAAATTACCAGCAATGAAAAGCTCTTTAAATCACCCCAGCTGAATCACAAGATGCTATCGGCGAGGAAGATTTCCAAGGGAAGGGAGGACCCGTCTGTGGCCATTCACAACCAAACAGAATCATTACCCATAACATGTGTTCAATGGCTGTTTAGGGGGTCTTTGAAGGCTGGTCAGAATTAAAGTCAAGAAAAAGAAAGATATTCAGCAGATGAGAAAACAGTCCCAAATCTATTTTCACACATTTTTCCAGAAAAGACTGGGTCTGTTTCAAAAACTTTAAATAGCTACGAACAGTAAGAAATCTGGAACTCAAAAATTGCATATGTACACTATACAAGCATGCATAATTTTTTTTAATGCATTCACACTAACATGGGTCAGGTTGCTTTAGAAAAATGGCATCACTAACATGGTTTAGGGATAAGTTATTTTATAACTGCATACGTTAACAAATCAATGGAAGGCATTTAAGAGCTAGGAGTGGGGGACCAGTTTCCTATGGGAAGCTAGTAAATTAGAACAGATGCTGTTGGGGAATAGATCATTGATTCATTAATCCAAAGAGTAGCCCAAATCCCAGGACATCAGAAGATGGAACAAGAAGGGGACAATGGGGCATGATCCATCCTGCAGAAAGATGATACAAGCAAGGTCAGATGTTGGCTCTGCATGCAGGACTAGGACTACTCAAATTCCCTCCCAAGGTAGGTAAAGATTTGAGCACAGGGAGAAGCAATTGCGATGTGGCTCAGAATCCTTTCCAAAAGCACTCCCGTACTTGACTTTTCCCATTCTGTCTCCTAAATTATTCTTCAAACGTGATAGTTAACATTTTACTTTTTTGTTCTAGGAGGATTTTGTTATTGCAGGATTTTTTAAATATAATTAGTAAAAGCCACATATAAGCTAAATATTTAACAACAGAGAACTGGTCAAATAAACAGCATATTCATATAACAAAGTACTTTGTAATCTTTTAGAATTATATAGAAATATATTTCATAGAATTCAAAAAGATGGCTATGATATATGGTTGAGCAGAAAAGCATGCTGCAGATATATAGGGAAAAATTTGGAAAGACTGGCTGATTCTTATACCTGAGGCAAAATTTATGGATAGTTTTTATTTTTCACTTTTTTACTTTATAGAAAAAGGGTAAAACCAAATTTCATAGCAAATTAATAGGAGAATAACAATACTTAATACATTACATGTTGTTATCATTAAAGTAATTGCTTAGGATACAAGATAAGGGCATAAAAATTTCTCCAATTGATAGAAGCACACATCTTCCTTTGTAATGAACTAAGAGACACTCATAGTGTAATTGACTTCATTTTTTCCCTTTTCCCTACTGTCCTTTCCCCTTTCACCCCTCCTATTCCTTTCTCTTTGTGAACAATTTCTTCCCATTTCACCATACCTATTGTACAATTTAGAACTTATTTACTCTTTCATTTTCTCACACAAGAGAGACAGTATGATGTTTGCATATTAAGTCTGATTTATTTCATTTATGAGTATGGTCTCAAGTTGCCTCCATTTACCTGTAATTAACATTTTAATTTTAAAGGAAGATGCCTGGTAGCCAATTTGAAAATATTTCTTTTGCCCTCTCCAGCTTTTATATCTGCCCTCAAACTAATTTTTAATCCAGCATCCCCTGATTCTTATCATTGCCTGAAAATTTCTAGTTCCCCAAGTTTAGTTGAGTCTTCTCTTTCCTTTTTTTTTTTAATTTGGAGGCAAAACTTAGTTAAATGGATGGACCTAGAAAAGAGAATGTTGGCCAGGGATTTAGCTCAGTGGCATAAGCGCCTGCCTAGCAAGTGCAAGGTCTTGAGTTCAATCCCTGGTCCTCCCCACCGCAACAACAACAACAACAACAACAACAAAAAGAATAAAAAAAAAGAAAAGAGAACGTTAATGTAGGAAAGAGTCATGGTAAAGTCCAACTTTTGCACATGTATTAATGGAAGCCGAGAAAGGTCTACATTCTAACCAATCTCAATGCCATGTGGGCAGCCGTGGACAGACCTCACCAAGGTCTTCCAGTTTATACAGTCCAGTGCTTATCTTCTATATCATATAGGAAAGTTGAATAAAGGATTGACTTGGGGCACTGTGAGATGAATGGATTTTTGAAGACTATTTTTTCTTGATTTTGCACACCTAAAGGGCAGAGAACTTAATATGGAACACAATGATGTCCCAAAATAGCATCATCCCAGTGCATGAGAACTCACCTCAAGTTGCTGTGAGAACAAAGCAAGAGGCAAAAAGATCTAGAATTGCAAAGTACAACATACTGGGGACTTGGTGACAAAACATGGTCAATGGTAGCAGCATGAACAGTGGATCTCTTAACAATTTGTGTCACAGGGATGTGGGTTATACAATGGTCAGGGCAAAAATGGCTTCATCCAAGTCAGAACATCAAAGAGGACAAGCATATTCCTGTGTTAAGGGCATAAGTGTCTGGCTGAAGCTCCACATGTCATTCTTGGGGTTTTGTCTACAGTGTGCTGGTAACTGTGCAGGGAAAACAGATGAGAGAGTTACCCAAAGACAGTCATGGTGGTGATTCAAAATGGCTTCAGTGAGGTCAAGCTATGTCCATAGAGATGCCATAGTAGGGAGAAGAAAAGACAGCAGAAAACCTAGGGTTGAGGCCAGGAAAAGTTTTCATGCAACTAGAAGACTCACTAAAGAAAGAATCTACTCTTGCTGAGGTTTTAGGAAACCTGCTTACCCAGAACTTGGCATTTTAGTATTGGAAGAATAGAAAGAAACAGAGGTCATGATATATGCAAATGATAGGTAGATGATAGATAGATAGATAGATAGATAGATAGATATAGTATCAGGCAAAGCAAAAACATTAACTCCAAATCATTTTAAGTTCCTCAAAACTATCAAGAAAAGAACAACTATAAGTTTTAGTCCTTTGGTATACGAATATCTGAGTTACTAAAATAGTCGGTGATTATGTTTACAATTTAAGCTTGGTTCATTATCACATGGCACAACAAATCATATTATGGGTCATTTTTTAATGTAATTTCTAGCTGACTGCAACTTTAAAATAGTTTTACAACATGTCTGGCTTCAGTGGGTTCCCCGACTGTCCTCTCCTTGAAGCAAGTTCTCTAGCACTCATATCTTTGTATTCCTCTGCAGGCAGAACCAAAGCTTTGCAGGACAGGAGGCGAAAATAAATATTAGTAGAATGGCTAAAAGAAAGAAAGCAAGAAACGTACCAACAAGTAAAGAAAGGAATAAAAGGGATCTAAAATGATGCTCCCCGGAACTTTTGCCTCAGCAGTTTGCATGCAAATAATTAGACCCTGTCAAGAAACCAAGAGCGCATTTAAAAATCAAATGAGATCCCTTTTTTATTGGAAGAACTTGGGTATAGATCCAGGATCTGCAGATGTATGAAAGACGGGCCATGTCCTTATCAGCTAGATCCTGAAAATATGGATGACAAACTCTTCAATAACATAGAAACGGCAAGTCTTTGCCCTGCAGAAAAATCTAGCATTTCAGATTATTCCAGATTTCAAAGCAAACTTCATTTTTCATGTTAAAAACAAAAACAGAAACCCTCTAGCCCTTTCTGGTCATGCTGAGAATTAAGCTTGTCATATTAAAAGAGGCTTTATACGTTCAGCCTTTATTTATCCTATTCTTTATCAAGGCCACACTATTTAAGGGTAATGTGTGTTTGCCTATGCTGGCTCGGCCTTGGTAACAGCTGGGCACATGAAATTTCAGTCGGAAATTCACACTTAAAACTTAACATTTTCTCTTTGAATGGCAACTGAAAAGAAAAAATACAAAACATACCAGCTCAGCCAGAGAGCAGGAGGGGGAAGAGGGGAATTAACAAATCTTTGAAAAATAAAGCTGCATAATCTGCTATATTTCAGGCTGCCTTTATCCTCCAAATCCCCCATCTTTGTTTAAGCTACAAACGGACTCTATAAAAATCAGCTCACTGGCCTCCCCATATTATACACATCCCTGCACAAATCAAATGAGGCTTTGGCTGAAAAAGCAGATAAAAAAAAATACGTGATCACCTGACACAGAGCCAGCTGATATATTTAAAAAGTGGTTATCATTTCTAATCCTTTTCTTTCTCTCCAGGGAAGATCATCTTTCTAAGGAGCACATAGAACTTTGGCATGGGACACCCTTCAGGCTTTGCATTTGTTTTTTTTAGGGATTTTCTAACATAACCACCACGCAAAGTGTTTCATCATTCGCACTGATTTCTCACACCTTGGGAGTGAACAAGTGTAATATCAGGCCTTGACCAAGACCACCTCAGCACATGCTTGTGCTGAAAATGAATGCTGGCTGTGCATTACCCAGGTACTTGCGCTGTATTCTATTTCATTTGGTTTTCATTTTTGGTGTTTGGAATGAATTCTTGATTCTGGCAGTGATGTCAGAAAGAAACACATTGTTTTTGGCTTTTATGTCCTGGCACTTCCCCTTGATTGCTGTCATGGTTGGGGTGGGGAGCACTGAGATATCTTTGGTAGCTCTGATTTACAGGCTGCCAACCCAAATTTGAGAACCTTTTCGATGCAGTTTTGAGAAGCTGGCCATGCAACAATATAGTTACATGTATACTCCAAACCTTCGATGAATGCTCATCTTACCTGTCAAGCAAATATCATTACTAACCTTTGAATCCTCCAGGCTGACCCCAGTGGGTTAGGTTAATATAGATCAATAGCTCTGTTACTCACCACATTATAGATTTTTGTAATAAAATTAGGTGAAATTTATTGGGTATGTATTATGTGGTATAAACCAAGAAGTTAACATGTGCTGTCTCATTTATTCCTGTCCCAAGCTCTCTTAGGTGGCTATTGTAATGATTATCCTATTTCACAGTTCAAAACTGGTAGCTTAGAAAGGATAAGTCATTTACTGTGGGAGGAAGCTAGGGTTTCAGCTCATACAGGCCAACTTCAGAGCACAAGGATTCGGGCTGCAGTTTCATCTCTCATAGCTGCTTCCTACACGAGGCCACGAAATCATCAGGATAAGATCTCATCTGTTACATCTCATCTGTTGTTCTAATGTCTGGTACCATGTGTTACACTCCTACAGCAATGGCCGGAAGCACTGTGCTTGGTAATACAACAGCTCTGCTCAGTTAAGTCTCAAAATGACAGTCTAAAAGCTTTGCTGCTAAGAGTTCAGGTGACTTCCCTGAGGTCTCATGGAAAGGAAGAAGCAGTTAGGTTTAAACTTGTGTGTCAACAAAATTTTCTTATGCATCCTCCAGGGAGTTAGAATTGGACAGCTGAAGGGAAAGTAGGAAGAAAATAAAGTGATTTTTCCTGGTAGGGATAAAGAAAGATAAAAAAGTCAAAAAATGGTAGATTAAGTTCAAAGGTTTAAGAGCAATATGCTGGAACTGGATTGGATGGAATGGGTTGAAATGGAATGAAGTAGAACTGGGTGGAATGGAGTGGAGTGGAGTGGAGTAAAGTGGAAAGGATGAAGTAGAGTGAAAGGGGCTGTAATGGAATGCGGTAGAATAAAAACAGATGACAAACTTTCCTTTTGGCATAGACAGGCCTATTCCAATTTCTGGCATTTTCATTTACCTGCTATTATGAACAGAATTATGTCCCCAAAAACTCATATGTTAAAGTTTTAACCATCAACATGCCAAATGATGATATTTAGAGATAAGTCCTTTGGGAGATTGCCATTACCTGCATAGCTCTTGGGGTTCTTGGGGTGAAGGACCGTGAGAGGATGAGAAAATAGAGAAGAGACAGAAGCTGGGGTGAGGTGGAGCCCTTACTCTCCTGGTGGGAGGAAAGGAACTGCCCTCACATCATAGGGGTGTTTATTTATACTTTTATCAACACAATGTCACTTGATATCCCTTTGCCTAGCAATCTATTGTTTCCATTGTCTAGGGCTTTGGGGTTTTTGTTGTTGTTTTTTGTTTTTTTTCTGAAGCAGCTTCTCACATGGCATGCCTTGGGTGCTCTTTGGTCTTTGGATGGCCATGCCTCAGCTATAACATGTGTGATCAGTTTCCAGCTTCAAGGGCTCCACACAGGAAGCAGAGTTGAAAGAGGTCATGAGGGTAAGACCTTCATGATGAGGTAGGAAAACCTTCTCTCCCTCTCTCTCTCTCCCTCTCTCTCTCTATCTCTTCTTCCTTCTCCCCCTCTGTATCTCCTCTTTCTTTTCTCTCTTTCCTCTCTTTATTCCCTCTCTCTTTTTCCATACACAAGAAGTCATGTGAGCACACAGAGAGAAGGTAGCTTCCTCCAAGACACAAAGAAATTCCTCACCAGGAGCCATATCAAGCCAAAGCTTGATCTTGGATTTCCAGACTCCCAAACTATGAAAAAACAAATGCCTATTGTTTAAGCTATCCAGTTTATGGCAAATTCATACATTCTGAAAGGAAGGTCTTAAACTCCTAAGACTGCTTCAGTTTCCCAATCCCAAGTGCCTTGATCTGGCCTACCTTGCTGTGTTCAGCCAGAAGGAATCTGTGAAAAAAATGTTGCCTCTCTGGTTTTACTTGATTCTATTTTAAAGCAGTGTCTTCAAGAAAGCAAACCAATACAAATGCACAAATACAACTCCTTTTTCAAAATTCACCTAGTGGAACTTGCAAGCTATGGAGAAATTCTCAAAACATTCCAACAAGAATTCAAGATCCTTGCCTTGAAAAACAGATCTATTCCTTCAAAGAATTTTGTGTAAAGAGTTTAACCTATCAATCTCAGGTTGCTTAGATTCCAATCTGTCTAATTATGGATTTGAACTTGCTGAACAGAGGATAAAAACAGTCCTCCTAATGAACTGTTAGTTTGAAATACCCAGCTTTATAGTTTTTATTCCCAGCCTTGCCATTTCAAAAGGTTTTAGGACTTGGTAGGAGCTCTTTTATAAATGCAAATACAATTATTAGTTATGCATTTCAGTGCACCCTAAAAATGGTAAAGGACAATATATGGCACTCAGAATAACAATACTTTCCTTTTTATGCCCCGCAGAGCTCCAAATGTTTCTTCATTAGTGTGGATTTGATCACAATGCTCTTTGCCACTATAGCTTCTATTCTTGAGCACAAGGAAGCTGTGAATTCTATATAATGTATGATTATTAACCTACATCAAGCAAATCATAGTGGCTCAGTATACTGTTTTTCTACTAAGTCAGTCACTCATTAATAACCTTAATTATTATTCATGGATAAAATAGAATTATATAGTCCTGATAACTAAAAATTGCCATGCAAACTCATTACCATCCACAGCTATAGCTCTATATAGAAATCAAATTGGAAAATGTGAAAAACTTCCTAATGAAGGAAATTTTATTTTGAAGGGAGGTAGCTGAGAAGCTGAGATGATTTCTATCTGGATGAACAAATACATATATCTGAAGTATAGGCAGTTTGAGACCAGGATATAGGAGGGAAATGAGAAATGCATTCTTGCTTGAAAAAAAGAGTTTGGCAATAAAGGAAAACCTGTGTAAATTAAACATGAGTACTCTGCACTTAGAAAAGCAAATTATGCAGCTCTATCCACTTTCCACCTAGCTACTGTTTGTCAGCATTGGCTGACTTTGTAAAGGTAAGGAGAGAGGTATGGGGGTGTTCACCATTGAAAGAGCCCTGCGTTAGACACTGCGGTTACACACGCAAATCACAGCTGAAGAACTAGCCTTGACTGGAACCAAACACACATTTTTAGTAAACCACCAGAACAAAAGGAATGAAACCATGCACTAGGACATGCACCTGACTCAGGTCCCTTCTTTGATTGAGCAGCATTCAGATTAAATAGAACAACTCACAAAGGTCATGGTCCAGAATCCAATGGGGATGCTTGTTACCTAGATGTAGTGTGTTATCTTACTTCTAGTAATACTGCAAGGTAGGAACAAATAGGATTTACCTAGCCATCGGCTGTTGGTGAATTGGAAGGATTAACCCTGGCGAAAACGCTATTATGAACAGCCTGATTGAAGTACATTTTACCAGATAGTTATTAGGAATTTGTAAAAAGGACCAAGAAGAGCATGTGTCTGCAATGTTTGTCTTGATATCTGATTCCTGAGCTATTCTGGAAGTTCTTGACAAATCCAGTGTGCACAAATTCTGCTGAGGACTTGCTCTGGGGATCAGGAATCTGGCTGTCACTGCAGCATGAAAAGGACTCTGGGTTATACAACCAAACACCCGCAGCTTGGGAGTTCATATATTTGTCTCAAAGAGCCCGAGAAGGATATAATGAAGAGAGAGCAGCACGGGGCACAGACCCTGGTGAATCCAGGGTTTGCATGTTTCCCAGCAGCTGTTGTGACACTGACACTGCTGGGGTGTGGTAGGTGGGCGTGTGGAATCCCTGCCTTCTGATACAACGCTGGCTGTGTGTAACTATTGTATACAAACCACCCCAGTCATCAGGCAATAATTAACTTCATTTTGATGTTGCCTAATTGCCATGTTTACTTTTCACACGATCATCACATATGGGCTTATTTTTAAAAAAATATTGTTATTAGCGGTAACAGATACAATAAATACAAATTTCCATACTTGGAAGAGATGGAGCTGCAGGAAGATAACACATATTTTTAATGAGACAGTCTAGTATGGGGAAGTGAATGGGATTGGGACTCAAGACTCAAACCAAATTTCAGTTCAGATTTGGACTTGGTCTTAGTTTCATCAGCTTTAATGCAGCTGATTGCATCTTTCAGGGCACCTGGCCGAATTAAATGTGACGCTTTGAGTCGGAGTGATCACCTAACCTGTAGCTCAGTGGATTCTGCTTGAGCAGCAGCTCTAATGATGACGATGTATGACAAAGGTATCTAGTTGGGCCAGATCTTTGGAGCAACACCTCAAAACCTATACACTGAGGTAGTTTGGTTCAATAACTCGGTACTTCATCCTGAGCAAGTGAGAGAAAGAATGAAAATGATTCAGGGAACAAGTCCACATTACTGATCACTAAACATTTCGGAAGTTGAATTTCTTATTCCTGGCACTATAAATTGGCTGTCATGAATGAAATAGAATTTTTATTTTTTAAAAAATTTCCCAGATGATCATTGTTACATGGGTGGTCCCCTCTTCCTGGCCCTTTGCCTGTGCCATATCCCGCAAGGAAGCACTTACCTGCTTCCAGCCCTCTCCCACCCAGCCCCTCCGCTCCCTCCAGCCTCCGGTTTTGCCTCCCTCCTCTCTCTTCCCCTGGCTGCTGCCCACAGCTGGGATGCCCAGCTCGACTCATCATTTCTCACTAAATGTGAGGAAGAGCTGGTTTCCATCTTCCAAGAGCTCGGGTTGTGAAGTTAAATGCTAGAATTTAACTTCTAAAGAGTGAGAATCACCATAGTTCTGCAAAGATAGGGTACTTGTACTTCCCATGTGATGCCAAATGGGAGCTGTCTACTCACTTTGGGATCACTTGAACTTTTGTTCCACTTTTTCATCCTTCACTCTTCCTGTAGGTCCCTGACATGTGAGAGATGAGGTAAGGACACTTAAGGATCCCGAGGGTCTACAAGTAAACAATCTCGAACTGACCTCCAGGCCCAGCAATTGTGCTGCTCCCTGGGCTCATGCTCCTCCTCCTTCCTTCTCTGGAGCTCTGCATCTCTTCTAAGAGAAGAGCAGTGGTCCATTAGTTCCCAGGCCAGTGCAGGGACTGTGTAGGTCCCAGAGGTGGAAGCCACTGCCTTATCTCCCTGCTTTCCCTCCACAGCTCCCCACCACCTTCCCACTCTCTGACCCCCAGCCACAGCTCTGGGCAGGAATGGCCCTCTATGCCCATCTGGCCCCTTCAGCTCACAGGACAGTACTTGGTGACAAAATGCACTGGAATGCCGAACTCTAGAAATTATTTTCCCACAGCCTTCCTATGATGCAGACCTGTTGTCCAAAATGAGAAGCTACCACATTGCCTTTGTGACTTGAGATGGTCCTCCTACGATACATAAAATTGGTTTGGATCCAGATTTACTTATGTCCTTCATTAAAAAAAATAAGCTCTTTTAAGCTTTTACATAAAAGTCTATGAAGACTGTTAAGTGGACGAGAGGTGTCCACAGTGGGGAGCGTAAATCTGGTTCACATGTATTAAGTATGAGGAGACAGAGAACATTTGGCAAATTAATGAACAAATGTTAGCAATGTTAAGTGTAGAGTGAATGAATATGCGAATGGATAAAATAACATTTGCAATCCCATACTGAATAAATTCTTATCATAGATTGTTTACTCTTACTTTATGCAAATCTTCCCACTTCAAGTTGACTGATATTTCTAGTAATTTGAGGTCTTTTAATGCAGAGGTTAATTTCAAATTCTGGGTCCAATTCTTGTAACTTGGGAAAATCCCTGTCATTCTGGTATGTGTCTCAAAACCTTTGCAATAAAAGGAGAAAATAAACTGTGTGTGCATGTGTGTGCATGTGTGTGTGTGTATGTGTGTGTGTGTGTGTCTGAAAGAGAGAGACAGAGAAAGGAAAGAGAGAGAGAAAGAGGGAGAGAGAGAGAGAGAGAATCTGCCTCCCAGTTGGAAATTCCAAGTGGGCTTCTCTTTAATTAAGCCAATCTGAGGCATTCCCAGAATAATCTTCTTCTGGACCAGTTTCTAAAACTCTTCAGTGATACAAATATGTTAAACTCATCTTTGCAGAGAATTTTTGAGGAAGATGTGGACATCAAAGTAGAGAAGAAGGAAGGAGTATTATGGTTTTGAAACATATTAAAGCAACTCATTTTTACTAAACTACATTGCATTTTGCATCTGGTTCCATGTGTTCATGCTTTTAGAAAGTATAGCCAAATGCACTATGAAATCATGTGTTTATTTATTGGCTTAAACAAGGGAGGTTTCTTGAACATGAAATAAAGGAATCATGCAATAACATGGTTCAATTCATATGATTAATTAAAGAAAAATTAAACTTGGAATTGGAGTTGGGAAAGAATTACCAGAGATTTTATCATGAGACTTCAATACATTTGTCTTGGTTTTGTTTTAATAGCACTACACCATGCCATCTTTCCGTTTGAAAGAAATCAGCTTGTATTCCCTAAGAGTAAGCTTCCATCATTTCTTCTTCTGGCTGAAACCCAGCTGTTTTAATTCTTCTTTCATCTTACTACATTTGGTTATATTCCCGACTCACACTGCCCTACACATGCCACTTGTGAGCCTTGGAGGTTTGTAAGTGTCTATCACGATGCATTCTCTGGTAACAGTTGCTTGGCTACACTGCAGATCTTTTGTTCTCTGCCCATGGATCAATCCCACCAGGCCTCCAATAGTCTGAGCTGTTCATTTGATTGTCCCTCCACATCATTTGCCCTTCCTGCTGCTAAAATCAGCATGACAGGTTCTAACTCATGAACTTTCTGCATCTGCTTGATTTTTGTCTCATACTAATGTGCTACTTGTCTAATATAACTCCTGGGCTTCTGGAGCATAACCTGGACTTCTGGACCTCTTCAGTCTCTTTCTCCTATAGGAGAACAGTCTTCTGAATGACGTTTTATTCACAGATATGAATATACATTTTCTTCTATTCTAAGTGACACAATTATTCTGTCTGTCTTAATGCCTCCCGCTGTCTCCCAGGTATATTTTCATTCATAGCTTGACAGACTTTCAGCCCTAATAATAACTTGGGATATCACCTTAATGTAATCTATATTTATGATATTAAAAACCATATCCTCCTATCATAAATGTAACTTTCAGTAATGAGACCAAAATGCACAGCACGACCCTGAAGTTTATAGCCAGGAAAGACTCTACCAGTCAGTCATGCTATTTGTGGACATAAATCAAGCCTATTAAAAAAGACATTAACTTTCTCAAGTAATCAAGATCAAAGACATAATTTGGTAATTGAGAGTAGTTATAATCAAGTTTTTCAAGTTCTGCTTTACTTTTGATTCCTACATCTATACACAGAATTACGCAACTTTTGTCACCTCTAGGGATGGTGCAATCTACTTACCATTCCAAGGCACGTGCAATCCATTTTTCAAACACGTTTTTGAAAGATCTTACTTTTAAGGCACTACAGTCTACGAAGATGTTATTTCTGTTGTACTTTCAATAATTTCTTGTTGATTTACTCAACAGATATTATTCAGTGCCAGGAGAAGCATTAGACATCAGAAATTAAGAAACAAAACAACCATGACCACTGTCTGAGGATGTCCCCAAATGGTCCCTGGGGAGATGCATATGACTAGGGAGCCATCAGTTATGAAAGCTCGATCATGGTGAATACTTTCCTCCTGTCATGGAGGGAAGGATGCAGTAACCATGCTGAGGCAGCTAGGGAACAAGGTGGACAGGGGAAAAAATGGACATGTATAACAGGTGGAAAAGACGAGGTGTAGTCATCCCACCCAGGCAAAGTCATCCCACCCCAAATCTATAACCTGTCCACTGTGTCGGCCCAGAATTCGTGATAACACTTGTGTTCACCTTCATTCATCTGTTCTGAAAGGTACACTTATGTCACTCAAGTTTTTCAAGCCTGCAGAGCTTCTCTGAGAGTTTCAGCATGATATTCTCCCTACCTTCCTCTGCCATTACTTATAAAGACAGGATAAAGTCTTTAATTTCCTCTAATGACACCCCATATACATTGCCTATAGCACTTATCTCAATGGAGATTAATGAGTAATTGGTGTGATCTTTGTTAGCCCTATATCACTCGAGAATTTAAGGTCTAAACAGTCTAGAACTACCCAAAAGTTAGATGGATCCTAGACACAGATCTTACGGGGTCAGAGGCCATGGCTGTGTTATCTAATATATCCCCAGAACAAAGCAGATTGAATTACACAGTAGGAATTTGGTACATATTTGTTGAATGAATGTATGAATGAATAAATGGACCACATTGACAAACCATACTTTTGTTTTGTCTTTGAACTATGACTAACTTCTGCTGGTTTAATATTCAGCTTATGGAATTGAACTCACTTTTCAAGATTTATTGTTCTTCCACCTGCAAGGGAGAGGCCCTCAGAGAAAAGTATTTTGCAAGCCAGACAAGTCCCTAGATTTCAAATTCTAAGACATAAAGGGTGGAGAAGAAGTGGATTTTCCCAAGGTCCTCAAGAGTGACCATGCAGGCACAATTCAGAGGACATCACACTGAGGACTGTGGCATGGCTAGGCTCAACCTTTCCAGTTTCCCCAGCACGTGAACAAACCAAGGGTGTCCGTGGACTTTGAGGCCTCCCGCAGGGTCCCCAGCACATTTGCTCAAAACACACTCCTTAAAAACCATAGAGCAGTTTCAAGCCATGTTCTTGTCAAGCAAAACCATTTACTATTTCTCCAAAATGCCCTCTCTGCCTCTCTTGGGACTCGTGTCTACTTTCTTACTCACTACACTCCTCTCTTCTGCCTCCATGAGTCCTCCCAGCTGCCTCTGCCACGTCTCTGCACCCCCGGCAGGAAACTACTCTTTTCTGGCTTTATTGCACACTTTCCACATGTCTGATGACAATTGTCAAGGTGACTTGCACTACAGCTATCATCTAATTATGTATGCATTTCATGTCCATGTCTAAGAGGTCCTCCAAGATCCCTCACCCATGCATTCACTCGCATGACGCCTTCCCCTTGATTCTGAGTGGGACTAGTGAATATAATGGGATATCATTCCATGATTATGTTACATTATATGGCAGAGGGGTTTTGCAGAGGTAATGAAGGTGCCTAGTCAGGTGACTGTGAGTTTATCAAAATACAAAGAAAGAAATGATCCTGTCTTAGCTGAACAAGCAGGCAAGGTCTAATGTCAGAGACACTGGAAGGAGGAGCAAGTCTCCCAGTCCATGTGGTGGAGGGATCTATGTGTGAGGGAGCTGCAGGAGACCCCCAGAGCTGAAACCAGCCTCAGGTTTGCCATCAGAAAGTGGAGACTTCCATCCTACTACTGTTAAAAGCTGAATTCTGCCAACAACCCTGAGCCTCAGCTGTGATCTCCATCCTAAATGCCTCTACAATCTCAGCCTTCAGAGACCCTGAGCTAATCCACTCTGGACTACTGAGTCACACAAAGGGAGACAATCTATGTGAACTGCTTTGAGCCAAGTATGATCAATGGAAAACCAAAACCAAACACCCATCATGTAAGTTGTCTCTGTTGTTTTGTGCATTATTGAATTCACAGAGCGAGTAATGCCTCCTATTTCAGCTGGTTCTCAAATGTTTTGAAGATGATTCCAAGAGCAAAAGGAAATAATAGATGTTCCTCATAAATGATGTTTCTTGTAGATTATTTCCAATGAAAATGAGAACTTTTAGCTGTTCACTAATGTGTTTTATAAAAAAATACAAAGACATCTATTCCAATTTTGGTTTTATCAGTAACCAACTGGTTACCTTGAGGAAATCAAAACCAAGATAGCTTCTTGGTATGAAAATCTTGTTTTTTGATAAACTCCTATTTATCAATAACCATATAGTATTTGAAAATACTATTATACTACTTCCAGGTAGATATAATTTTCATTACACAGATGAAACTAGAGAGTCCTAGAGGAAAAGGGACTATTACAAGGGTCAGACAGTCACTGCACGTGTAGCCATGACTTAAAGCCAGGCTAGTTTGACCCAAAGTCCTGGGATTCTGTGTTTCAGTGATGGGTTACTGTATGGTACTGAGGTCATCCTTGAAACACAGAATGAAATTTCCATAGCACAAGGCACAGAAAGGCTCCCTCAGACGTGAGTCACATCTGATCTTCTGTAGATTCAAATGTCCCCAGGCTGAGACCACAGGCACCTGAGCCCAAGTAGGGCAACTTCCTGGACTTGACTTAGAATAGAAAAGAGGAAGCCAAGCATGAACTTTCTGAGCTTCAAAGATATTCTCAGGGCCCATTTGGGAATAAGCATAAATCTTCAAATTTATCCAAAGTTGAGCAAATTCACAATGACAAATGTAACAGTTCCTCCAAATTGAAGTTCATCTCTTGGCAGTTTGGGAGGCTTGGAGAAAATGCCAGCAACAAGGACTTGGAAGGAAATAAATCTTTAGATTCTCTGCAAACATGGAGAGTTATTGTAGAAGACATATGGAGGATCCCATAATGCATTGAAAAAGAAAGTTTATAAATGTCAGCTTTGTAGGAGCAATGTCAGAGGGATTTCAGCAATCCACACTTAACTGCCGTGAGAAAAGATGCTAAAAGTACACATTGTCATTCAGGACTAATTATTTGTAAGCTGCACTATTTCTAGGAGGAGTGGATGAGGAAGGAAAAGAATACTTGAAAGATGCAGAGCAAGTCATTATTTTCATACAAACATGTAATATGAGTACATAGAGATTTTCTACAGTTTCAAAGGGCTGCTGGGTAGCAGGACAGTAAAGGGGTCACAGTACAGGGCTCAAAGGCAGAAGACTTGAAATCTGCATCCCTCAAGGCCTCCCTTCCCTCCCTCTTCAGTGCCTGTGGTCAATATGACCCCTGCTCTCACACCATTATTGAGAATGGAGTGAGCCCTCCATCCACCCTCATTCTGCAAATACTAATCATGGGTCTCCTCTGCTGCTTACAGTGTCAGGCACGAGGGATACAGAGGGCAACAAGATATAGTTTCCACCCTCAGTGAGCTTACAAATGGGCCTAGTTTATGAAAGAATTTTACACACTGCCAACCATTATCACAATATGCAGCATTTTAAACCATTTACCAACCTAGGAGGTTATTGTTGGACACCTTTGAAAAAACTCCAGAATCAAAATCTATGAAGTCTCTGCCTCATTTTCTTTTTCTGGCCAACTACAAAACCATAGCAAAAGTTACTTATTTTGTACTGAAAATTGGAATCTCTTATTGTGTCTCTTTTTTGACAGAAATCACAAATACTATTGGAGAATTTTGAAGTAATAAATAAAATTGCCATTCAAAAATAAGAACTGGTGGAAGAGATATGGTGTGGAAGCTGTGGTATGTATTTTTTATTGTCCTGAGGTGGGGTCATCTTCCCTACACCTCCAAAAGTCTCCCAGGGAGATCACATTAGTTAAACAACACCCTGATTGATAACAAAGCCCAAGGCTAAGAAAGGAAGTAACACAGTGGAACCAACAGCCAGACAAAGTGGCCCATGCCCATAATCCCAGCCCATGGAAGGCTGAAGCAGAAGGACTGTGACAAATTTGAGGGCAGCCCTGGAAAGACTGCCTAAACTACATAGTGAGAACCCCCTCACCTCAAAAAACCAAAAACCAAACACACAATGGAACCACTAAATGACAGGAAATGCCATGAGGACTTAAAAATGATGCTCCAAACATTTAACGAGAAATATAAAACTTGTTGGAACTCTGTAACTAATGACAACAAGGCAATGCTGAAGATGAGAATGGATTCCATAAATCTTCTAATACTTCCACAGCTGGGCCTGCTTACCCGGGAATGGGACCATTTTCTTAAATAAGGCATGGCGCTGGTCTGCCATCAGTTTAACAAGGCAATTATCAAGTGAAAAATAGCTGCCGCACTGCTGTGAACCTGAATAATAACTCTCATAATTACTGATTTTGGCCCTATCTTTTAAAAAATAATAGAGCTCTGAGTACTAAAGCATTTTATAGGAAATACATTCTGGTACAGCGTCTATAAGTGTGGAGAACTATTAGGGATATAATTAGCAGTTTATTTACAGCAACAGTCCAATATGGTTTATCATTTCTTTTCTGATCCTATTGAAGGGAAACAAATAAGCATGAGGATGTTATTTTAAGCAGGCAACCTTGAAAAAGTGGATTATTATTAATTTTCTCAAAGCCTCAAAATTGAATTTTCCTAAATGCTCAATTGGGAGCTACATGTGAATGGCTTTACCAAACGCTGGCACCTGGCACTGCTTCCTATGTGAGGTGACACAACCAACATTTCAAAAGGCAAATTTACATGGGCAAATATACCTTTCAAGGAGCCAATTCATGAGGTTTTTTGTTTTTATATTTTCAAAGCTTGTATTGTTCTGGAAACACATGCAAACAGCTGTCCTTCAGGTGAGAGCCATTTCAATTAGTTGACTTCTATAGGGACACAGCAGTGACATGGAGAGACCACGTGTGTAAGGCAATCAGCTCCCAAGCATGACTGGTTTGGCTGGGCATTTAATTAAATTCTGGAAATAGTCTTTCGGTTTTTCATTGTTCTCAGTGTAACAAACCCTTCTGCTATAGCAAAGGATGCATGTTTCAAAATGAAACGATGACAAATAATCAAATTGCAAATAAGAATATTCAAAGGCAGGGGAGATTAAGACATTTTTCAGAAAGGTCCATAAAAATACTACAGTGCTTTTTTTCTATCTTAGATAACATAGAAAACAGATTCTAATGCATGAGTGTGACTACACTATATCTCATAAAAACAAAGTAGTTTTATTATAGTCCCAAGAGACCTTACTTCTTCCTTGAAATCTTCTAAATGACTCTTGTGTAAGTACCAAGTGTTGCTAAGTTCAACTCTTTCTGACTTGTTGAGAAGCCAAAGATACACACTGACAGGGAAGCTTCCATCAAAGACCACTTTAAAGAAAGCACCAAGTGGGAAAGGAATAACTTGATAAAAATAAACAAGCACAGGTTGTATGAAACAGAGTCACCCGGAATGAATAATAAAGACAAAACAAACAAGGACACCAAGTTCTGTAAGCTTGTGAATGCAAATACTCTAATATGACTACCTTGATTAAACAATAAATAATGAAACATATCCTGACGGGTAATTTTATCTCAGAGCCTCTACATTCTTAACAAAATTCATCTGAATATTGCTTAATATAGTTATAAGGGAAAGCTAATTTAACTTGACTTCAACACATTCTTTATTTTACCCTATCTGCATAAATAAGGTGTGTTTGCAATTTGAAAACACGAATGAATGTGAAGATTAAATTCTGCATTAGCTTGTGCAAAAAAATGCTTCAAATAGGCTCATCCTACTAAATCGAAATATCACAAGCCAGTATTAGACAGAGGAAATGCTGCACACATCTCATCTTGATGCTGATTTTTCCAAATGCTTTACACATAAAAATGGCATCAATACTGCATTTGGTAATAGCAACGTCAAAATATGATGTTGGGTGTTACTAAGAGGAGGTTCACAAACAGAAGTAGTGGGCATCTATGTGGAAAACAGTTAAGACCTACTAAGAATCAATCCTTAGGTACAGTGGCTCCCTATACCTTTAGTTTCTCCAAAGCAAACAGTTTTTCTCATTCATCTTCTTGTCCTCAAGGCACAAAAATATAACATGAAAACTCCTTGAGGAAAAGTAAACAAATAAACATGTGTTTCCATTGATACTATGTTTAGTAAGACCTATGAAGATTCAAATGCCCAGGTAACCCTTGCTAAGAACTACTTACTCTATGAAATCTGATGGCTAAAGAGTACTTACAGCCAGTTGCCTAATTATTTAGTGAACTACTCCCACACTAAAATAAAGTCAGTCCTAGTGTTATACATTAGGCAGATAACACTTTAGTTTTGAGTTCAAAATATGAATCTCAAACCCTGGCTATGTTTATAGACAAGCTTACAAACAGCCCTATGACATTCATCTCTTTCTGTAATACAAACAAGTTGTGACAGCATAAGATTGTGACAGTAGAAACAATAAACAGGATGGGGAGGAAACCATAAGTATAATAAATGTCTGTGGGCTACATAACAAGATAGGTCGGGTCACATTTGTAATACTTATCAGCACTGCATCATTTATTCAACCTATAAATATTCTCTGAAAACCTTGTGTTTGCAAGATGTTACTTCAAGTGTTTAAATTTATTTAAGATGTACAACTTGATGTTTTGTTGTGCATACCACAATGAGGACTGCAGCCAAGAAAATTAACATAGCCATTTACTTACATAGTTAATGCAGTTATTTCCTTACAGAGTTTGTCACTGCTGCTGTGGGTATACCTGAAACCTACACTTTTGGCAAGTTTCTAATATACAGTGCAGTACTATTAACTCCAAGCACCATGGATGTATATTCATGTTTCACTCTAGCACCTTTCTTACCCGCGGTGTCAGTGTGACTGCATTAGAGTTAGCAGTTTATGCTGAACTGTAAGCTGTTTTAAGGCAGGGCATGGATTACAGCTTTGTGTGCATGAGCCATATCTGCACAAATACCTAATACGGTCACTAGGGACTTGGAATTGAAACTCAGGGAAACTTTGATCTGTCTCCTCTTAACCCTTTTTTGAGGGGTGTTTCTTTCTTTAGGTGAACACACCAGGTAAACACACTAAGAAATAAGACTTTTGTGAACAAAAAGATATTTCAAATAATAAATCATGCTAACTACCCACTGTAGTTCCTCTAGAATTACCAAATTTTTGTATTTGTGGATGAATTCGGTTCAAGTAGGGCTGAAATACATAACAAAGAGAAAAACAAAGGATGTCCAGTTAAATTTGAATTTTAGATGGACAGAAATCAATTGAGTAGTATAGACAGCTGCCGACTGATAAGCCCCTCATAAGGTGGTTTTTTTCTTTTAAAAAAGCCATATGCACTCATTAGACAGCATAGTTTTAGGTTTTTTTTGTTTTTTAGCTTTTTCTGGAATAACAGTATATGGTACAATGCCTTCTTGCTATGCCAGGCAGCAGCAGTGAGCTGGAGCCCTTAGCCAAATGAGCACTGGGGACACCCACAATACTATGCTGATAGCTTACAACATTCAATAGGGGAGGTGTATTTAATTTACAATATTTTCAATTTATAATGGACTTATCAGAGCACAGCACCATGGTAAGTCAAGGAGTGTATGGACCAGTATGTTCTGGGTATTGTAGTTATGTAGCCATATTTTATACGGCAATCCTACTTTAAGAAAATAAAATGAACATCGGGAGGGTCGGGTGAGATGTTTCCCAACAATGCAGAAACCTACTGTCTGAATGTAACTCCTAGAAGCTACACTGTTGGGATGATGAGAGACCCACCACGTTTTTTATGTAAGGAATTAGGGTGGAGTGGTGTCATTTTGGTTTGAAGAATCTGTGGAGGAGGTAGAAGATGGAATGCATTCCATGAAACTAAGACTCAGAAAATGCATGGAACAGAATCCCATCAGTGTCACAGTCACACAGTACAGAATCTCAGAAACCATGTATAACGTCCACTATCTGGTTAGTGCATCATGCAGAAGTCCCAGCTAAGATCTTGCAGACAATCGTGGGCCTCTTTTGCTTAAACCTATATATTTGACAATTTTAGCATCATGAGAAAAGACACAGCAAACCCCTGATTCCTCAGCAGATGCATGACATACAAAGGAAAAATAAAAACTCACCAAATGCAAAGGATCAATTATAAATAAGATGATAATTATACTTTCAACTTGTATAGCACTTTAAATTTAATCAAAGTACTTTTCTGTCCATTATCTTATGTGATCATTAGTGTGGTATTTATTAGAGATGAGAGAACGGAATGTCTGCTCAATCTATTGTTACGGCCAATTTGCAACTTCTGATACCATCAATTTGAAACCACAAATGGGAAGAGATTCATCTCCTTTTTCTTCTTCAGAGATGTGTCAGTTCATCTATTAGTTGTGGGCTTTCTCTGAAATCTTTTTTTGTATGATTAGTCCTAGATTTTCCATTAGCATCACTAGAATATTCTACTTCTGACCCAGTTGGGGGATTATGATAATTTAAGGTAAGAATTTTAAATAAGATTAAATCAAAAGTAAACAAAAAGCTTTTATGATGAACCATGTTCACTCTAAGAACTGTCTGCTGCCCTAAGATAATGTCTGACAAACAGCCGGAGCTCAATGAGTTCTGAATGAATGAATCTGTGAATGACTGAAGGAACAAACAAACAAAGAACAAAAGTCTGCTTTTGTCCTGCAAATGATACCAGCCTAGTGAAGGCTGTGAAAAGTATTACTCACCGGTATCACAATCTCAGAGGCCAGAGATATGCAGAAACTATTTAATACCACTCTGTGCAAGGAAAGGCACTGTCTAGAATGTGTATCATTAGGCAATGGACATTCCACAGTCATGGTCAAAAATCCACTCCTATAATTAACCATCAAGGACAACTCTGAAGAAAGGCATGCTTTTCTCCCCAATAAATATTTAGATGCAGTCAAAGTCCACTTCCTCTCATCCAATCTTTAGTAAAAAAAAAATAAATAAATAAATAAATAAATCACAAAGACATCTCAATTAGTTCCAATAGTCTCTTGCTCTGTGTGCAAAACTGGGGAAGGAGTGGAAGCCTCACTTCTGTTGGACGGGTACCATGACTGTAATAGTTTGGGACTTGTTTGTTTAAATCACCATAGTACATTTATATCTGTATTCCCCTTAATTGGTCACTAATTCTTAAGTTTCCCATGTAGAGTCAAGACTGGTCTGATACGACTCTGGCCAAAGCCAGAGTTTCTCCTGCTGTGTGTCAAATGACTGAAGAGAGATATTCTCTAGTTAAATTCCAAATGACTGTCATATCATTTGCTTATACAGTGATTCGCCTATTTACCAATTCATGCAGTAAGTATTTACCGTGTGCATTCCATGGCCCATAGGAAGCCAGCTACATGTGCATCTCATTGTACCTTCAGAAACACCCTGTGATGCTGGCATTATTATTACCTTGATGGTACAGATGAAGAAACTGAGGTTAAAGCAATTTAACTAATGGGTCTAACTTCATACTATACAGTCAGAGTGAAGCAAAGACTTGAAATAAGACTATAAATCCAAAATCCATGACTTTGATCTCCACACCTAGGAACTAGGGACTGGGCCATTAGGCATATAAGGAACAAAGCTACTTTATGGAGCACAAATTCTCTGGGGTCAGCCGGTATGTGCCTGGGCCTTCTCACCAGTCACTGGTCCCACAGACCTGAGCCTTTTCAGGTTTCAGGCAGACATCATAAAAGCATATGCAGAAAGAGAACGTGTGCACAGAGTCTGGCCTTGGAATTCCTTTTACCAGTGTGCTACAGGGCATGTTCTTTGCATGTAACTTTAAAGAATGTCCTCATTTAAGCCACAGTAGTTATTAAGTGTGGTGTCAAAGTACCTTATGCTTATTATCAAAGGGTGATTTTTCCCAGGAATATATTTTTAATCATGTACTATGCTATTAGGGAACAAAAAAGGACAGAAAGAGAGAGAAAGAAAGAAAATGGGCAAAATGCTTTCAGAAGTCTTCTATGGCAAGCTCAATAAAAATACAGGGAGGTGGGGTGAACCAATAAAAACTTGGAGAAAAATAGTAACCGGAGATAGTGAAGCTACTTGGGCCATGTAGAATTTCCCTACCTTAGGGGAACATGTCCAAATACAAAACACATAAAAACACATATTACAAGACAAAATTGAAGAACTTAGTCAATATTGCAAAGGTATCGGTGCTTGCAGGGGAAAACAGAGATGAAGAAGAAAATGTAAAAGAGTAACAAAGACCTTTGAAAGGGCTCCAGAGAGCTCAATTTGCACTTTTTCAAACTAATGAGTCTGGGTGACTGAGGAAAACAAGGCTACAGACAGCAATGACATTTCCTAAACCAGCTTTCTCCCCCCCCACCCCGCCACCTTATTTGGAGTGAGATGCTCTCCCAGGACCCATAGAATAGTTTTGGGGTTTTCTGACTGTGACAGTGCATGGTTCTGCAAGAAACCCTATTTCAAACATGATATAGAGATCAAGATGAAATAACTACTGTGTGGGAGAGAATTATCAGGACCTTTAGGCCAAAACTACACACAGTGGTTAAAGGATTAATGGAATTTTATATGAATTGTCTTGGGCCTCAATCTAGAGGGAGCAACAGATTCAATGGAATAACAAGAGATAATATTTATGGAGCACTTTTAAGGAGATGAAAGTACTTCTTGGGGCATTCCATGTATGGTGAAGCCCTCACTTTTTGAAGACCACTGATGCTTCCAGAGTAACTTACTCCAAATCATATATGTAATAAAAGACAGAGTGGAACAGGAGCCCAGGCATCAGGCCCAGAGAACTTTGCCTAAAAGGCAGGCCAATAGACAACGCTTTGAAGCAAGACGGCATTTTAATAGTTACACCACTTCTAACTTTCGGTGCTGACCAGCTAGAGATTAACAAGTGTTCTGCTCTGCTCTCTTCTGTTCTTTTGTCACCCAAAATACAGGAGCCACACATACTTGGCCTTTCCTTTTCATAGTCTCTCTTCCTGTTTATTACTTGTTCTGAGAATGGCAGTGGCTCTATCTATGCAGCAATGCATGGATAAAACCCAGCACTGCTGATGTGGAACTCTTGTGCCCTTCCTCCTGCGCCATGCAGCTTTCCTAGGCTTTCTAGTGCCAGCCTGGCATGGCCCTCAGGAATCTTCCTTCACACATCTCTCCAGACAAGAAAATGTTTCCTGAATGAAATGTGAGTAGTGCATTGCCTAAGACTGTGACCCACGAGGGCTTGGACATTGGTTAGGTCTGCCAAGGGGTCTACTAGTAGCATGGCACCCAGATGGTTGGTTATGACAGTCACAGAAATGACTAGTGGGATGCACAGGTCTGCTACATGACTCAAAGCAGCACAGGAAAATCAGTATTCTGCTTGAGATGAGCACTGAGCAATAGACCTCGCCCAAGAATGCTCCCATCTATCTAAGATGGGGAGAGGAGCTGATAGCTCAATGCCCTGGGTTTGGAATTGCAATGCAGGTCAGTAGAGGGTGAGCAGAAGGCCTCTTTCTTGGCTTCCTTTACCACCTCTTTTGAACAAAAGCACAATGATTATTTGTGACTCCTTCATCTGCTACCAGAAATACGTTCATTGATGAAGTTATTTGGTTCCCCTTAGCTATGGGGTGACCGAGGGATAAGATGTGTGAGTTAGTGAAGGTTTGTGGACCAATTGGCTTTGAAGTCAACAGGCTTGAGGTCCAATGATTACCCAGCTGGGTGCCTATCTAACCTCTCTGGGCCAAATTCCCTTTTTAGGAAAGACATTTTTCAGCTCTACTAGTCTTTATTGACCAGCTAACGATGAAAGAATATCCACCCATGATTCCCTTCCTTCTTGAGATTCCACCTAGTCTAAGTGGAAAGCCACCTGCCTGGGACTGCTGTCTTCTCCAGCCACCACACTGCTTCCTGATGTTCCCCAAGGCAGGGACAGACAAATGGCCTTAGACACACATGGCCAGATCCCTGATGCAGTTTAGTATCTTTGTCTGTTCTGCTCCTCTTCATAACACCATAGTTTTCCTGGGATGACTTCAGTAATCTCCATCTAAACCAACATTGCATAATTATATCCCACCTAAGTGTCTCCCCATAAGGAGACTGAAGAACCCCACAAGCCAGAGAAGATAGAGCTGGGGGTATCAAGGCGCATTCAAAAGGAAAGAGCAATGAATCTTTCAAAGCATAATTATTTCCAGAATTACTATACTACTGGGACTTTTGTCTATTAGAGTAGATCAGAATCACATCTTAGAGTTTATCTGAAAATGCCAGCGGATCACCAACTCTGGATCAAGTTCCTCCATTATTAAAAACATCCAAAAATCTCAGTAAAAAGATGGTTTTGCTAACCTTCTATTTAGTAAGATAAGTTTTTCCCAAAATGTCCATTCATTCATTCATTTAACAAATATTTATTGCCCACCTATTACATACTATTCATGTATTCATCTGAGGATTCAGCAATTAACAAAACCCCCATCTACACAGAGATAGGATTCTAATGAGTGTCAAGAAACAAGTAAATAAGCAAACACATATTACTGAATTTATAGTAATTTGGAGACAGCATATCTTAGAACTGATAGGACCCTCTAAAGACACACGGGGGGAAGGGAAGATACAGATTTATATGAGGAAGGCAGAAAAAAATAAAAAAACCTCATCAAGAATATTTATTGCTTATCATGTGTAATTTGGGGGATTTTCTTTTTTTTACAAATAAAATCTATCAGGCAAGTCTTAATTTCCTCCTCACAAACATGAAACCTGAAGGTCCCCAGGAGGCACTAAGGAAGAGCCCGCACTGCAGGCCCCGATCCCCCGGGCGTCTGCTATGCTGGCAGAGCCTGTCTGGACCAAGAATGGGTTAAGGTGGCAGCACTGCGCTTGGAGCTGCATAAACAGCGCGAGCAAGGCGTTCTAAGCAAGCTTCCCTGTCTCCCAGTCCTACGCTGTCAATCAGCTGTCACTCGCCCGGTATCAGCGGCCTGTGCTCATCACCAGGCTGTCAGCGAGGCAGCTGAGGAGTCTCCACTCCACACTGTCAATCATCTTTGCTTCTCTTCTTCACTCAGGAAATATTTTGGCTCCGAGAAACAAAGAAACCTGGGCAATGATGGTTCGGGGTAGGGCATTTACTCCTGTTCACGGATATAAGATCCCACCTACGTGCTGATCATGGCTCACCCTAACTGATGTTGGGGTGGAGTGGGAGACAGAGAAAGACCTAGAGTCTGTTTTATTAGGACAGACTTTAAAAGCATAATTCCAGTTCCCTGTGCAGACCCAGAGAGATTCCAGAACTGGCAGAACACAAGGGCATAAAACAATGATAACTTGGAGTTATCCTAGCTATGTTTCAAAAAATAAACAAATAAATAAATCAATAAGCAAGCCAAGGACTCAGAGAGTGGATGACTGACTGCCTGGTTAGAAATGATTCACTACATCACAGTGTTTGCGGGAGGAAACAACTGCTGGACTGCTGTGTGTTTCTGTTCCGGGACTTCTAAAACACTTTTGTTGGGGCTGAGGTGGCGTGGGGGCACATGCACACAGAAAAGCAAGGACCCCAAAAAGTATGTCTACCAGGGCTGGTGACAGGACTCATCTCACTGAATGTAAAGGCATTCAACACATTATCTGATATACTACTCGCGCCTCTCACCCAAAATAATGACTTAGAAATGTCCCATACCTTTAAAAGTCCACAACACACACATAGAAATGGAAATCTAAACCAAACCCTTGGCAATCAGTTTCCTTTGGGTAGCAAGTCCACGATGACCTTTGGTCCCACTTCGTCACTATTAAGAAATCACTACATGCATGTATTAGCATAATTAATCAAGTAATTGTGCAACACATCCAGAGAGTACTAAATTGTCTAAAGCCCCCTCAAGTTAAAAACAAACAAAAAAACAAGCAAACAAACAGAAAGTTATTCCCTGGTAACTTTGAAATAAATTTAGCAAGCATCAGAGCTTTTAATCATGTTTATGAAGAGCTCTGTTAACTTATCAATTGCAAATACTCTACGTGGACTCATTCATGCTGTGGCAAGTTCTGTCATCATCTCGGGGTCTGTGACAGGGCCTGTGTTTTTCCCTCTGTCAGATCTTTTCACATGTGCAACACTGATTTCTGAAAGCACATCTCTCTCTGATCTAACCGGACATTAATTGCTTTTGTGCTGATATATCCATGCCTCTTGATCTGATAGCACAACTAGCAAATCTGATTTCTGACAAGTTGCCTGAACCTAATCAGGACAGATCAGCTGTTACCCAAGGTGCCACAGGCTGTAATTTGAGGATCTTTACAGAGTTATCACTCGCCGGAAAGACAAGAAACTATAATTCTGTCAACACTAATCAAAAACTGTATGTTCAAAGAGGCTGTGGCCTCCCCCTTCTCCCCAAAAAGATAGCACTTGTCAAAATAAATATCTGAGATAATTGATGAGAGGGAATCAGAAGGATGGGCCTGGTAAAGCATTGGCGAGAATTTTTACTATAAAGAAACCTTCACAGCTAGAACATTGGGTATCAAGTGTGAACCATCAAGGCTACGAGAGGGTCACAGAGACAAGATGCATGAAAACTTTCCATCATTCTGCTCCCACTTATTATTGGGTGACTAGGTTCATATTTGCTCCACTCTAAACAGGCAAGTGTCCCCACCAGGCTAAGCCTCCAAGGAAATCACAGGGCGCCAAGTCAGGCTGCCACCAGGTGACAAAGGCTTGACAAGAAGCAAGAACATTGTCAAGAGCGGAGGTATTATTGTCAGACTGTCAGCACTGGGCTATTCTCCGAAGACCACTGTGGTTTTCTTACAGGCACAAAAGGAAAACAGTATTGAAAAAAAGAACATCAAATCAAATAAACTTCTTTCTTACTGTATCGCTTTGGTCCATCTTCCAAACAAAATGAAAGGGTTAATGTGGCATCATCTTCAAAAAATTCAGTGGCAAACGCGTCCCACCAGAGGTTGTCACTATCCTGCAAAGAGACAGATGATTTATTTAACAGGCAAGAGTGGAAAATATCTCAAAGAGGACAAGAAAAAAGAAAGAAAGAGAACCCCGGCCTCGGCATGCTCATTATTTAGCATCTGTGCGTGGGTTTCCTGCGAGGGAGTGGGTGGCTGCGTGGTCACTCTTCAAATTAATTGCCTCAAATGGGGACTGAATTCCAACTCAATAAAGGAACTAACACCAACTTGAATGAACATTAATTCTCGAGGAGATATCTGAGGAGAGTTAATAAATGCGCTGTGTAATGCAAAGTGGTGATGGGTAGCCAAAGAGTTTATATTTGGTGTAAAATACACTCAGAGTGGTTTTTTTTTTCCTTTTTCTCACCTGCTGCTTTCCTAAGAGTCTATTGTTACAAATGCAGTATTACAACCAGGCTAATGAGGATAAATTTTAACAAATAATTTAATCAAAAAAAGGATGTTCATAGCTGTACTCTCTGTAACTATTTCTATGGAAGATATTGATATGGCTTCCGGTGTATTTATAATTATGCACATGAATACATATGGGTTTGTGACCTGGCAACTTTCAGATGCATGTGGATTGTTCTTAAAGATTGTTTAAACTTAATAAAAAGCCACAAGTTTGTTGTTAAAACAATTATCAGAAACACAGTATTTCCACAGAATGCAGGCCATCACCCAAACTCTGTTTGTCTTGGGTTGAGCATTTCTCTTGCTCATCCAAGAAAACACTTTGGAAAAGATCCAGTTGAAGGCAGTTGGAAGCATCACTCATGCGAGGGGAGCAGGGCGCCCCCCATAACAGTGAATGAGGAAGGTCATGCTGTGTCCTGCATAATGCGGGAAATGTACCCCAGTCTTACCCTCTGTCCAGAGCTCGATTTGCCCCCAAATTCTTAAGCATGATCCCTCTCGAGAGAAATGCTGGTTCATGCCAGCACTGAGCACAAGATGCTTCCCAGCTGCCTGTCAGATGGGAAGGGGGACCGTAGGAGCACTGTCATTTCCCACTCAATAGTCCCCACCACTGGGACCCTGGCCAAGATACGGCAGGCCTCTCTGCTGCCCATTAAGTTGTTCTGCTTATGACAACATTAAGTTGTTGTCACTGGCAGGCCTCGGGAATGAGCCTTCAGTCCCAAAAAGGATAATTAAGGAGCCACAGAAGATCGATGCTGTCCTTGCGTTGAAGAAGATGCTCAGACAAATGAATTTTCATGTCTCTCTTTCTTGGGCTGCCTCCCATCGCCTCACCAAAAGCTGGTACTTCTCTTAGTACAACAGAGTAAATATAAAAGCTAGCCAATGGAAACACAGGGGTCCACATACAAACTACTACCTTTCTTTCCTTTTGCAAACAGTTTTTTATTGAGCACTTACTGTGTGCAGGAACGTAAAATACACATCGGAATGAAAGATTGGTCCTGGCCCTCAAAGAGCCCAAAAGCTTCCTAGCAGAACCAGTGAAGTGAGCAACTACAAGCAGCTCTGCTCCAACTCCTGGGTCCACAGCATGTAAACTCCATGCTCTGTCAGCTGCCAGAGCTTTCAGAAAAGTCAGCATGACTGGAAGTAGAAGAATCAGGGAAAGAAGCCCTACTTAGGGGTCTGGATGCTTTGATTCATTTGACTTCAAATTGCTACCCAGATGGAAAAGGAGTCACAGTTACAGAGTCTTTATCACATGCCAAGCCTTTTCTGACTATTTTCTGTGTATTTTCCTGCTCAATCCACACTACTTACCAGTTTCTAGATTTCATTTTTGTTTTCGTGTCAGCACCAATACAAGCTTCCTGTGAGCGGGGACTTCATTCCGCTTGCTGACCTGTGTCCTTGCGATGGTGTCCAGCCCACGGTCTACTCCACAGAAGTGACTCAGTGAATGAAAGAAGCTGCTCACACTGTCCTTTCTCCATTACAACTGCCAAAACTACAGCTTACGTGGCAAATGCAACCTACCCAAGTCCACTCAACTGACAGAAGGTGGAGATGGGACTTATGCTCAGACCACAGGACATCCCAGACCTGTGCCTGGAAATGCCCTGTGAAGCCACCTGCCACCTGTCTCTGGAAGTCTTGGGAAGCAGGAGTCAGGGTTTAAGAAAGAAGAGACATGTAAAAGGGAATATATTGTCACGAGCTCCTTCATTTGCTATGCGGATTTGTCACAGGACTCATGCCCAGGAGAACACTTCATACAATATCACTTGTAGAATTTGCTTCCGCCAGTGACACTGCCTCTTCTCAGCTATGGTACCTTGGGCAACTTATTTCACTGCCTGAACTTGTTTCCTTACTCAGAAGCTAAAGACAACAAGAACAAACAACAACAATAATAATCACCATTTGGCAGGGTAGATGGAGGATTAAATAAATTATTGGGTATAAAGTACCCAGCAGATTGCCCAGAATGCAGTGAAAAATCAATAAAATGTCTTTTGTCTGGCTCTCCTGGCCATCTCTAATATCATTTCTTGTGCAAGAGACAGTCCATGTTCTAAAGAACTGCATCAAAAAACTCTTTACAAAACAACCTGTTTATAAATCAAGCGCTTTCTGCCTTCTCTATCACTTCAACTGTTTGCAACTGACTAACCTGGGAACCAGATCTGACTACCACACAGTTCAAAACGGGAGCAGGAGTGTGTAAGCTCCTCTGCCTTGCTCATTAGTCAGAGGCCTAAAGCCTGGATCAGGTCTCCACCTCCATTTTCCTGTAATCTAACTCTTGGTCTCTGGCACTTCTGCTGGAAAATGAACCACGAAAAATGCAAAAACCTAGGGAAACCCAAGCTGATTCGAGGGCACTGACAGAAAATCAAGGACTCTGGCTAACATGAGGTATGAGAATTATCTGTGAGCAGAGTCACAGGTTCCACGGGGCTCACAGAAGTGAGTTTTGGCAGAAGCTGTGATAAACATAATGAGCCAAGATGAGTGACTTGATGTCATTAGATTCAAACTAACCATAATAGAACGAGATGAGTCAATAGCTCAGGAAATTTCAGGGTAGATTTGCCAAGAGAAGAGCATGCTAGGAAACAACAGAGACAATTGGCTGTGATCACAAATCTTAGAACAACATTTCCCAAATAAAAATCTCATTTTTAAGTTCATGAAACCAGGCACATGGTAAGTAGGTAAAGTATTTTTGGCTGGCTGGCTGAATGAATGAGATTCTGTATATACCATCACAAACCCAACTCAGAAAAGTCACTCTACGAAATCATCCAGAGAGCTTAGTTACTGATATCACATTGTCTCTAGGCTGATTGATTTGGGACTGGTGCACAAAAAATTTTGCTATATTTTAAATGTAACTGTTGCATCCTCCCACCCTCTCACATACAGATAAAGTCTTTGGATTGGTCCTTAGTCACGAGAGGACTAATGTTTATGTAGGAAAGGAATAAAAGAAGAGTTTGAGGAAAAGAATTACTAAATGTTGAGGCCAGGCCAGGCTTGTTGGCTGTACATGAAGAAAACTGACTATGAAAGAACATTCTTGTGGGAGTCACTATGCTCAAGATGGAACTTATTACAGAGTACAGCAAGCAAGCGCTAATAAAGGTCGCATTCCCATCCATAATTCTGCTTAACAAATGGTTTCCCACTTTCGATTGAAGACCAAAAAAGCTAGAGGAAGCAGGTGGTTGGCATTGGTTCAGGAATATTTCATCTCAGGAAATTTCTTCCTCCAAACCTTTTAGGAGTTTGTACTCTTTCTTCAACCTTTACATGGGTTTTCTGATAATCAACTTCCTTTTTGAACACTTCTTGCTTCTATTGTACTGCCTGGTATATTTCCCGGGATCATGTAGGAAATCTTATAGAATAAATTTGCATAGCAATGAACATAGGCCTTTAAGGAATACCTGAAATGTAGCATAAGACCCCTGCTGAATCAAACAGGAATCCTCGAAGAAGACCTAAGGATACACTCTAGTGGGAACGCCGTTCTTAGCTGAACAATCACCTCCTGAGATGTGGACAATGAAAAGAACAAGTCCCACGATTTTCCAGCTTGTCACCAAGTCATCCAGAATGCACCTCCTCCAAGAGGCTGCCAGCACTCTTCTTGGATACAGGTGAGGAAGTGAAAGAGGCCATGGAAATATAAAAGGCCTTCCTTTAATTAAGTTCTTGCAATTCTACGAGCAGGCTAGAAGCTTCAACTCTTCAATGAAAATTTGGGGTCAACATAGGAAAATGGCAGAATCAGGAAATACCAAATTCTTCTTTTGAATCGGGAGATGCGGCAGAGTTCAGGAAGCTAAGCAGTAGGAGCCTGCGTAAGTACATCTATCAAGGGTGTTTGGAGGTCAGAATTCAAAAGAGAAATTCAACAAGTCTGGCTTCATCTTGTGTTTGCAGGGAGAGCACGTACTATTGGTAGCTCTCACTTACTCAAGGGTCATCTCAAGCTGATCAACATGAGACTAATGGGGAATGCACTGAGCCGAGCCAGTCAGTAAGACCCACTTTTGGAGACTCCTGAGTAAAGGTCATGGTACTTCCCTGCAGTTCCCCTGTGAGTCAAGTCCTACTCCTGAGTGTGTAGCACACACATGCACATCTGGTATGTCGCAAGTAGAGTTCATGAGTCCTTCTTCCACACTTTCCAATGCAGAGAAGGTTGCAAACTGTACCTCCATCAGAGCGCATATGGAATTATAACTGAATCACCACCCCGTAGTGTCAACTTGTATACTGTCGAGACTGTGTGGCACACTGAATTGCTTTAGGACGGGAAATGGGCACCATGTGTCGCTTGCTCCTTAGGGGAATTCATTACCCAAGAAAAAAACAGGAAAATGAAGTGAACGATGGGGAGGCCAGGCTGACATAGTCAGATTCTTCAGCTAATACTGAAAGAATCTGAAAGTCCAAATCAGGGTCTTGGGGGCCAAGAAAGAGTTCAAGCAAAGGCTTCACCATCACATCACAGAGGTCTCGTTCTCATCCGTGGGTGTCCTGGACCTACAGGTGAGATATTCATGTTGAAGCTGAAGTCTTCAGACTCTCTCCTCCACACTGCCATACTCTGCAGTCACTTTTTACTATTGTCCTTTTAAGTGACGTGGTGGTTAAGATTCCAGGTGGCACCTCAACATGCTCTGAGCCAAGTTTGACTTCTTTCATATTTAAAAATAGAAAACAGGATAATATGATGATGATCCATACCCAGTTAGCTCATAAAATCACGTGCATCTTCCTAGCCAATCTTTCGATTTATATACACACAGTATTCCATTTACATATGATTTTAATTTTGATCCTTTATTTAAACGATATGACACATTATGTTCCCTTTTTAAACATGATTTTTCATTCAACATTTTATTTGTTCTTTAATGTTTTGCAATACCAGGGATCAAAACCATGGTTTTGTACATGCTAGATAAGTGATCTACTACTGAGCTACAACATTGTATTTAGAGACCTATCTATTTTATACATTGAGATAATATATAAACTAGGTGCTATTGCACTAAATGAACATAATGCATTTTATTTAAATATTATGAAAAAATAAACTCTAGTTTCTAATTATTTTTGCAACATAAAAGCGCTATGATGAGACACTTTGCCATGTCCCTTTATGCATATGTGCAAACATTCCCCTTAGGCATGCATTTAAAGTGACCATGCCTACACATAGAATGTATGCTTATCTATATTTTGGCTCTCTCATTAGGAGGATCCTTAACTGCACATTAAAAATGTCTGGTCTGACACTTGAGTAGAAAAGAAACCCCAGAATACTTCAAATGATATATTTCCAAGTGGAATCTAGTAGCAGGAACAACAAAACTACAGAACACAATCCAGTACTACCAGGAGAAGGGTGAGCACCTACAAGTCCAAAGATGTTGCAACAATAGAATAATAACATTAATAATAATAAAAATTTAAGCACAATTCTCTCAAGGGAGAAAGTATGGCTGGGGCTTCATTAACCAGCAAAAGGATTATTTCTTAACACTAATGCAAGAAATAGTGTGGTTTGTTTCTTGACACTAGGACAAGATTCTACACGGTCTCCACAATGATGCAGGGAGAGAACACCTGGGTATCAACACCCCGATTTGTGTGCAAGTCTAGCTCTGTCCTGTCCACTCTGCCACCAGGCTTCGAATCCAAGACAAGCTATTTCTGAGAAGCTTTTTCTCAGAGCTGCTTAGCATCTGAACCACACGTGGTTAGTGTTCAGTGAATATTAATAAGTAAGAAGTGGATTCTTCTCCTAAAGAGGAAGGTAACAATAGCACCCTGCAACCTGTAAGTAAATAAATATGAAATTAACTCAGCTTGAACACAGGCAGGGGAGAGAATTCTTATATATTTTAATTAGGTAAAAATACTGTTGAAGCTTCTCCATTCTCAATAGATCCCTGTATGCATTTCTGTCATTAGAATCCATGGTCCTTTTGTCCCATCTCACAGGTGAGCCCAAGCTCTACTGACAGCCAAATTATCTATCAGGATGAGAGATATGCTCTTGTTAAATAGCAGAAGAGAGTCTTAATTATATTTAAAAGTCTATAAAGGCATTTTGCTTCCATCCTGAATTCTTTCCTGTCCCCAGCCCTGTCCCTCTCCACCAAAAACAGGATCCTGGTGCTGGGGCTGCCCCCCGGCATCTTTAACTTAAGCACTGACAGGTTACGTGGGATTTTTGCCAGAGTAATTATTTTTCAATTCAACAGTAATGAGAAATTACCATGGCAACCACTTGTCACGTGGTACACATACACCCCCTCCAAAGAAGGAACCATACTTAAAGCATCTATTCCTGCTAAATGTATTTTTTAATTGAAATAAACTTAAACAGGTCAAAGTAGAGAGCATTTTGAAGGGGTCTGAAAGCAGGGAGGTGGGCACGGCATTGACTCACTCAGTATCTTGTGGATCTAGAAAATAAGAGTGTCTCATGAGACAACCCTCTTGTACACATGCACACAGACAGCACTCTACTAATTTGTGTCCTACCATTTTGGTCACTCCTCTTACAGGTGTCAGCTAATCCCTCTCAGAAGACCCTGGAGAAAAAATGCCTGTGCCTTAAATAATGGGCAGAAAAGCATCTGGCCACACATGCTTCTGCTAAATTTCTTGGCTGTCACATCTGTATATTGACACAGAAGACACCAAAGATCCCAAATCTCTTGTCTTCTGCCTTTCCGTTTCCTAGAGTCTCCTCTCACAAAGAAGGAAGTGCAGATCATTTGTTTTCCAGATTACAGATCATTTTGCTCCTTTATCTCTAGCCACCTTTTCTCTAAATCTGACCATCTTACATAAAATTATGTTTATTCTGCGGCTGTCATGCTTAATACCAATAATCAAGGCTCACACAGCACCTGCTTGGTACCAGCACCATTCTGAACACTTTGTTCAGAAACCTAAAACCTCACAGATCCCTTAAGTAAAAAGTCTGGCTACTAACCCCATTATATGGAGGAGGGAAAAAAAAGGTGCTGAAAGCTAAACGCTTGTCTAAGGTTTCAAAGCTTTTGATTGTACAGAAAGGGTTCAAATTCAAAGATTCTGGTTCTTGAGTTTGGACTCGTAACCTTCCACTGCGATGTTCCTTCATTCCAAAGAGTAGCCTTCGATATATTTATCTTAGTTCTTTCAACAACCACATGATGCTAAGTGTGCTGAAAGTCTGGGACTTCCCCTCCTGAACAGAACCCAAAGTGAGGTTTCCTATTGCACTTGTGGAATACTACAAGGATGCACAGAAATAAAAGTAATAAAGCACAACTGTTTGCTCTTGCCAGCTCATAATTGCAAAAGCATATAATGGACATATGGAGAGAATTTTAAATCCCCTGCTTTTTTAAATTTATCTTTATGAAATTTTTTTTAAAGATCTCATGTCCAACGGGTTGAAATTTTTTTCTTCTCAAATTCTCAACTGCGATTTTGTTTATTCTCAGCTAAATTGCATTTTATTTAACAGTAAACGTTAGTTATCATCTTTATAGAAATTCTAAAACAGCACATCACCAAGATAGTAAATTGACAGAGCAAAGCAGGGCTCCACTCACAATTCAAG
This sequence comes from Dolichotis patagonum, assembly GCA_004027295.1. Lineage (NCBI taxonomy): Eukaryota > Metazoa > Chordata > Mammalia > Rodentia > Caviidae > Dolichotis > Dolichotis patagonum. Next base: position 139,142 of record PVJX010000089.1, read on the forward strand.
GCTCTCCTCATGGAAAGTGCTTACTGTACTCTACTCCCTAGTGCAAGTGAAATCTGCCTTGGGAAAGAGGCATATGAAAGCGTTACAAAGACAATACTTGGCAGCTGGTACACCGAGATCTTTAGCAAAAGAAGTATTAGTATTTTTCCCCAAACACCAGAGAAATTCATATATTTCTATCTCTATCACCAGTCCACTGACTCATTAATTAATTGTGAGCACTCCAAAAAGAAATACTATTTAGGAGCACCCAGAAATAATGAAACTAAAACACACACACATACAAACATATAGTAAATATATTTAGGTCTTCAAAATTGAGTCTTTTGCCCTCTGGACATATCATAGTTATAATGAAACAATAACTTGTCTTTTTAAAATTTGGATTCCTGTCAATTTGATTAAACTGAAATTAAATTGATTAAGTGAGGTATTGTCTATATGTACATCTCGTGTGTTTTGCATGTACAACACTTAACACAAGGCAGGTATGCAATGAATAATTACTCAGTTATTTATATTTATGATGTATCATCTTCTAGTCTTCCCAGCAACCCTTTCAGGTCAGTACTTTTACTATCACAATTTAAGTGGGGAAAACTGAGGCACCAGGAGATTAGGAAACTTGCTCTAGGTCAAGGGTTAAGTGTCAGCATTGAGATTTGCACCTTCTCTGATTCCCAAACTTTTGTTTCCACCCATAAAACTTCACTTACTGAGAAATCTAGAGTATTCTGGTATGAAGGAAGAATAGCCTTTTCTGTATAATTAAATCTTCTATTTTATATACAAACATGCAGCCAAGTAATCTAACATATCAAAAATAATGTGCAGAGTACCCTGTGCAAAACCACTTTACAATTACATAGTGAGGTATTGTCCTAAATACACAGTTCTTGGTAGGTGACACTTCTATGTCAAGGAGCCAAATACCTCAGATTACATCACCTCCTAGAGGATGAGAGGTCCTGGGGAAGGTCTCAGGAGACAGAGACTCCTATATCCTGGAGAAAAGCTCACCATAAAATCTGCACAGATTTTTCTATTCCAACATAAATGCAACAGACAAGAGAACATTTCTGGAAAAACTTGCAAGACGCAAAAACTTGTTTTTTCTGACCCACCCTATTGCATCTGAGTAGTCGACTAAATTAAAGAAATAATTTCTCAACTCCTCACTTAAAAATTGTAGGACTGTGCCAGGAAGACACTAGAAAACTCATGTTTTATCCTCTTCTTACTTGGGAAAAGTGAAAAAAAAACTTTAAAAAAGAATTTGTTCACAAAGATAAATATAAGAAACTCAACATATCTTAATGGAGGTTGACTGTTCCCATTTTCTTTTCTGTTTATGGATTTGTTTGCCAGGAGACTTAAATTTCCTGAAATGTGCCAATGACATTTAAATCTGTATCAGAGCTCCCAGATTCTCCCCAGGATGCCAGAATCCTGGCTCCAGCTGCTTCACTGCCCTCCCCACCCCTTAACCAAAGAGAGATTTCAAACGTTACCCAGCCAACACCATCTCCACCCCACACTAACCCTTTTATCCCTAGTCTTTTCCATCTCAGCATGATTCCAGTTTTCCAGTTGCTTGGACCACCATTTGGGGATGTATTCTTGATTCCTCTCTTTGCCTAACCCCACACCTCCAACCTACCAGCAGATCTCATGAGTCACTCTCCCACTCACAAATGGAAAGCCACATATGTCTCCTTCCCTCTCCCACTGCTCCTTCCTTGTGCCTTAGTGTGGACAAGGATGATTTTTCCTAACACCTGTCCCTGTGACCGTGCTCTGCCGAGGACCCTGGGTGATCTTTGGCAGCAGCCCTCAGACTGTGTAGCGCCATCCTGAGACTGCGTGGCTCCAATCACTGCATTCTGCTCTGGAGCACTCAGCAGTGGGTGGCTGGGGCTCTCCCTGTGCGTCCCCTGACTGTCAGCACAGCTCATAGACCTAGGCTCTTGCTTCAGCAACCTTCTTTCTGTCTCAGAGTCACGCTCAGTCCTACCATAGGGCACAGGGAACCAGCTGTTATTTTACTGCCCAGTGGATTCCTTTTTGTCTCCTGGGCGTGTCCTTGTTCAAACCTCAGCTTCCTTATCAAGCCAGGTCATCCAGTCTAGAGAAGTCAACTTGCTATCACATCAGAGCCCGTTTTCCTCCAGGAAAGCCCTTAGCTCCATTTTGTTTGTGTGGTCTTTTGGAATATAGGATCCTGCTTCCTGCTCTGCACAATAAGTGCTTAACAAATGACTGCCTGAGTAAATGAATATACAAAAAATGCATTAAACAGACAAAAAATAAGAAAAGATAAACCTATGAAGGAGATCACATTAATCTCCCTCTTGAACTTCTGCAGGGCAGCCTTTCCCAGACGCAGACTTGGCAGAGTCCACATGACTGTGACTATATAATAGAGTACCAGGAATTTACCAGAATCTTTATTCACTTTTAATTTTTAAAATAAATACATGCCATGAATTAAAAGCATTAAAAATATTCATGCCCTTTGACTCAGTAATTCTATTTCTGGGAATCAATCCAAAGGACATAATCCAAAAATATGTAAATGCTTTAAACAAAAAATTACTCACCACAGGAGTATTCATAATAGGAAAAACCAAGAACATAGGAACAATGTGCTTATCCTACAACAGAGAAATGATTAAAAAACTGCATGTCCACTAGAAAGAAAATAAAAATCTTTAAAAATAATGTTTACATGTGGTAATATTGATATAGGAGAATGAAACTCCCGACCTACTATGTCCGGTACAAGTTCGTGTTCTGTAAAATCAGAATGTGAATTTTAGGAACAATAGAGGTTAAGAGCAGAATATATTTATTGAGAGAAAGAAAGCTTCTGTCTGAGAGAGACAGAAGGGGTCCCTAGTGGGTTACCAAGGACTCTGTCTTTTCAAGGGACTTTTATAAAGTAAAAACCATGGGTTCAAGGGACACACACACACACACACACACACACGTGACTGGGAACTCACAAGCCAGATGGGTATAAGGTGGTATGTAACTATAATTAGCCAATAAGATCAATAGTTCAGGTAAAATTGATTACATTAGAGACAAATAGGAAATGGGCATTCTTCGAGTTGTGAACTTTTCCCTAGGGGGATGGGATGGTGACTCCAGGGTGATAGAGAACTAATTAGTATATCAGTCTTTGGGATGTGAATGCATTTGTTTGATCCTTTGTTTGGGCCTGGCCCACAGCAGGGGGTGTCTGTCTCCCCGATAGTTGTTAGGTATCTTCCCTGGCTTCTTTGAGGACCTAGCCCTATCTCACTGCCTATAATATTTCTAACTAACTCGACTGCAACAATATCACAAAAACCTTCTCACATTATAGCGTAAAATGAAGAAGATGGGTTAGACAAGCAGAAATGTAAGACAAGGAGGGACAGAGAAACAAGTGTCCATGGGAAATGAGTTCAGGATGGACAAAGCATTGCTGGGCAGTAGATTTAGGATGAACTACTTGATAAGTAGTGTTGGAACAAGTGGCTTTTCATAAGTAAATCTAATTATAGCTAGTAAAATAAGACATAAATTCTATATGAATTAAACACATAAATGAAGAAAATCAAAATGTTCAAACTACTAGAAGAAAAGAGGGCAATTTATCTTTCTGAATTTAGAATATAGAAAAATTGTATAAACACACCAAGGGGACAAATCATCTGAGAAAAATATAATCCTTTCGAATACATCAAAATATAAAAATATGTCAGATGGCAAATGACCTTATATCCAACATTTCAATGAAAGTGACAAGTGGAAGATTAATACATAGCACGAATCAACTGTTACAGATCAAAAATCAGTATAGTATATAAGAGGAAAGGATGAGAAAATATTAACCATTCCTAGAAAATAAACCAAAAGGGTCAATAAAGTCATGGAAAGTTGCTCCATCTCACTTGTAATCAAGAAAAAAGGAATTAAACCAAGCCGTTGCTTACCCATGCCAGTGTTAAGGTTTTTTAATTGAATGAAACCACAAGGTAGTGAAGTAAGGAAATGGGGGTTCTTATAAACTGTGGTTGGTGTTCAACAGTATCTTAAAGACCACAGAACACTTCCAGGCCAAATTTCAGCCAAGGAATCCACTCTTGTCACAGCTTGGTAAGCTTTTCTCTTCAGTCTCTCTGGGTCTTCAGTTGAACAGTGCCTGTCACCGTTCAACTCTGCTCACTGTTCAAGGCTTCCATCCTGGGCTGGTCCATATCCTGCAGCTAAGCAGGCCTCCCAATCTTCAGAAAAGTCTCCATTTTCTGACCTGATGCTTCACACCTTTTGAGTAAACATGAACTTCATGGTGACCACTCTTCTGGTACTACATTCTACACTTGAAGTTATATTATATGCACTTACTGCATATCTGTGTCTAATGGGCTCTATGCCCAAGGTGGAGACTTCATGTTTGGGGCATACTTTGTGCTTCCATTGCTTACCTGGCACACATTCATTGTGTAATTATTATGAACTGAACACTGCTTTTATCTTCATCAAGCTTTTAAATAATATTATCAGGCAGTACTATTGTTATTCTCATTTTACTTGGGAAAAAAACAAAGTTCGGAGAGGTTACTCAGTTTTCTCAGGTCCAATTAACAGGCGTGTGTGTGTGTGTGTGTGTGTGAGAGAGAGAGAGAGAGAGAAGGAAGACAGAGAGAGAGAGAGAGAGAGAGAGAGAGAGTGAAGGGAGACAGAGAAACAGTGGTGGGAAAACACCTAATAATAAAAGATCATATACATATATGCCTGAATGTTCACAGTCTCATTCTTTTTAAAAATATACACATTATTCATTTAGAAATATAAATAGAAAAGCTGTATATATAAATACAAAATAAGTAGATAATATTTATAAAAAACAAGTTTTATATATAAGGTCCTATGTGAAATCATGAGTAATTTATATATTAAATTAATATTTTCAGTAAACTATAGTAGCAGCATCATAAAAATAACATATATGTAATAAATCTTGTTTCTTTTCTTATGTAGTAGGTTCAGAATTAAATTTTTTTGTGAGTTTTTGAAAAAATTTATGGTGTACATTTATGATATATGATATAGTACACACATTCTCTGCGGGAAATTGGTGCATATCCATATGGCATTTTGATCCTTTGTAGCTTGCCTTCCTTTCCACTTCCTCATATCTCCCTGCATCCTCAGATCTCCTTCCACTTCCACAAAGCCCATCTCCTATTTTCTTTACCAATGAATAGAAACAGTTCAAATGTTCTTCAACAGATGAATAATTTTAAGTGATATTTCTGTACAATGGAATACTATAAACAGTGGAGTGCGTAAAATTCTGGTACACTCTCTCTCTATATAACATAATGCTGAAAAGCATGCTAACAAAACAAGCAAGACAGGTAGAGCTCACAATTTATGATTCTTTGTATATGAAATGTCTCGAAACCTGGTTCTGTCAAGTACTACCTTTGTGATGTCAGGCAAATTACTTAGACTCTCCATGTTTGTATTTCATTATTCTTAAAAAGGACATAAAATTACCTCACCCCTCATTGTGAGGATTGAACTAAATAACCCATGAGCCAGTGCCTGGAAACAGAGCAAAGTGGGCATTGCTGCTAAGTGATGGGGAAAGTCCAAGGCCACAGTCACCATGGAATTTGAGTGGCGTACGACAGCATGTGTCTCCCAGCACGTCCAGCTTGCCCATCTGGGAACCAAGAGACCTGGGTCTGGATGTCATTGACTCCTCTTTGCTCTGTAATTTTGGGCATGTTACCCAGTCTTGATTGGTTCTCTGTGAAAGTGAGAACCACGAGTCCAGTTACCTCTCAGTGGTGTTACGAGGACTCTTGGAAGTGATATGTTAAAGTGGTTAGAGCAATACCTACACAGTAACTGCTCACAAATCTGTATTCATCACTCTTACGATGATATTATATAATTGTGTAGAAGATACCCAGGTAGCTGAGCCTGGAGAAACCCAGACTTCAGGATTGTCTCTCATCTCCCAGGCGCTAGTCTTTGTGTGGGTCCCTGCATGCACATTTTTAAACACATGAAACAAGCAGAGTAAGGTGGAATGCAGCTGTAATCCCAGCACTCTGGGAGGCTGAGGCAGGAAAATCACAAATTTAAGGCCATCTTAGCCAATTAAGCAATTTAGGGAGACCCTCTCTAAAAATCAAGCAATACAAAAGGGGTAGGGATGTTGCTCAGTGCCAAGACCTTGGGTCCAACCCCAATAACGGGGAAAAAAAGATACTCTACTCCCAGAAAGAGTGTAACCAAATTAGTGGGGTTTGAGACAGTGGTAAAATAATGGCAGTGTCCCTCCACTGGGTTAAAAATAAATCTCTTTCCTCTGCCTGAATCCACGTAAGACTGAGCCTGTGACTCTCTTGAGGGCAGGAGACAGTTTTCATGCCCACTGCTCACCCTGAGCCCAACCCACAGCTGCCTGGAAGTAGCAGGATGGAGGCCAGGACCCACTGAAGTGAGTTCTCACTGCAGCCAGCCCCTGGCAGAGCCTCTCTCTTGCACACTGACCTCAAATCCACACTTGCATGTGATTCAGAATAATCTGCATCTCAGAAAGCTCTGTATTTAGCTATGTAATTTGTTGCTTGTCAGCCAGAGATCATAACTTGAGAGGCAAAAAAGATGCTTAGGGAATCATGCCTTGCCTGCCAGCAGCCATATTTAGACCCCCGGGATTTTCACTCTCCTCCTTCCATCTCCATGGGACTTGGAAATGGTTCTAATTCTGACCCTTCTTTGCTGGGTTGCCCTAAGTGAATCCAAACGCCAACATTTTAATTGTTCAAAATGTCTTTAGATACTGTGCTTGGGCCTCTGTTTCCCCATCTATCAAATATAAGACCCAGTTTAAGTATCTTTACCATGGCGTCTTGCCAGGACATTCACTCTTTCAGGAATTTGCCTTTCACTAGGAGAACCTGCTTCCTCCTCCACATCTGCCTTCAGTACAAACATTTCTGGCAAATCTTAGGACTAAGCGGAGACAACCTCACCACCATGAAACATTTCCCATTTTTTAATCACCTTCTGAGGAGCTAAGACACAACCACAGTGGTGGCAAATAGATTTCAACCCAAGCACCCTCTGTGATGGATTGGTGATTGTTATCTAGGACTTCAAATTTATTCACATGTTGAAATAATGCATTCTGCACACCCACAATGTGCTCTGCACTGTCCAAGTCCCCTGAGAAAGCAACGAGCAGAAAGGACACAGATATCTGTCCTTCTGCAGCTCGTGTACACTATGGAGTGAATGACATGTGGTAGACAGGAGAAGACAGAGAAATACGGTATTGACTGGATAGCGCTGGGTCGGAAAGCAGGAAGAAGGGATGTGACACATCAGGGTGCAGAAAGTGAAGTGAAATGTGAGTGGGACAGGATGGTTCTGGAAGAGCTCGCTGGCCATCTCTTCTCTAGCTGGGCTGCTCAGCCTCAGTCTTACTGCCATTTAGAGCTGGGCAACTGTGTGTGTGTGTGTGTGTGTGTGTGTGTGTGTGTGTGTGTGTGTCCTACATGGTAGAATGTGGCACTCTCCTCGACTGTGACAGCTGTAACTGATAGGAAGGAAAAGGGAGGACACAGTGGGATGGGAAAGAGCAGGAATGACATGGTCCAGGAGAGGAGACACAATGACAGTGACCAGTCCAGGCATCAGAGTTTGGTCACTTGAGGGGAGGAAAAGAACAAGTGCCAACAGCCCTGAAGTTGAATGATTCATGGAAAACGCATTTAAGGAGCCAAGAAGAAGACATGTGATGTGAGCTTTGGGGGCTGGTGGGAGCAGTGCAGTGGCCCCGGGGATCCACCCCGCATCCAGGACCTGGCAAAGCTGGACAACACATGGGAGTCTGTCATTGCAACAGAGGGTCTCATGGAACAGTGTTGAGTGGAGAAGTGATCAAGACTAGCCAAGCAACCTTCTCAGCTTAACAGATTAAAAATAGTATGCCCTTGTATTATTTTTTCACCATTCTGAGCCTCAGCTTTCCCAGGTATAAAATGGAATAATAATCATATCTCCTTGCTGGGTTTGTTGTAAGGAAAGAATGAGATAGGACGTGCAGAGCACTTGGAGTGGCCCCTGGAATACAGGGTACACTCAGGGTTTCAATTGTGATTTAATAACACTCTTTACAAACACATGTTAGCTCTTCTTTCCTTCCCTTTCTCTCAGAAGCTTATCAGAGCCTAGGTGGGATAGCCTCCTAGTTAAGCTTTCACAGCCAACATGTCCCCGCCCTGTGTCCCACCCACACCGACCCAGCGACTGCTTATGCTGTGGCTTTCAGTATCCAGAATCTCTACTACTGCATACCCCAGCTGCCCGCTGGGAGTCCTTATTGGGGGAAAGTATGCAATCTAAAACCCAGTCTCAAAGAGGCTTTCTGTGTGCTTATATAACTTAGTGCCCCGTATTTGTATGTTAACTTCCTATCTTGGGAACGACTCATTCATACTGCCACCATTGAGCTAAACTGCATTCATCACACACACACACACACACACACACACACACACACACACACACACACACACACACAGAGAGAGAGAGATATAGCAAGCATGCTGCTTCTTCAGAAGCTATGCAATACCCACCAGATTTCTCTATCACACCTTCCTCTACAACATGTGGTCTGGGTAATTGCTACCACTCAACTTGCAGGGTACCCTGTCTACCATCCCCTGTCCATATTATAGCTCCTTACTGCCACCTACACCATTTCTGCACCAAATTATTGAGTTTCCTCCAGTGAGAATAACTCTACCCCTTGCAACTCAGAACACCAGTATCTGGTGTTATTATACCTGGAGGGGGGAAATGCCTGTCCCTACCTAGACAGTGTTCACTGGGAGGGTTGGAAGCATGAAAATATTAACATATATAGCATCTTATTTTTTTGTTGATCCTTATACCAAGCTAGGGAAATCAATAAAACAGGTATTCTATATATATGAAAAACCGGGATCAATAATTTCCCCAAGATCACTATTATTAGTGATCACAAAACCTATGTCATGTATGCCATAGCAGACTGTTGGTATCATGGAAAGCTCCAAAAAGTTCACCATCATGGGTGTAGGTCAGAAGTGATCCCCAAATTCTTATGTAGAAGTGCCGCTTTGGGAAGATGAGAGGATCGTGGTGAGCTAGATCTAAACTACAATTAGGAGGCGCCTGCCTGGAAGAAGCCAGTCATTGGGTGCGTGACCTGGAAAACACATTTCCCTTCCCAACTCCTCCTTTCCCTCTTTGCTTCCTGGCCACCATAAATCGAGCAGTTTTTCCTCCAGCCAGGCCCTCCCACCATGTCCTTCCTGCTTTAGATCCTGCTGACTGTGAACTGACCTTCTGAAACTGTGAGTCAAAATCAAGTTCTCCAAGTTGCAGGTGTCAGGGATCTTGTCTCGGTGACTAAGAAGGTCACTGAGACAATCTCCTGGAAAACAAGTATCAAAGGCCTATGCAAAACGGGTATTCATTGTGTTTAGTCTGATTATTGTCCAGTACTCTTAACTGAAGGCTAAAAGTGATTCAGAAGTCATAAAGGGAATTATAATGCACAATGGTAGAAGCTTGGAGAACAATTCCAGCATAGAACCAAGCAATTATACATTGCAACAAATTAAAACTCAAGAAAAAAAAAGCAAAGAGGGAAACAAAGGGGGGAAATGAACACACAAATCCCTTTAGAAATGCTTTTTAATAAAGCAAACCATTTTCTACAGAATTTTGGCCAAGGAGCATTTTGGTCACACAGAAGCAATTAAAGACAGCTATGATTTCAGGAAAATGCCAAAACCAGGGGTGAACAAGATAACTCTATAACAAGAAGCCATTTCTCATATCCTGCCACCAAGTCGCAGGATACAGAATGGTTAACGCACCTGTACCAGTGACACATGGCTAGCATCAGCCTAGACATGACTTAAAAAATCAGCTCTGCTTCACCCTGCTCCCGGAACACAAAGAATAGAAAGCTTTAAACGAAGCAAAGGCTAATAACACATCACTATAAATGAGGACAGCCTTCCTGTGTGACCACTGAGACCCTCTGTGACAATGAAAACAAAATGCCAGGTCTAGCTTTGCTCTCTTTGGGCTCGGTAAGAACATCCCTCTGCTTCTCAGCTGGGATCTGATCAGCTTTAAGACTCCCTGTGCCACTTATAACCATCTAATGTAATTATGATTTAAGCAACATTCCTAACACCAGAAACATGCAAGTCACTCTCTTAGCACTTGGAACTCTTCTAGCTTCAGACAATGAAGAACAGAACCAATTTGTCTTGCTGACATCATCCTGTAGACCTCTGCCCCTCGTACCTTGCTTGTGGTTTTCTTCTGCTTTCCAAAAGCTTCATATTAACATCTGCTTCAGAGTCTTGGTGTTGACTGTCCTCTAGCCTGTAGGGCTTGTCCTGTACATCACCAAAGACATGTGTCCTCTCCTAAATCTTAGCTCAAATGTCATGTCATGGGTATAAGCCTTTCCTGGCACCATCTAACTCAGGGGAACTCCGTTATTCTACCTAGTCTGTTTTATTTTTTTCTGAGTACTTATCACTGTTCAAAACTATTTACAAGATTAATATATCTAGATATTTATTTGTTGATTTAACCCACTCCCTTCCCAAACCTATTATTTGGACAATAAATTTCAAGAAAGCAGAAATTTTGTTCCTTCTTTTCTTTGTTGCTGTGTTCTCAACCCTCATACAGTTCCTGACAGAGAGGAGATGCTTAATCATATTGAAAGATGGAGAAAATAAAATGCTGGGTTGTTGGGGGTTTCTGAGACTTTAGAATGCTTTAGCCAAGAAGTATTTCTCTCATTCATTCGTTCATTTAGCATGTGTTGAATGCCAACTATGTTCCAGGAGCTGGGGACCCAGTGTTGAATTCAACCTAATTTCTGCCTAAAAATTTCAGAGAAGAAACAAAGAGAGACTGAAAGAGCAGCCCTGCAGGATGAACCATGGCTGGGACTATATTAGGATTTGAAGACATCATCAGCACTGGGCAGTTGGTATTAATGCACTTGGCTGAAGTCTGAACAACACTGCAATTTCAGAGATCTGCACTAGTACGTAGGTAGCAAAAAGTATCTTACAGTTTCTGTAACAAATTATCACATGCAAGAGACTTAATATAACAGAAACTTATTCTCCTGCATTTCTGAAGTTAGAACTCTGGAATAGAACTATCCATAAGATCAGTTCCTGCGACACCTTTAAAAAAGAATCTGTTTCATGCCCTTCTGTCACCTTCTGGTGGGGCTGCTGCAATAGCGGAATTTCCAGTGGGCTCACTGCCTCTTTCTTTACTTAGTGTATCTGTCTTTGGATGTGGGTGATCTGCACACTTTTTTTTTTCAGTGCTAGCAATGGAACTCAGGACCTTGCACATGCTAGACAAGTGTATTCAACACTTGAGCTACATTCGCATGCCCCGTTTCCTCTTCTTCTAAAGACAGTCCTCACTGGATGAGGTCTCACCCTCACCCAGTATGATCTGATCACAATAAATTACATCTGTAAAGATGCTATTTCCAGAGAAGGTCAGATTCTGAGGTTCCTAGGGACACGAATTGTGGGCAGGATACACTACACACCCCTGTACTGTTGACTGCAGCTTAGTCCTTAGTTCTAGAAAGATACTTGCATGAGCACCAGTGGTCTGATGAATGGAATATGACAGAATTTTCCTCTCCACTGAGCACATGGGTGCAGAGTGACCACATACTCTTTCACCCCTGACCTTTGCAGTCCCCAGGGAAACAAGAGCTAAGTAGGTCACAGGATAACTGCCCATCCGACTCCTGGTCCTGCCTTTGCTCTCTCAGACCCCTCAGGTGAGAGCTAATATTCATCTGCTCTGGTTTTGTTCTCTAACTCTACAGTCAGCTCTGTGCCTAGCCAAGGCACAGCCACGTGAAATCTTGCTTGGGGCTGCTCTGTGGAGACTCTAAAGAAGCGGCTGCACAACACCGCTGCTCTTACTTCACAGGGTCCTTAGAACCCTAGCAGTGCCCTCCTTGCAGCGTGCTCTCCCTTCTCCGCCCAGCCCCCGACCTATCGCTGCTCTGCTCCAATTCTTGGCTCTTGGGCTACAGTCTTAGCACTTCTTGGTGACAGGAACCGAAGTCCCTACAGCCCAGGGGAGCAGAGGCATCGTGTTTACTTGTCTCCTTCATGCAGAGAGAGTCCTTGGTTGCTTCACGTAATCTTGAGCCCAGAGACGTCCAAGGATTCACAGAGTGGGGTTCAGTGGAGAGATGACAGGCACAGGAATCCAACAACCCGCAGGAGAAAGCAAAGTTAACCTCTGATTTAATTTAAATTCTGATAGAAACCAGGCTCTTCACATCAAGCTGCATCCACCTCCAGCCTTTTCTTTTTATTTTGAGACAGAGTCTCACTAAGTCTCCAAGTTGCCAAGAGTGAGTTTAAATTTTCAGTCCTCCTTCCTCAGCTTTGCAGCCTGCTAGGTTTGCGGGCATGCGCCACCACAACCAGCTGTAAGCACTAACTTTTGCGAGACCCTTCACTGTAGATGTGCTGCTGAACTTTCCAGGTGGCCGTTGACTCATGAATATCAATTTCTTCCATCAAGTGCTAACTTTAAAAGTAAAATAGTGATAATGTACTTCGTGCAATCAAGGCACATGAAATACGTTAAGATTGGTCTTGTGAATTATCCCAAGAAAATCCAAATACCCAACACAGAACTGATGGAGTTGTGTGAAAGAAAGAGATACACAGAAGGATCGGGCTTTGTGGAGAAGCACACTTGTTTTCACTGATACACAAATAGGGTTTTCCCCAGTTTGTATCTTCTCATTCTTCAGTATCATGTCCACAGGTGATTTTGTGAAGCCACACTTATCAAAAAGAAGTCATCGTTTCTTCTGTTTAATCTCCCCGTTCTCTGCACCCCGCCCACTTCTGGGAAGAATGGCTTTGCTCACATGTAGCGTGAGCTGCATGAAGGCACTAAGTTCTAGTCTCAGTGCCCAAGACGGAGTAATACACTCAACAAGCGGATGACAAAGCAAATCCTTTCAGAGTAAATGGAAAGGCTGTCAAATTGTCATCATTGTAATAATTTCATGTTTTAAAAAAAGAGGAAGAGGATTGTGTATTTTGGAAAACAACATGAAAAAGTCAAAATAATTCCCAATTTAATTTCTACCATTAAGATGATCACAGAGAGTCAAGAATAGCAGGGATCTTCTATATTACCTGGAACAAGTACTCAACTGATGCCTGAAATCTTTGGGCAGCATCCCTGGCTACCACGCTCAGTCAACAGAGATAACAGGAAGGCAATAAAAGGGACAAAGGGACCTGGGAATTAGCTTGTCCTACTCACTTGTTCTCTGTGACTACCCAGTGTCAGGGCTAGTTAATGACTTGAGGGTCCTAAAAGTAATCTCTTTTTTAAAAAAGAAAAAGACCTGGCTTCCCTGGCTCTTCTCCTGGTTACCCACCCCTGGGTGCTTCAACTCCTTCCCAAGGGTGGAGATGTTTTCTGCAGCATCCAAAGTGGAAGGTGGGGCTGGGTAAAGAGCACTTAGTTTGCAGCCAGTCCTGTGCCTATGGCCGTAGAAAAGGCCCACACACAAGCCCGGGCCAACCCTGCTTAGAAAGCGCGTTTTATTTCCCACAAACTCATAAGCGGTTTCTGATGACACATTTGCTTCAGAAAGGGTAGATTCTTAAATGAGAGCAATTTCAGGATGGGGCGGGCATCCCGCAGAGCACTTAGGGAGGGAAAGCAAATTGCATAAGCCGGGCTCCACAGAGCCTCCCGCGCAGCACAGCCGGCAGCAGTGGCACAAGTTCAAATCCCAGGCTCCCAAGCCAAGGTCTGCTAAGATGCTCCCCTCTGGCTCACTCCCACCCCCAACCCCCCCACCCCCGGCAGCGAGATGGCTGGGCTAACACGTTCCGCCTTGTTTCTTGGAAAAGAAAGAAATGGAGTGAGCTTTGTGAAAACCGTGCATTTGTCCTGAAATTATCCTCCTCTGAGTCCAGGGAGACAAGATCAGGACGTCAGCTCATCCACTGGCCTGCGAGCAAAATTCCCCAGTAAAGTTCTATCATTTCAGCATCAAAGGCTCCTTAGACATGAGCTGTTTCCACTCAAATTTTGCATCCATGAAAGCTGAAACTTGGGCTCACTTCACTGTATGTTTGCCTGTGTGAACAGAAGCACATTTCTAAGCCCTGATAACCTCAGTTTCTTGAGCTCTAAAATGGAATGGTGACATTATCCACTCTTACATAGATGTGATGATGAATGATAATGCGTATTATGTGCCTGGGAGGAAGGAAACACTCCCAAATGTCTAGCTATTATTATCTTTTATATGGCAAATGTCATCAGGCTTCTCCTACCTGTCAACATAGGTGATGAAAATACACTAAGAAATAAACACTGACACTGTCTTTTGATCACTGAAGGAAGATAGGCAAAAAAAACCATGAATTTGTCCTCTGACAGTTGTGATAAGTGCTAGTGCCTAAGACCACACAACTAGAGCCAGATAGTATGGGAATGAGAATTGCAGCTCGCCATCTTGGAGATTCTTAATTTTCTCGAACCCTGTGGGCATCTGTCCAACTTTTCCCATGTGTACAAGGGGCCAGGAGAGATAGAGTAAGAGGTTGCGTAGCAGGCACAAATTCTCCTCCTTGAGGTTGATGGATCTGATATGGGGAGCACTAGCCTAGTTCTGGGGATCTGCTCTTTCTATGAGAGGGAGCACTGGGAACCAAGTCTTTGGACCAAGACAGCAAAATGGCAGCAGAGAAAGATGTGAAGAAATACACAACGGAGACAGCAGAGGAAGAGAACACTGTACAAGGATCAGACAGATCAAAGTTCAAACTTGATTTTGCTGTTTAAAAGCTGTGAGGGCTTTGACCAATTAGTGAAACTTTGTCAGCCCGAGTTTCCTCATCTGTAAATTGGGTGGTTCCCACCTTGCAAATTTGGTTTAATAATTAAGTGAGAAAATACACTGAAGGAGCTCAGCTATGTAATAAGTTGCCATTCAAGAAATGCCAGGCGTTATGAGAAGTAAGCCAGGAGCTAACATGCAGAGGGTCATAATGTAGCTCATGCCTCTTTTCTTATCGAATCTTCAATAGCTTCCCAAGTAATATATAGAAAAGCAAAGATTTTAGAATACTCTACAAGGACCTCCACAATCCATCTGCACATTATTACCTCTCTGTCCTCCTTACATTCCTTCCCGTGTTCAAACCACTCCAACCACAGCACCCTATGTCTTAGACCAATTACAGTGTGTGTCGGTGCACTTGGAGAAGACAAGATAGCACAGTGCTTAAGAAAATAAGTTCCAGCATCAGATATCTGAGTTCAAATTCAAGTTCCATCACATACCTGGTAAATGACTTTAACAAGCTGTTAACCTTAGTTTTAAGCTAATTTCCTACAAAATGGAAGTAATGATACAACCACTTATGTCACGGAACACGCCTTTTCTATGTATGCAACACATAAATAAAGCGAATGTAATTTATGGACTCGTTGTTGGTTGTTTTCCGGCCTAGCTGATGTATAATACCGGCATACTGCCACACCTCACATCTAACCCTCACCATACGTCTGGGAGAAAGTGTTGATGCTCCCATTCACAGATGAGGCAACTGAGGCCAAAACCAACAAAGGCATATTCAGGACTGAGACCTAGTCCTAGCTGGCTCCAGAGGTCTCTCTAGCCTGTCTGCACTCCCACATCTGTTCACACACTCTTAGTAGTCTCAGATCCCTAAGTCACTCAACTCTGAGTTCTCCTGAGGCACACAGGTCTATACAGTCCCTGTGTGCCTGAGTTTCATAAAGGAACCCAGGTCTTACCTGTCCACCTATGAGTCCCCTCATATCCTATAAGACAGAGGCCAGAGGGAGACCCAGTCTAAAGAGAAAGGGGGTTTGGCCCCTCTGGGACCTGCATCACCTTGTGGCAACCTCATAGACAAGTGGAAGACACTTGAAAACACATCAGGGACTTAAATCTCCCCAACTTGCCTCTAGCACCCAACTTCCCAGTGGATTAGTGCCTTTCAAGAGTGTGGCTTATTAGGGTTCAATATCCTTCACCTGACCAAGAATCGGTCACTTCCTCACCCTGATACAGGCAGAAAATGAGAGTCAGTGTGAGCGGACACTCATTCATACATGGCTCCTAAACAGCTGGGCACTGAGGCTGGGCTTCTGAGTAATGTTTCCAAATGGGAAGGGTTTTGCTACCCATGTGAGTGACCATGTGGACACACACAAGGCTCACGTATGCTCTGAGCAGGCATGGGAACCAGGGCTCTAAACAAATCCACATCTCAATTGAACTTGAAAGCCAGCCACAGACAGGACCCCACCTTTCTCCACACGGGGATGAGAGGAATCAGCGGGTTAACTGTGCCGTGATATCAGGGAGACCAGGCCACACTTCTTCAGCCCAAGCCCACTGCTGAGAACCCCTGGCCTTCATCCCACTGGGTGCAGAAACAAATTGTGTTTCTAAAGCCCCAGTCTTTAAGGGTGTTGTGTCCACAGTGTTAAATTAGGTTCCTGGCAGGCAGACAGTCTTCCTTAAGGATTTCTGACCAAGCCAGTGTCCAGGGCCATGGAGATGGCAGATCTGCTTTGTACTCAACGTGTGATATCGGATTTGACTGACCCCACTAGTGCTATGATTAGGATGACAACAGTAATGGCTGCTGATATCTGAAAATGTTCACAGGTGCCAGGAGCCTGGGCCAGGTATTTTACATTCTTTGACCCATTCAGTCCCATCAATGACATTAGGAGACAAGTACTTTATCATCCCATTTTACAGAGGCGGAAACTGAGGTTTTTGAGAGAGACACAACTAACTCATGGGTTGCTGATACTAAAACTCAAGCTTATGCAAGGTTTATATGCCAAAGACACACTTTTATGATAATTATATAATTTGATAATCATGTCTCTCTAAGTTGTTCTTCTCCCTGGATCTTGGTTTATGGACCTGAAAACTTACGAGGTTGTATACCAGGTGAAGTGATTTCTAATGGATCTCTAGCAATTCACGCTTCACACCACTCTGTCCTTGGAGGGCGATAGGAAACACCAACTCCTTCCTCGATCTCAAAGGCTGATCCCAAGCACAGGGAGCTCTGTGAACCTTCTGGGATGTGGAATGGTCCAGCGTGCAGACCTAGCTTCAGAGACACAGGGGGCCAAAGATGAGTGAAGCAGGGATGCCGGACCTTTCCTGAAAGTCCTCTAACTCCTTCCCACTACTGCTCAGTTCTGGGGATAAAGCTCCCACCCCTCAGCATGCTATTCAGGGCTCTCTGCAGTCCAGTGCCAGGCGGATCCCACAGGGCCCCCTCTCCTTCCTTTGTAGTTCTGATGATAACTCTAGCCCCCTCTCTCACGTACTCTGTTCAATGCTGCTATTATTCTCTCCAAAATAAACACTGACGGAGGACATCACTTAGGAGGACATCACTGCTTAGCTACCCTTAATCTTCCATTTCTCCACAGGACCTAGTTTGCTATAATTGAATGAATGCTGCTTTATAATTTAAGGAAAAGAGTTATTTTTAATTTCTAATAGTGACATGTAAAGATATTCAGGCTATAACTGCAGTATTTAATTATCCATACTATAATCTATAATATAATATATAATTTATAATATTATATATATAATCAATTTTGTGAAAAATAATTTTTTTAAGACTGGAAGAAATTCCATGGGTGGCTGAACTACAAGTGAGCTGATGAGAAAGTCTGTGGATGCTAAGCGTGGCTCCCTACGGGGGCCTGGACACCTCACTTGGCTCTGAGTTTTTGCTCAGCACTCCGAAAAAGCAGGGACCAGACCAAGCACAAACCAGTGCTTGCCTTTCTGCTTCAGTTTCCGGACCAAGTTTCATAGCAGGCCAGGGCAGAAGGTAACAGCTTGGAAGAATTTGCCACGCCTTCTGGGAAACAGCCCGTGGGCTGAGGGTGGATGGGCGTGCATACGGAACGTATCCATCCGCGTATCCATCCGCGTCTCAAGGACCTGGTGCCATTCTGTCTCTGCCAACAGACCACAGTGCAGTACGAAAGCAGGAAAGGCAAGTGAGAGCAGAGAAACAGTGTAGAGCAAGACTTTCTAATCAAGCCTGGGAAGTAAAATGCATGGTGAATAGAGAGCAGTGTTGATATCTTACCTGCCGCTGGTTCATAGGGTCACACCCCATCACTAGCTTCTACGCGAACCTTACTGCAATGGTTAAACTTAATTGTGTCAACTTGATTGGCTTGGGGTCCACCCAAGAGGAGGAAAGCACACATGTGAGTGTGCCTGGCTGGGTCATCAAGGCTGACCTTAAGGTCTATATCTCGTCTGTCACCCCTTCTCTCTGACTGTTCTGCTCTGCTTCGCAGCTACCATGAGCTAAGTAGCTTTGCTCTCCACGCCCTTCCTCCACTGTATTTCTGTCTTGGAGCCAGCCAACCATGTAACTGAATCCCTGGATCGTGAGCCAAGTTAAGTCTCTCCTTCTTTAAATTGTGGGTATCAGGTAATTTGTCCCAGCAGTGTGAAAGCCAACTAATTCAATTGCCTAAGCTTCCTATGGAAAAGACTTAGTTCCTCCATCATTTCTCAAGAAACCCACAGTTCAGGGTCTGTCCCTGGAATTAGATATTTTTGCTTATCTAGAAATGTTCAAAATCTCATGACCCTCAAACCAGCTTCATTTTCTCCCTCCAGTCTTAAAAGCAAAACTAAAGGGACCATTTCCAAAATGAATTATGCATAATATACGATAAGATGAGATTCTACTTGCTGCTAAGGGACTCCCCGTAGAAAACCGCAATCAGATATTCATTTCCCGATATTAACAACTGCTTAAATGGAGCTCTAATGCTTGGACCAAGTATCTCAAGAAGGAAGTTTAAATATATACCTATATTTTAATTGAATTGCTTCCCTACCAGAATGGAATGGACAGATTCATACCACCACCGTGTCCCTCAGGTAACTCCAAAGCCAGCCCACCCCCAGGAGGGCATTTCCAGATTCTTACTCGTCTTGTCAACCACTCAGGTTTCCAGGAAGAATCACTAGCATCCCTGGCAAGTAATACAGGCAGCATCTTCATCAACCACAAAGTTTTGAGCACCTGCTCTTCCCTTCTAAGGGTCTGCCTGTTGTGTACCCCAACCCCTGACCAGAATGCAACCTCAGAGACAGAAGTTTTTATGTCTTGCACTGCTGTACCTAGAACTCTGCTACCGCTTCGAGGCCCCCACTCCATATTTGCTGACTATGGATCACTTCAGCCCTGAGAAACCAAGGCCTGGGCATGCAAACCGCTCCTATCCTAGAAGATTCTCAGTCTGCCCGGCTGGTTACACCTGAGGCACACACGCACTTTTCCACGGGAAGCACAAACACGCACGCATGGGCTTCGGGAAGGCAACCGGCTGACGGAGACCTTAAGGGTCAGAAAGGGGAGAGATCTGGCTACCAGGGGTCCCTTGAATGTTTTCTCCCCTTTGTCAGCCTTGGGACCAAACTGAGTACCGTACATTCTGTCTCCAATGCTTTATCAACACAGTCCCGCCACTCAGCTTCTCCCAGCCAGGGCAGGACTGATTTCCTTCCCATCTAAGTGTCTGGGGCCAGGAAGGGACGATGTCGTTGGTGACACTTAGATAATGGAAGCCACAAAACAGAAAGAAGCATCTCTCGGAGACAAACAGAAGTTTGTTCTGGTCTGGTTTGATCTCACTGTGGCTATGGCGGGGGTGAAGCCCAGGGCCTCATCCAGGTAGGCGAGTTTTGCCACGAAACTGTGCGCCTCGCTTGATGTTTGGTTTTGGCTTTTTAATGTCTGCCAAAGAAGGAAGAAGAACCAGGTGCTGAGGCCTTTTGCTCACTCATTCCCTCCGTTACTCGGTAAGCATTTATTCAGCAGCTCAGATGTGACAGAGCTGTGCTAAGAACCGAGGACATACAGAGATCAGTAAAGGCACAGCTCTGCCTCAAAAAGCAGAGGCCTAAGCAGAGCGAATACATCGTAATAAAGGAGGGTGCGCTAGGATTTATTCTAAGTGAGGTGTAGGGAGCTAGGGTAGCAAAAGAGAGGCAAAGTCTCCTTCAGACCCTAGTTCTGCCACTTCCTGCTGGTTCTGTCACTCCCAAGTAAGGACACTTACTACACTGTGGGATGACTGTGAGGACTCATCGTGCTTCCCTACAAAAGGGCTTCATGAGGCACAGGCCTATGGGACGCTCCCTCTTCTGTTCCCTCTGGGCGCCCCCTGCTTGCTATTGAGCTGGGGCATAGGGTAGCAGTGAGGCTTCACACCCCTCAGGTTTGGCCTTGAGAAAGTCCCAGGAGCTCCCTCAGGCACGCCACACCTTTCTAACTGGATCCCAGGACTGTGCAGGGAACAAGAGAAGCAAGACGCACTTAGCCAGCCATCGGCCTGCACAAGGCACCAAAGGACTAAGTACTGAGGAGACACTTGAGGGGGAACCTTAGAAAGGGGGTTCTCTGTGTCATCAGTTCCCCTAGCTCAGGCAATGTGCCATGAAAGTCAAAGCCGAAGGGCCACGCTTGCTATGATGATTCTTCATGTCTGAGCTTTCCTGTTCCTGAGAGGTAAGAACATGGGGCGGGGTCTAGCCAAGTGGTTGACTAGAAACCTAAAGGCACCTTGACTTCAGCCACCTGCCCCTGAATGGAGACTGCTGGAGGCAGCTGCTGCTTCTGCTCAGATTCTTGTTGCTCAGCACAGTGCCTGGTTCCATGGAGGAGCAATCAGAGATACCCAGAGATAAACAGTGAGTGAATAACAGAAGAAACAGCTTGAGATCTGGAACCGCCTTGTGTCGGTGATTAAGAGTAAAGCCTAGAAAGAGGAAAATTGATAGAGGGATGCTCTCCCTGGCCAACACATCTAGCAGTGAAGGGTGGGGGGCTGCTGTTCAGTGAACCCCTTTCTGTCAGGGCTGGAGGAGAACAGGGCAGCCCACAGCAGCACTGCAATTACAGTAACTGTGGGGGTCCCAGAAGCCACCAGACCGGATTTCATTTTGGAATGCACTATATGATTTTTTTTTCTGCTGCTCTAGCAGTAGCAGTGGCAGCAGATTTACTCTCCTAATGATGTTTGGCTTCAGCTAAATTAGTTTGCATTCCCTAAACACACACTGGGTGGGGAGGAGGGGAGGCAAGGGGCCGAAGTGGCCCAAGAAGATGCCACGAGGTGGAGAGAATCTTCTCCCAGGATGACTCGAGCTGCAGAGAATCCATCAGTGCAGGCAGGTAGTGGAGAGTGACTGTGTGCCAGGACCCAAACGGGACAGGGCAAGGGGGGCACCGCCTAGAACTTCTACTCATTTACTCACGCATGCATGCGCTCATTCATACACTCTATGAATATTCATTGAGTGCCTTCAGTGAGTGGGACCTCAAACTAGAAAGTGGGGAAATTAGGGAACCAGGCACACAAGGTTCTCTAACCCCATGACAGGGAGTGAGACACATTAGTTTTTATTTGCAGTTGTAGCCTTAAGCACCAATCATGCAAAATAATGTAATTACCATTATTCATATGCTAACTGCTTCCAGATTCACCTCAAATGTTTCATTTAATTTGCATAAAACCCAGATGAGATGGGTAGGATTGTCCACATTTTACAGATGATGAAACTGAGGCTTAGAGTTGCAGTTACTTGTGTGAGTCCAGGCAGCAGGTGACCTTTGATGCAGTGCTATCCCTTCATGTACTTTTCCAAGTACTAGCATTAATAACAGCAGTGAAGCCAGATGTGGTGGCACATGCTTGCAGTCCCAACACCCTGGGAGGCTGAGGTAGGAGGATCTCAAGTTCAAGCCCAACTTGGGCAACTTAGTAAGTTATTGAGACCAAAATCAATCAATCAAACAAACAAACAAACAAGCAAATAAATAACATAAGAAAAAGGTTAGGGATGAGGTTCAGAGTGGAGGCCCTGGACTGGATCCCCAGTGTTGAGAGAAAGTAATTACACACCTGCTAAACGTTAGATGCTGAATCCTGACAAGAAGTCTTAGAGCCCCCCACACCAGGTTTTACTCGCCACATTTAACAAAGTAAGAGTTTGTCAGGGCTGGTTAGTTTGGACAGCATAGCAACCCTACCATGGTTAAAGGCGGGATTCAAACTCAGGTCTGCTTCATGGTGAAGTCAGCCCGCAATCCTACAACAGGAGGCGAAGCAGTCAGATGGGGCTTTGATGTTCTTTCTTTGATAACTGGGATGGAAAACATCAGATGTTTGAGACAATGGAGTCACAACACAGGAAACCTGAGTCCCAAGGTTCCCATCATTGTTCCAGGGATCCCAGGGTTCAGCTTCATGATCTTACTGGGAATGAACTAAAAGCAGAAAAATACCTGGAACTGGAAGCAACGTGCATGCTCTAAATGGTTAAATCGTGGCACCCTAAGCGGAGCTATCAGAAAGTATTCCAGGGCAGAGTACAGCGGGCAAACGAGTGCCATACTCGTGCTTGCAAACCAGGACCTTTCTTAGCATCCCGTCTGTTCTGCTCACCGCTATTTTCTAGAAAAGTCTGATTTCCTGACTGTGAAAATCTATGAACATAACTACATGGCATTGCCAACTGAGGGTTAGCTTTCTTCCCTGAAACCTGTCACCACTTCACAGCACTGAAACAGTGAAGGACATTTGAGAATTTCCACGATAAGACCTGTTCTTTATGCTTTAATACCTTTCCTGCTTTTCCCACTGGTGGTGAATTCAAACTTAAAAATGATATGGTCCAATCAGGATTTCTCTCTTATTTTTTTTTAAACAAAAGCCATTACAAACAGAAGCAGCTGTTTTTGATTTATAAGCACTGTAATCTTCCCCAGGCCTTGGATATATATATATATATTTTTTGACAACATCCAGATCAGAACCAATTTAATTTTGAAAGATAGCTAATCAAGTTATTCAATGTAGCACCTCTCCCCTGCTTGCTGTTGTAAAAGGGGCCCGAAGCTTCATACTGACAAATCAGCACTTTATTGAAGATTACGAATTGACCCTTCAGGTATTATAAAGTGTTTACCTATCCTCTCCAGAAACAAGATTTGAGTAGTTGCGTATATTCACTTCCCCAGCCAAATTGAGTGTTTCAGGGCCGTGTGCAGTGGTACACATTTACAGAATTAAGACTAGATGCTCCGAACATTTTTATATGCAACACTTTCCCTTAAGCACTTGAAATTCTTAAAGCCTTGTGTAGATGAATTGCCGATTTTGGAGAGGTGTTGTACAAACTCTTAATCTTTTGTTTTCTTTTAATAATGGGGATTGAATCCACGGGACCTTCTCTCCAACCTATATCTATATCTAACCCTTTTTCAGTTTTAATTGAACTTTTTGCATTTCTTTTTAATTTAGTGACAGGCTATTGCTAAATTGCTAAATTGCCCAGGCTGGGCTCAAACTTGAGATCCTCCTACCTCAGCCTCAGCCTCAGAGTGCTGGGATTACACTCTGGGCTTAATATCTTAATGCTGATTTTGCAATTTTCTATACTCCGGACATGCTACTGTATACTCACTTCATGAGAAATGATGGATTTGAAAATTTTTCATACTATGAGGTCGTTACAGTTGACAAGTCTCTTGTTATACATACTAGCGTTTTAGTAAGCATCTACCATAGGTGGGGATAAAAGCCATCCTTGGAACTCATGTTCCAGCAAAGATAACGCAATCACTCCTTGAATTTTACTCAACACAGACTTACGTTCCTACTATGTGTCAGGTTTTATGTAAAGTGACTTATAGATATGAAATCCTCAGGGTTACCCTCTAAGGTAGGTACCGGCTTGGCCCCCAAGTTCTTTAAATCTGACCTGACTTGTGTCTCAGTCCTGAATTCTCTCTACAATGTGAGAAAAACACTCATCAGATCACACAAGTTAATTTTGAAGGATCTATTTCACATTCTGCTTCAGATGAAAGTGTCATTGACTTGATAATGACTTTTGATCTAGGAAGGCCCCTTTTTCAAACCCAATTATCTAATTGCTCTCTCTAAGCAATCTTGCTTCTCCTTTTGAAAGAGGCATCAAGATTCAGGGGGACACAAGGAGTCTGTAGACTGGGCAGACACATGGGAGAGCCTGGCATTGCTCCAGGGTACCCCTGTTCCTCACCTCTTCCCTTTCCTCTGCTCCTCCTCTTTCAGTTACACAGGTCTTTTGTCTCTTTGACTTGGAGGCAGGAATTACAGAAACGGTCAGGATGCTTTAACAAGACGATGAAGAAAAGAAAGTCACAATGCATTCTATAATGCCACTTTCAATTGTGTCTTCTGCGTATCACAATAGAAATAAACATGGATTTGAGGATTCAAATCCCAGCTCTGGTCCATAATCACTGTGTGACCTTGAACCAATTACTTCACTTCTCTGAGCTGTCATTTTATCTGTAGAAAACCTATGTCATATAGATTTTTGTGTGTGTGAGAATTAGGTGAAATTAAATTTCAGAACATAACGTAAGTGTCATGGCCCATTGTAGTTACTTTATAAACCTTAGGTCTGTCTTCACTCCATCCTCTTCTTAATATATTACCTAATTTTGTCTTTCCAAGGCAATCTGCTATTGTCACTGTCACAAAATAAATGACCTATAAATGCTTTAAAAAAAAAGACTTCTCCCCACTCTGCTGGGAAGAACATGCTCTCCTACATTATAGATTTAGCAAGCTGAACTGATTCCCACTCAGGACCCAGACTCTGTTCCATCTGCTGTTTCTGCAGGAAGCGCAGAGGCACAAATGCCGGCAGGGAGGGAAACAGTTCCCTGGAGGCTCAGAGGGAGGCCCCTGTGAGAGTTCAC
Organism: Dolichotis patagonum; assembly: GCA_004027295.1. Taxonomy (NCBI): domain Eukaryota; kingdom Metazoa; phylum Chordata; class Mammalia; order Rodentia; family Caviidae; genus Dolichotis; species Dolichotis patagonum. The sequence continues at coordinate 164,131 of PVJX010000089.1, forward strand.
TTTTATACTCTGGACAGTGACAAGTCCAACCATCACCAGCCTTCCTCAGACCCCTGAAAGAAGAGTCGCCGGAAGAGGTGACCCCAGTTAGGGGAGAGAAGGCCTTTGCAGGAGCTCAGGTTACATCAGTACAGGTGGAATGTGGTGATTTGCTTTGTGCAGCTCAAGTAATGAAATCAGGAAATTTCATTCCTAATGCACCAGCTAGAATCCACAGGCTTCCTCCAGCTGACAAAAGGTGAGCAGTGGAAACCAGCATCCGCTGGCCGTGCATTCAGGCTTTTGTGCCCTTCTTTGTGCCTTAGAAGATTACAGGCAGCACCTGCCCCCTTGGGGTGGGAACAGGATCAAAGCACCTTCTACCCTGGGCAGGGAGAGCTCACTGACCTGGAGCCCTGATTCTGAGTCTTCTGTCCTCGGTGGGTTTATACCAAATCCTCAGGTCTCCTCCAGGTGCTGTTTGGTGCTTAATTACACTTAAAGGTTGGGTAAGTGAAATTCTCTGTGTAGCCTGGCCAACCACCATCAGCTCTCTCACAGTCTTTTCGAGAGATTTTTGTCTTTTAAGCAGCTGTTTGTCTGCACAAAAAATGAAGTGTTCTGTTCACAGAAATAAAAACACCTGAATAGATCTAAATCTTTCAGGTAAATAAATCACAAATTATTACTAAGGGAATTGAAATCACTCCTGCTTGTAATCTCTCACTGCAACGCAGGTCACTCTGTTAGGGCAGGCAGTGGGAACCCCACATGCTTTTGGAACCAATTAGTGAAGGAGGTCAGTCTGAACTATGATGTGGTATGTGGACTGGGGGATTCAGGCAGACCAGAAATAACCAGCATAAATGGGGCACCTTCCCATTTTACAGATGTCCCCGCTGAGGTCCTCAAAGCTGCACAGGGTGTTCAGAACAATTAAAGCATTTCTGGAGCCTGGGGCTTCATTCCAAGCCCTGTCAGTAATGCTTTACATTTACCACCACAGACCGTTAAGCATCCCTCCTCTCAATAAGCATCCTCGCACCCCACGTCCATCACCATCCCTCACGAGAGGCATCCTGGCAGCCACAAGAGGGCCTTTCTGAAATCACTAATGAACAACCTGAAAGCCCACAGCATAGCCATAGTCTTAGGCAGACATTTTTTCTTTTTTTTTTTTTTTTTGCTTTAATCTACTGCGATGCCAGGCTGTAGTCTATATATCCTGAAGGCCATTTTGGTGCACAGAAAGTGAAGCCAGGAGAGTCCTTGGTTACAGGAAAAGGTGATTAAAAGAAATGGTGTGATGACATAAGGTTGCTCATCTCACGGTGACTGCAGTTCCTGAGAGCTTGTCACCTTATAAAACACAAAGTAAGGGTTCAGAGGTCTGAAGCAGATATCTTGGGCTAAGCCCTGGTTTTGCTACTGAGCTCTGTGATCTTGGGTCTGTCACTTACTTTCTCTGTGTTTCAGTCCCTTCCTTGATCAAATGTAAATGCTAGGAGTATCTACACCACAGTGTTGAAAGCATCGGTAATGAGTCAACACATTGAAAACATTTTTATGTTAGCACCTGTGTGCAGTATGTAATGATTACCTTCATCTGGGAAACTTGATATATGGACATAACTTGTTTTAATTCTTTTCCCCTTCCCCTTGCATCCCCTTCCCCTACCATCCCTCCTCATAGTCTCCATCTCTTGGTCCATTTCTCTTTAACAAAAGATCTACCTCCTCATTTGCTATTAGCTAGCTTTTATTTCATACTTTAATTTATTTATACTTGGGTTTCTCATGAGAAATCACGGAATGTTTAAGTTTACATATCTGATTTATTTCACTTAACATTATAGTCTTAAGGTACCTCTAATGTTTACAAATGATTCAATGGTACTCTTCTTTATGGCAGGGAAGTACTCCATTATGTAAATACCATATTTTCTGTACCTGTTTGTCTACTGATTAATATGTGGGCCACTGCTGAGATTTAGCTATTACAAGTAGTTATGCTATAAACACTGGTCCGCATCTATTACTGTAATTAAGCACTCAATAATATTAGGCTAAACTTTATAAGAATTTGATCACGTTTGGCTTATAGAAATGGCAACTTTGTATGGATTAATCTATTAGGCAAGATGTCAGCCTTATTGAAACCTTGTTTTTTGTTCCCTTGATTTAATTCAAGATTTACCTGCTCTTAAAAGCCTCGCATGACGCTCAACCCAAGTTCATTCATACGGGCAAACCTAGGTCCACTTGCTCCACAGGAAAATATTGAGCAACGACCACCCAGTGCTAGGCACTGACCAGATCCAGGACATTAAATAGTGAGCAAGGTCCAGGAAGATCAATAAGTATCGGTCTTGTCCAGGAGAGGGCGCTGTGGGAAGACTGTCCTTGAGAAGAAGCTGGTGTTGGGGAGAGAGGTGGGACTCAGGGCAGAGTTTTCCGACCTAGAAAAAGTATGTTACCCAAGACCTGCAGAATGAGAAGGAACTCATCAGATGAAGAGAAGAACGATTATTCCAGAAACATCTAGACCTTTCCATGAAAATCCGAACGTGAGTGAATAGGGAAAGAGAAAAACTTTGGGTGCAGCTACTGGGTCCATCAAATACAAGGCTGCAGCACCTGTTTCTAGATGTGCTTGTCCTTCCCTGCCAGGCTTTACTCTGAGGTCGACAAGAAGCCCCCAAAGCAGAGTGACAGCTTCCTCGTAGTCCATGGCGCACTTTGGCTCAGCGTGGCTGATGCCGGGTAGAGGAAATCACAGGTAGGGCAAATGCTTGAGCGTTATTCAGCAGTGGGAACCCTCATACGGGTCCCTAGTTCACTCCAGCTTTATCTCTAGCCAATAGTTTATGAGGCCATTTTTAAATCATTCTTCTACCAGATTATGAATCCCTTGAGAATAGGAACCTAAGAATTTCTCCTTTCACCCCACCTTCTGGGACTAGTACTGTGCCTAGTACATAATAGTAATGGGTGGCAATTATTATAACTAGTTATTCAGCCTTTTACTACTGGAATTTAGATATTCAAATGCTACTGCTATATTCAAATGCCACGAGGTACATAGGATTCCCAGAATACTGGCATTCTGTGAAACACTAAATTATTATATGTGGGGCATTTAGAGGGAAGGAAGGCCCTCTCCAAGAATCTGTGGAAATATTTCATTAAAAATCTTAAATGGGATTAGTACACACACATATATCCAAATTCTCATCACTGAGGGCCTGGAAGCAACAAAAGCCCAGTAGCAAGAAGCCTACACAGTACCAAATTTTGCCTGCAAAAGGAACCAGGACTTCTTAAGGAAATACTGAATTGCAGGGCTGAAGCAGTGAATCTGTAAGATGAGCCTGGAGAATCTTGTAGTGTTCATGAGTGAGGAGCCACACAGAGGCTTGTGAACATGTGCACACACACACATACACACAAGCAGGTATGTGAGCGGGCCCTGAAGTCAAGTGAAACAGCTCCTGGAGACCAAGAGTGGAATAATTTGCATGACAACAAAAGTATCAAAGCATCAGATTATAACTCAAAATAACACACAAACATCTATCAATTCTTACTGTTATCGAAAAGATTGAGTAAACAAACAGGAAAAGACACAAACCTTCCATGCAGCAGGATTATAAATAAATGTGTGCAAAGAGGGAAAGGGTAAGTCCCTACCCCTTAAGCAAGAGTGAGCCGTGCTCAGTGACTTCTTTCTAGAGGACAGTATAAGGAGAGTGAGAAGACAGGCACCAGGTATGTACAGGTGCACACCAGTAATTGCAGCACTTGGGAGGCTGAGACAGGAGGATTGCCACAGGTTCCTTGGCATACTGAACTATATAGTGAAATCCTGTGTCAAAAACAAAGAGTGGGAGAAGAAAAGGGAAGGGAAGGGAAGAAAAGGGGAGAGGAAGGAAAGGGAAGGGAGGGGATAGAAGGGAAGGAAAGGGAAGGGAAGGGAAGGGAAGGGAAGGGAAGGGAAGGGGAAATGAAACAAGAATATTTTTGCAACTGGGAATTCTAACAAATACTACTTCAGCCAGGCAAGCCACCCTGAGAAGATGTACCTTTAAGATGGTGGGAGGAAAATGCCACTGTACCTCTGCGACCTTCCTCTCCAAACCCAAAACTCTGTGGCACCTGAATAAAAACAATAGATACCATATATCCAAAGGGAGGTGTATTCTGACCAGAACTTTGCAAAGTTATCATGGTTATCAAAAGCAAAGAAAGTCTGAGAAATTGTCCCAGTCAAGAGGACCCTAGGGTGACATAATGTCTCAGTGTATGCGGCACCCTGGATATAAGCCTGGGAACATCACCCGCAAGCTGAAGACATCTGACCACATTATGGACTTCAGCTAATAACACTGCATTAATATTAGTCCATCAGTTATGACTCATGTTAGAGTTTAACCCCGTCAGAGAATGAGCACGAGGTCCATGGAATTCTCTATACTCTCTTGTATCTTCAGTAAATGTGAAAGGATTCTCATATTAAAAAGCCTACTGAAAAAAAATCCCGTTTGATGTCTGCAGTACTTTATGATGTGGAGATACACTGTGATTCTTCCCAAAGTCATGTTACTAATGAACTGAATAGTTCATACGTTCTCTTGGACCTTCCTGTTCTCCAGAATGCCTGTGATTAATAATGATGATGATGATGATGATGATGATGATAATAATAGTATCTAGTGCGCATTGTAGAGACTCTCTAAGCATCATGGTTAATAAGGTCCTGTGAGCCTGGCTGCTCATATATTAGCATCACTATGTAAAAGCTACATACTCTTAGGCAAATTCTATTGATTCATCATGACTTGTATTCCTTAACTGTAAAATGGGATCAGTGATGCTAGCAGCAGGTCACAGGATTACACCGAGAATCCCGTGTGTTTAATAGTAGACAGCAGACTGCTCAATATTAGTAGAGGTCTACTACGGAAGGACAAGACTGGGTCACGGAAAAAAGCTGTAGCACCCAAGCGGAGAATCCAAGAGAGAAAACTAAAAACATACAACACAACATGAAAAGTATTTGGATCTACTTAGCAATTTTAGGAGCATCTTCCTGGTCCTTGCTTGCCATCTCCCAGGAAGTCTTGGCCTAGAGGCCACCCCTGTGACAGCCATCAATGTACTCAGTCTCACTCTCTGTGCATCACCCAGAGGTTGGTGCCCAAGGAACTTTCTCTCCATGGGGTTTCCTATAAGGACAAAATTCACCCCTGAAATCCCTAGTTTTTCCCTCAAAAAACTTCCTCTGCATTTCTTTGCCTTTGCCTTAGGGCTGGAAGCTGGACTCTGTAATTTGCAGTCGCTTCCAGTGACAGCGATTCTGCTGTGCTTACTCAGCATCTGACTGGGGTTTTGCATGTGTCAGCCAACTGCACAATTAAGAAAAAAAAGGGAAAATGCAGAGCTCTCCAATACAAAGATTAAATCCTACAGAAGTCTAGGAATAGCAAATGGGTCCTTGCACCTGCAGGATGCCCCAAATCCCCAAACACTGAACTTGTTGCCCGAAGTACCTGTTAATGCCAAGCAAAGCATGGGGCTCCAGCTAGTTAGAAATGTGACTATTCTCCAAGGCCAGAGAAGAGCCACCCGTGGGACCTAATCCTAAGGTGGGAGAGGACATCGACCACCAAGGATTCATCAGCACCAACTGAGAGGGAGAAATGGAAAGCGTTCTCTCCACTGATTGCTTCCCTTTTCCTTCTATTCCCTGAAGAACACAGGCTTCTGCTACCCTCTGTCCCAGTTTGTATTGGACTTAGTTTGTCCTGTTGCATCTACAGAGGATTTACATTAAGCAAACACAAGCACAGACATGGGACATGGGGTCTTGGGCTTCTGGAGTCTTCTTAAATTGACTTCTTTTTCTTGTGGATTCTTACAGTGTTACAGCCTGGACAGTGGAGCGGTTGTGGTTTCAGAATGATCCAGAAGAGCATGCAGACTGAACTCACACACGCAGCTCGAAGTAGGCTTTGTGCTCCCACAAGAATCTAAAGCTGCTGATCTGACAGGAGGCAGAGTTCAGGGGTTGATGTGGGCTGCAAATACCTCCTGCTCACCTTCAGCTGGGCAACCCAGTTCCTGATAGGGCAGGGTACTGGGCTATGCCTTGGGGACCCTGGTCCACAATCCTCAGTTAATATGTTTAAGGGCATAGGTAGCATTGCTTCATAAAATAAAGGATGCTCAGTTCAATTTGAATCTTAGATAGACTGAGTTAACTTTTTAAGTACATCCCGTGTAACATTTGGGACAGATTTATACTTAGAATGTATTGCACGCTTACGTGAAGTTCAAATTTACCTGGGTATCGTGTGTTCTTGTCTGTGAAATCTAGTAACCCTGAATATAGGGTAAATTAATTTTTTCATCAGACTGCTTTGCTAAAATAGGATCATGTACAGATGTGCATTATATGAATAAATTAAAATGAGAAGACTGAGGTCCAGGAGGAAAGAATTTAAATTATAGGGGCAGAGTTGGAAAATAAGTGCGTCTTTCCAGAATCCAAGGCACGTGTTTCTTTCCGTTACTATTAGGAAAAGGTGAAAACCGGAAATGGGCCAAATAGACTCAGGAATACCCTGTCCATTTGGGTTATCGCTGCCTTACATTGTCCTGGTGTTTTATAGCTCTGTGAATTGCAGAAAACTGGTAGTAATACGAATGACTCTTTGTCCACAGACATGTATTAGCTCTGTGAGGTTGGGAATTACCCTCTGGATGGACCGGGTTCTACATGTCCTGGCAAACTATTTTAACACATATAAACATGTGCTTCGAATTTTCCCCAGAACTAGTTGTGACATCTTATCACTTCCTTTATTAATTATTGCATTAATCTCTGTTGTGTGTTTATTCTGTATTAATAACATTCATTATTTTATCTTTATTGAAAATTATCCTTTGACAGCTCATCATCCTCTGTAAAGAGAGCCCAGAAGGAAGTCAAGAGGCAGACATTGCCTTAGCAGAAGTGGGGCACTAGGGAGCCCTGACATACATGCTAAGGAGTAGAAGACATTCCTGAAACATAATCTGACCAAGTCACTTCTGTGGGACCCCTGCCCCAGACTGAACTCATATGGCTCTGAGATGAAGTTCAAACCCCTTCCAAGTTGGCCTGTCCTGTGCTATTTCCTACCTAGTCCTTTGTACAAGCCAGGTACTCTCCTTTACTCCAAACTCACGACTTCTCCCACCTCCCCTCTCAGCTCTGTGTCTGGTTACATGGAAGTCCATCCTACATACTTCCATAAGCACTAGGAGGTTCCATAACCCAGCTTTCCTAATTAGGCTGCAATTACTGTTTCACTGTCTACAACAGTGGTGACAAACCTACGGTGCGTGCACCAAGGTGGGCTGTCTGCACCATTGAAAGCTCTTAAAAGTTCACCATCGCTGGTCTATATCCTGCATTAGAGGGCACTTCAGAGGGCAGAGCCAAAACTTGCTTTGGTTTTTGCTTGTGTGTTCCTGATGCCAGGCGGAGGATGTGGTATACATGTGTTGCTCTAAAGCTCAAAAACTTTTGTGAACTGCATAAATAATACTGGAAGCATATGAGGCTGCTCAAGGACAGGGGACAGAGGGGTCACAGGAATAAGAAATGCGGGAAAGAGGGCAAGAAGATTACTACTAACCATGTTTTCCTAGAAAATCTCTTTGGACGAAGAGCCACTAAGCCACTTTCCTTACCCAAGTTCTGATTCACTAGCATTCAATGAATGTGTTCAATCGAACTACACAGATCTAATTATTATATTATTCAAGTGTGCAGAATAGTAATTTTCATCACTCTCTCTATGAAATTGAATTATAAAATTAGACAAGCCTGCCTTAAACTTCACAGTGTTTTATTATAGTTTTTTCCATAAAAAAGTAGAAGCTTTCTATTTAAAAAAGAATGAAGAAAATATAAATTTTTGAACCCCACCTTCCTAGCCACAATCTGCTGAAAAGCCAATCAATTTTGAAAAGCTGCCTCCAGCAAAAAAGCAAACTCTGGAGGGTCCTTTTCTAATGCATTGCCTCATCTCTACCTTCAATTGCCTTTTAATTCCCAGAATTCTATAACTCCTCCATATTCCAAAGGGCTTTCAGTTCTCTCTTTCCAAAGCAATCACCCTGAACTCTACGGTTTTTGGTTGTAGAAGTATTTAGCTTCCGAGCCATGCAAAGATGAATTAGTTAAGTGGTACTTGCTGCAGACCTCTGAGTCTCAAGAGCAGTAAGGGTGGTGTCTTAGTCACTTTCTCTTCGCTGGGGAAAAAGTGCCCAATATCAAAAGGTTTATTTTGGCTTATGATTCCTGTCCACAGTCAGCTTGCTCCAAGGCAGGAAAGACCTGGTGGAAGAAAGCTGTTCTTGTCATGGTGACCGGAAGAGACAGCAGGGAAGAGCCAGGGAGGCCGATGTAGCCCCCAAAGGCCAGCCCTCCCCACCCTGAGCCGCCTCTTAGCACCAGGCCCTGGCTCCTACCAACACTGTCAGCCTTGTGCTCATCTGTGTGTTCACCTGCTGATGGGTACAGTGTCCCCATGATCCAATCACCCTCCAAAGCCCCACCTCTGAACACATGACACTTTGGGAGATCTAAACCATAGCAGATGGCCTATAACTGTGTATGCTCCTTCCCACCACCACCACCCCATCGCCACACAGGTTCAAGCCTACCAGTCACACTGAGTTCTCACTGTGGAGACAGCAGCCCAGCAGAGGGCCAAGGCTCCTTCTCTCCTATCCTTGGCTAACAACACCCAGCAGCCCACTAGGACTAAAGCACACTCATCATTCTTTCGTTGCTCAAAGGCTACTATTTTATGTCCTTCACAAAAAAACTGTGCACAATTTGCTAGCAAAGGGAACTACAGGGGGAAGAAGGAGCTCAAGCCAAACTGGAGTCAGGAAGTGAGTCTGACCCCTCCTGGGAGGGGATCTCAGCATGGGCCATGGCTACTAGTGGCCCCAGGTTGGGGGGTGCTATCCCTAGAACTGGGGCACGTGCACCCCGGACACATCCTGCTGGAGAACTGTTTCCATTTACCAGCTGATGTTTACCTTTCAGAAAACAAGTTAGGTCTGTTTGAAGAGACACACTCAGGTACAATAGGGATACTGAAAACACAGAGAGCTAACAGGTACTGTGTGCTATGCTGAGCACCCTACTGGGGGCTTCCTTAGCACTCTTTCATCTCCACCAGGCCTGCCAGTCGGTATGCATATCTACTTCAATTTTAAAAATGAAGAAAGTGACTTTTGAAGATATTGTATGGCTTCCCCAATATCTCACAGCAAGATGGCAGCAACCACAGCATGGAAACTCAAATCAGTGGTCAATCAGAGCCCAAACTCTCCTTAGCTAGTGTGCATTTATTTGCGAATGAGCTGTAAGGGTTTTCGTTTCCCCACCTCATCCATCTCTCAATGATACTTGGAAGCACTTGCCTCGGAAACACAAGTCTCTTTCCCAAGCCTTGCACTCAGAAAGGATGGACAGATTTGAAGGGCAGTCCGCTTGTGGCCAGCTGCCCATGGAACTAAGTGGCAGTGGGACAGCCACTCTGTGTTTGTGCAAGAGACACTAAGAGCTGGCCTTAGCCATTAGCCCCTGGCCATGAGGAGCACCAGTGCCTTCCCCAGGGAATCTGGGGGCAATCAGGAGACAGTCACAGCCCAGACGTCCTCTTCACCACTTCTACCACTGGCTCTCAGAACAAACACATTTTGCTTCCTATTTCTCAGGGGAAGGGTTTACAGTAACCTGGGGAGACATTCTGATGCAGTTATAGCCCAGTCAGGCCCCTCCCTGCTGGTCTACACCAGGGGTAGCTTGGCTTGTCTGTACATCAGGAAAATATCACTACATTTTGATCAGAAATCACCACACAAAATTAGTTGCTTCTTTCTCCTTTACTCATCATTTCCTGCCTACTTTTTTCAGTTTAAAAGCCCCAAGCCTATAACAAGTCACTGGCTCAAATTACTGAATTTGTCAATTTCTTGGGAATCAGACAGTAAAATATAGGTGTCCTTAACAACTGAGGAAGGGAGTGACTTTCTAAGATATCTGTAATTTTATAAAAACTTTTTAGGAGTACTTAGGAGTAGAAAGATAATAAGTATAAATTTATTTCATTTAAGATGGTGGTTCAGAGTTCAATTAATAAAGGAGGGGTTGACCACCGAGTAGAGTTTATTCTTATTTTAAAATTAAATCAAGATAGCACACTTTTTGTTAGGCGTGAAGCCACCTACTTGGCATCAATGAATGACGAAGAAAAATGTATCTATCTCATCTCCACAGATAACCAAGCACTTTCCATCACCTTTCATGAGAAACAGGACAGAATGGAATGAGTGTTCTTGGTTACATCTCTGTGCCTTTTTCTTAATCTCATTGTTTAACCTCACTGTCTCCTGGTTCCCTCATCTGAGAAACAGAGATAACCACGTTTATGTTAGGTTTGTTCATGTAGTAAATGAGATGAAGAGAACAATTAATTTAGCACAAAGCCAAGCAAGCACTGGGGAACTGCCTCAGCATGGCTTATTGCTATAGTTTGCCTATGGTTTGAGCGTGTCCTCCAAAGATTCACCTGTTGCAAACTTGGTCTTTCATGTGGAGATGTAAAGAAACAAAGAGACCCTTAAGAGGTGGGGCTCAGTTGGGAGAGGTTCTTAGGTCACTCTGGGCACTGTCTCAGAAGAGATTAAGGTAGGTTTTTGGGACCCCACTCATACTCTGGCTTCCTGTCTCCATACATGACTTCTCTCACACATGTGCTTGTGTCATTGGGCTGCAACCTGCCATGAGATGACATGGTAAGGTGGTCCTCACCAGAGACAGCACCCTGCAATTTGCGCTTTTAACATCCAAAAACTATGAGCTAAACATACCTTTATGCTTGTTAACAGTCTCAGTCATTTCATGATAGTAGCAGAAAAAGGGTGAGTACACTTGTTTTTAGTACAGTCTATGATCTACAATGTATCTAATGCCATTCTAACTTAGCTTCCACCTCAGCCAGCTTTTGAGTATAAAGGGGCTATAGATTTTTATATTTAAGAATTGCTGAGGATACTGCAGGAATGAAACAGATTTTTAAAGAATTTGAACTAATTTTATCACCTGCCTGAGCTCACTTAAAGTATGACTATTGATTGACTTTGAAGAAAGTTTTCTTAACTGCTCCATTCAAATGTGTAAACTGAGAAGCTATAAAGATGCATGCTTTATGTAATTACATTTTGTTTATTTAATATATGAGTATATAGGGCTCTAAGAACAAGGAGTGACAAAAAAAGAAGGTGAAACAAAGAGAAAAGTACAGAAGTAAACAGATATTTAGAAGGGACCCTGCCCACAGGCACACAAATATAAAGGCAAGTAACGGAAGTTGCCCTCTGCTCTTGGCCGCTGATGGAGATTTACTGAGTGATTAGGAACACACAAAAGCTGCCTTACTGCATTTGACTCATGTAATTCAGGCAGTGGTTTATCCTCACCTGAGATTTATTCCCAACAAAGGATGACTCTAAAGCAGAAATGTAGGGTTCCAAGGACTACAGGTTCCCTGCAGATAACACACAGGCTCAGCTTCCACACATGCAGTGGACACAGCAGGGTGCAACAGGGATTAGTGAGCACTGCGGCATCTTGGAGGTTTCAGGGGAGCAACAGCAGCCTCCGCTCAGCTCTGGGCAACACTCGCCACTTGGGAATGCACCTGGGGAGACTATGGATTTTTTTTTAACTGTATGTCATTTAACTGCTGTTTTTCTTTCTCTTTGCTTAGAATCTATAAAACTGCATATATGTCAGTTCAGGCTGCCACAACAAAATGCTACAGATTTGGTAATACTCTGACTCACACAACAGAAACATTTTCTTGCAATTCTGCAGACTGGAAGTCTAACATTAGTGTACCAGCATGATCTTGTTCTGGTATGGGCCCTCTTCCTGGTTTATGAATTGTCACCTCTTTTCTGTGTCTTCGTATGAAAAGAGAAGAGGGGTCTTATGCTGACATTCAGTCCTCGTTATTCTCCAAAGACCCCATCTCCACACACTGTTCTCACTGGGGACCATATGAATTTTGAGGGACCCATTAAATCCACACCCTGCATCCCAACATTCTGAAGCGCCAGGGAGGCCAAGGACTCATCTCTGTGTTGGCAAGAGTTTAGCCCAGAGTCATTAGCTGGTAACTAGAGAAATCCTACCCACTGCCACGCATCACTGCATCTTGTCACTCTGAAGTCACAGCATACTTGCCCATGTATCACACATGCTTTGGAAAGTTTGTGAAATAGTACTTTGGGGTCCACCCTGTCCTGGAGAGGGAGGAGGGCCTTATGCATAGACTCGTGATCAGCCTCTGTGATTGAAGTGGGGTGAAACTCTGGGGTAGGGCAAGAGACAATATATGAGATGAGATTGTTGGGAACAAGGGACGCTTGAAGCCTGTGATCAATTTGATTCAAGCTGATTCAAGAGGCAATTGGGAACCACTGCTTAGTCCTCGGGAGGGAAGATGCAGGCCAGCAATTATGGTGACGAAAGCTGATTCCTGTGACTCCGTGGAAACGCTTGCAGAGAGCAAAGGCAGGGGGAGCCTACTGCTGGGTAGGGTTCTCAGCAGTGTGCCAGGGGAGCAGTGACCCTGTGGCTTTGCATGTGCCGATGTCCGGCGTGGGAATTTTCTTCCTCCAGCTCTCAGGCTCCCTCTTTTTCTCCGCCTGACAACTGTAATTCGTCCTGAGTCTCACACCCTCCATAAAGCTGTCAAGATGGTTATTATCATTATCACTACATTTACCAAACACGTATTTAGTGATCAGTTTCAGAGGGAGATTTCTCCTGGAATCCTCTCCTGCTTATCCCCTTCCGTGGCCAAGACAGGACACTAAGTCATAGTGAAGAATGGCAACTTTCCTAACATCTCTCAGGTGCCAATCGAACTGGACATGACCTCAGCCCAAATCTGTTTGATTTCAGTTCCTGAGTGGCAAGTAATACTCTGCTACTTCCTGTTTCTGTAGCTCAGTTAGTACCTTGTCCCCTGGGCTCGTGCTGCTCCCACCTCTGTTAAAGACTTACTGCATGCACCCAGCTCTACTGAAGTACCTGCTTCATGCCTTCTAGCCACCTGACTCCACAGTCCTCCCTCCCACTGAGACTGCGATTGCCACAAGGATAATGCTTAAAGCTTCTACAGATTTGCGTGCTCCACATGCCCAGCTCAGCCTGGCCTTCAGTATATGACAGATGAGTGGACAAATAGCCCATCAAGCTGGGCTGAGTTCTATGTGCCGAGTGACAATGTGGCACAGGACAGAGAAGTAGCCTTGCTGTCAAGGACAGACAACTGCAGAAGAGCTGCTTTGCAGACAATCCTCTCTCCTGAGTAAGTCTGCCCTCCACATACCCAGTGTTCTGCCAGTGGAAGAAGAGAAACATTTGGAGGAAAATTCATCTGTACTGAACATGCATACCTTTTGCTCTTACTATTCCCTAAACAATACAACATTGCAATTATTTTCATAGCATTTCCACTGTGTTAAGCATAATAAGTAATCCAGAGGTGATTTGAGGTGTACCAGAAGATGTACTAGGTCACACCCAAACACTCTGCCACTGTGTATAAGCACTTGGGTACCCCTGGATTTTGGTATCCATGGGGGTCCTAGACCCAACCCTGTGTGGGTACCAAGGGATGACTGTATCTGAAAACCCTTCCTGTAGGAGCTCATTAGACTTTGGGAAAGAAGACTGGTGAGTACTGGACCTGATCCCAGGACCCTCAGGTCACAGATGACCTACACGAATCTTGCTCAGACTTTGGAATTTAGGGCTATCTGGTGTTGAAGTGAAGAGTCCCATGGAACTCAAGTGCCCAGGCTCTGCAGCCAGATGGGCTAGGCTGTGTACACAGCCCTTCCCTCCACAGGCCTTGCCTCTAAGGCCAAGCTGCTGCACCTCCCTTCATCTGCATCTAAAATAGTGCTAATCTCCCAACATTGCTTTGAAGATTGACTTAATGCATGAAAAGTAAGTAGCCAAATGCTATTCACATGTTAGTTATAATTAGGGTTTTTTTTTTCTTTTGCAGTGTTGTGGATTGCAAACTGTTAGTAATTCTTTTATTTCAAATTTCCTTGGTGGTAAACACTGTAGACTGAAAGTTCTTAGAGTCTGGGTCGGTCCAGACCTAGGTCTACACTGGCAGGTGCCCCTGAGTTGTGGCTGTGGCCCTATTTTAAATTATCATGCCTGGAATAGAAACCCAAGGTATGTGCATAATTTCACTAACCCATCTAGGGAATGGGTTGTAAATTCCTGCCTTGTGCATTTTGCAAGTTCAAAACAATGTGAGTGTGGCTTGAAAATGTAAATAGTTATGGTCTCATAATTACTATTTTTGTAGTTGCAAGTAGACTATTTTAAGAGCCATATGGTTTTAATTAATCAAGGAAAATAACATCCAAAGTCATTTTTCTAACCAGAAATAATGCAAGATGCTGAAAGGAGGTAACAGCCAGGGACAGAATACAAGGAAGACTGTGTGTCAGAAATGGAGCTGCGTCGGCACACATGCAAAGTTTTTCCCTCATTTTTCCCACGTCTTGCATGTCCCCTTTCTTCTGGCTTTCCTACTATTCCAGACCTGCCCAGCATAAATCTTCCTGAGGAATAGTAGCTATGGGGGAATCAGGGAAGATTATTGGCTGCTTACAGCTAATGAGCTACTTCATTTGTTACACTGCAGAAAACCCACCCGGTCTTTCATTCTATCTCAAGACCAAGTGAGCTGAAGAGAAGCCGGAGACCTCCCCCACTGTGCGTGCCTGTGTGTATCATTTGGAGAGACTGAAGGCTGAAAGACAGGGCAGGGATACACGCCGCCGGTTCACCATACCCAGGCTTGGTTTGCCTGTCTCCTTCCAAAGAGTCATCTGTCTTCCCTGGTATGTGACAAATTGTTAAGGATCTCCAAACACAGCACAAAACTAAAGACTCCTTAGCAAGTATATCTCTGGCCAGTACTTAAACACTTAAATTCACCTAGAAAGGGAAAAGGTAGGCTTTTTCCAAAGCATGTTTTCTTCTCCAAATTGCATATGTGAAAGGAGATTCTGTGTTCAAAACAAAACCATGAAAGCATATAAACCTTCATGCAAAGAATGAAGAAGTCCACGAGCTGGGCATGGGTGCATGCCTATAATCCCAGGACTTGGGAAGCTGAGTCAGGAGGATCCCTGGGAGCTTCAAGCCAGCCTGGGCTACAAAATGAGTTCCATGAACTGCATAGTGAGACCCTACATCAAAAAGACAAAAAAAAAGCCATATGAAGAGTAAGAAGAGGAAGAGGAGGAAAGGGGAGAGAAAGGAGGAAGAGAAAAGAGGGAAGAGGAGAAGGAGGAGAGAAAGAAACAGTGGAAAGGGAGGGAGGGAAGAAGAAAGAGAAAAGAGAATAAGGGAAAAAAAGAAGGAAAACAGAAAACACAACAATCCTCTAGTCGGGCATCTCTGCTTACAGGTATGCCTTCCTGCAAAACTCTAGAATCTATAATTAAAGCCAAAATACCAGCAAAAACTCCTGCCTTTGGATCTCAAATAGGACTTTAGACAGAGCCCCCCAAGACAGTGATATACTTTCCTTAGTTTCAGCAAGATACAGACATGGCTGCTCTGTGAAGACTTCCTAAAAGTCGGAGAGAAGGGAGACACAAAGAATCCCTGGGACCAGCACAACTGCAGGCAGATTTGATTAATGACCAGTGGAACGTGGAGCCTGAAAGTTTAGTGCAGTCGCCTCCTGTGGGTTTTTTTTTTTTTAATTTTAAGAAAGACAACATGAGATGATTATGAACTCTTTTATCTTTCTGATTCCATGAAAACTGCTTAACTGCTGCTGATAACGGAACTTTCAAAGGGTGGACTTGAGACATAGCTTTGATTGAGCAACTTTTGTACCAAAAGCACAGGTCCAGGGAAGCTTAGAGAAATCACTGAGATCAGCATGTGGGGGCTTACAAGAAGGTGGTGGGAAGGAAATCTGCACATATTCAGCCGGCTTGGGCATGTTGTCTGTTTCAGCCACTTCTGGTAAACATTGTGCTTTTTATCTGCAGCTCAGGCACTTAGCATGGCAGCCTGAACTGAGTCCTAAAGTTTCTCTCTAATTCCTACTCTGGTTCTCTGCAAAAATGTGTGTTCTTGACATAGAGGGCAATGGGCTGTTGGTGGTGGTGGGTCCCTAAAGGAGTGACACTGACAAGTTCTCACGTCCTGAGGCTGTGTTTGAATTGTTATCAGTGGGACAGGGGCCTAAGAGTTCTGTACCTATGTGCCATTTCCAAATCAGGATTTTCTTGATGTTGTTGGTGGTGATGGTGGTGGTGGTATAGGGGACTGAACCCAAGGTTCTCACTCCATCCCTCTTTTTGAGGGAAGCTCACCCGGAGGTTGTCCAGCCTGGGCTCAAATGTGTGATTCTCCAGCCTCCTAGAGTGCTGGATGAACGGAATGGAATGCACCATCATGCCTGGCTAAGATCAGGATTTTTCAAAGTGGACATGAGGCTCCTCTTCCCTCCTCTCCCCTGGCCTCGCCTCGCCTCTCCTCTCCTCTCCTCTCCTCTCCTCTCCTCTCCTCTCCTCTCCTCTCCTCTCCTCTCCTAATATGATTTCCTCAGGCTGAAATTTGTCTAGGATCACTGAAACTCTACAAGTTGGCAGAAACAGAGAGAAAAGGCTCTTGGGTGCCTGAGTCAGCATGTAGAGGAAAATCAGTCACTGTGCAGAAACAGCTGCCCTAAACAAGTGACATACTAACTTGGTTTGTTGTGTTATAGCAACTGCACTTATCCTAACACACTTGATTTTTATAGATGATCGTGAATCACCCTTCTCCAGCAAGGATGTCTGATTGGGCTCGCAAAGTGAAAACAAACACTGTACCGTGCCGTACCAGGCACGCTTGTCTGACAGGTATTGAGTGAAGGATGAAGGGCAATACCTACCAGGAAGGGCGCGATCCAGCTTTCTTAGATACTGAGAGAAGGTGAAGGTGGGGCAGATGTGGGCACGGTGCCCACACACTGAGACTTTTAACTCCCACTTCACATCTGAAGGTGGCTGCGGGCATCACTGCACTGCAGGGGTTGGGTCCCCCTGCCTCCTGCGGGATTTACAGAGTCTTTGAGCAAAACACTTTAAACAAGGTCAGTGCCTCTGGGCTCAGTGGCTGCAAGTCCAGTACCTAAACCTTCTCAGTTCTGGGCTTTGGGGAATGATCTTAAACCTCTGCTGGCCCATCAGAGAACACGACTACATGGCACAGCTGATAAACTGGTATTGATTTTCACAGATCACCCTTGTCAAAAGGATTTATTGATGTGTCAATGCATGTTGCGGAGAGGATCATAGCAGGATATCTTTGAAGGATTTATGAGAAATCTACCAGCTTTAATACCCTTGGCGGTAAATAACTAACAAGTACTGCACATATTGATTCTTGTCATGTGGTCAATGCAATCTTTAGCCCACTAATTGTCAGTATTGACAAACAGTTCATGACCTAAATGAGCAGCTGGACATCTGATCTGAGGGAAGCATTTCCAAAGGGGTTTTTGTTGCTGTTCTTGGTCTCTTGTTCACCAGCAGCCGTGCAGGTAACCCGTTCGAGGCAGAGGGCAATATGCAGAATTAATTCCTCCCTTCTGCTAAATGTTGGAGGGTGGGCAGCAGTGCACAAGGCAGGCACCCAGCTCTGTGACTCACATGGAGAGATATCCCCCAGTAGAATTCTTCTTGGATGCCTCTTCCTAGAAGAAACCTCCCCCTATCATCCAGCCCCTGGGACTTTAGACCACCTCAAACCCTCACCATCACTAGGCAATTAATCAGCTCCTCATTATCTGTATTGAACTCTATTTGTCTATGTTTACCTTCTGTGCTTTGGTTCAATCTTAGTTATCAACTGTACATGAACTGCTTACATCTGGGAAGATGATAAGGGGAGTAGTTGTGAATCTTACTTGATAGAAGTGGGCTGGGGATGTGGCTGAGCACTTGCTTAGCATTATGAGGCTGAGGGTTTGACACCCAGCACTGCTAAAGAAGGAAGAAAGGGAAAGGGAAAAAGAAAAAATGAGAAAACTAATAATGTCCTCCCTTGAAAGATGTATAGTTAACCAATCTAAGAAAGGTTTCCATGGGGTTCACAGAAAGTCTAGGCAGCCTAGGGGGTCTACAATCTATCACTTCTTAGCTACGTGCTCTCTCAGTGGTCACCCACAAGCCTATCCACTCCTAATACAACAATAACCCTTAAATGAGTGAATTTAGGACGTGCCTTGCACATAATATCTACTACATGGTTGTTCAGGATTTCTGAGTTTGTTTATCCTTGTCCCCAGTGTCCCCAACATCTATGGAATCCTTGTCCCCAATATCTGCAACATTTATGGAACAGTAATCAAGAATCATGAA
This sequence comes from Dolichotis patagonum, assembly GCA_004027295.1. Classification (NCBI taxonomy): domain Eukaryota; kingdom Metazoa; phylum Chordata; class Mammalia; order Rodentia; family Caviidae; genus Dolichotis; species Dolichotis patagonum. The sequence goes on from PVJX010000089.1 coordinate 182,647, forward strand.
TGGGCCCATGGCGATGGCCCACTGCTGATCCATCCAAAACACCAAAAGAACACTTTTTACCTTAGCTGCTCAGTTAGTCCCTTTTCATAGATGGATTAGGATCCATATCACCAAAATAGAACAAACTTTAGATCACTCCATATGTTATTAATCATTCAAACATTATTATTGGCTAAATTTTTTTATACTATTAGTTTTTATAATGAGGAGCCCTCAAAATAAGTCTGAAGAAAGGGCATTTACTAGAACAGACTTTCTACAATGATTATCCAATCTGGTATTTCTGTAGAATTATATGGCATTTAAATCTAGTTTATCCTGAAGGTATTTTTGTTCCTATCTTAAATACATGAATTGAGTTTAGTAGGACACTCATGTAGTTACTATTGTGTTAGGGATGCACACATCACCTGCTGTTCACCTCTGCTGAAAGGCATTTTGTTATCCACGAGGAAGAGTAGAGTGGAATGCAGTTAGAAAGTGCAGGTAAGAAGAGGAAAGGCAACATGTACACATATATATATATATATATTTGACCTTTAAATGTATTTTTTTTTTAACTTTTGACATTGGCTATGCAGGTACCAAGAATATCACACTGGTTTGGTGAACAGACTTAGAATTGCTCATGCATAGGTATGTAGAAATCTTTTCAATTATTTTTATCAATTATTTTTTTAAGCTTGTACTCTTCCCAACCATCACTTCATCTTTATTTTGCTACTGGGGAGTTTTGGGCTTATCACAAATAATTTTAAACTCTGTTACCTGGATGAACCTTCTATTCTACCTATTCTAACTTTTCAACTTCCTTTTCTGATAATTGAGGCTTAGTACATTGACATTAGCAAAGCATAGAGCCCAGGTGTCTGGAGACAATAACTGACACTCCCTTGTCAGAGATGTAGCTTTTTACAGAAGTGACATCCTATCTGATCTTCCTAATGTCTCTACTGTTCAATTATCACCAGCCATTTGGGTGAGTGACAAGATATCAAGGGAAAATTCTCTCCAGATCACTGTCTTTCCTTCTCTCCTTTCTTTTCTCTCTTACTACAGGAAGGGCTATTCATTATGCTCCAAAAATCACAGATATTAACTCTATGGTAGTGGTAACTAATGTTTTAGCATATAGGTTTGCTTGGTTTACATCCCCAAAGCCAAATCATAGGAATTTGTCTACCCACCAGGGGCTTCCCATGCTCCTTGACCCAGGATTTAATCTCTGCAGCCCTGGAGCCCTGACCTTCATGGAAAAAGCAAGAGCAAAACTTAATAATGAAACCAGTGAATGAGATATGAGATAGAACTATTGACTGATAAACCTAGAGATAGCATACATTATATTGTATATAAATACCACATACAAGGGTTATATTTTGCCATTAATTATATACAACCAATATAGGGTTGTATTTAAATTGGGAGAAATATTAGGAAAGGATAACCATTCTGAAGTCTTTGGCTTTACAAAATCAGTTGACCGTAAGCTAGGATTGGAAAGATTAATTGAAGAGTACAGGAGTATATAAATCGTATATTTCATTATTATGAAAATGCACAACAATAAGTATATTCACCAGAACCTTTCTTTCAAACAACACTAAATATTATGCCAACATTTCTTTCCTGAGCTTCTTAATAATCTTGCAAGGTGAGGAAGAAGCAAATATTAACATTCAAATAGCACCTGGGGATATAGAGCAGAGTAAAATGTTAATGACAAACATGTCCAATGCATCTGTGTACCTCAGTTTCCTCATTGTTGCAGGATATTCACAGCATTTAACACATAAGGCTATTGTAGAAGCAGAAAAAGGCTTAACTGAGAGTCTAGTGCAATGAGAACCCTGAGTAAATGTGAGACATAATTTTTATTGCCATTAGAATACAAACGCTAAGCAAAAGTTGGTGGTACATCCTTATAATCCATGTATTTGGGGAGGCTGAGGCAAGAGGATTGTATGTTCAACACCAGCCTGAGCAACTTAGCAAGTGCTGTCCCCAAATTTAAAAATACTAAAAAGAGTGGCTATGTAGTTCAGTGTGAAAGCCACAGGCTCACTATCCAGTGTTGACAGAAAGAAGGAAGAGAGAGAGAGACAGAGGGAGGGAGGGAGAGAGAGAGAGGGAGAGAGAAATCTTGTCATCTTCACGTTTCCTCTGGAGCAGCATCACTGAGAGGAACACATGCCCCTCAGCCTCACTCAAAAGGCCTTGCACAAGATTTGACAGAATACACCAAACACCTCCACAAAGAGTATGATCTATGTATGTTGTACTTTTGAATTTCAAATCTTTATTGGATATAGTATCTTCTATAAGCCTTCCAACCAAGTGGTGAGGTAGAAAACTTAAAGATATTAAACTCAGTGAAAGAATGAAGGACAAGAGAGGATACATGACATTCTCGAGGTCATGAGAAAGTTAAAGTCCAAGACAAACTCACCACCAACTTCATGACTATTGAGTTCCTTCCACCTGCAGTGGACAGCTGTGTGTGTTTTTTACTTCTTTGGGCTTTATAATGTTTTTAATTTTTTGGATACTCATAATGATCCCATCTTCCTAAGAGCACTTTCATTTTCCTTCTAGAAAATTAGTTTTCACTCGTTGTATGCCAGTATGAGTGGAGGGTTAGATGAGGCATGTGTAGAAGGGGAGTCTCGGGGTCACTTTTCCATACCTTTGTGCTTCCTTTCTCAGAAGATCCTAGAATCAAATTCTTTCCTGTATTGCTTTGAAACTCGAATAGCAGGAAACAAGGAGGAAGCAATAGTTGCAATCCAGTGATTACAATCAAATAAGATGATGAAGTGTGGGCTTCATCAATATCTTACATTTTCTACTGGTTCCCAGCTCTGCAAAGCCTGGTACCTCAGCCTCTTGGACCATTTTCCAAGCGACCTCCACAATCCTTCAATAATTCATCTTGTTTAAGTAGGAGCCTGAGTGATGCAAGACTCTCCCTTTCTTTTTCTCATTCATTTCATCAACAGATACACTGAGGACTTTTCAAGTGCAAAGAATTTCCATTTGCAATATAATAAAGGATGAGAAACTTATAAGCACCCAAAGGAGAAAAAAGAAAAAACAAAAGATCTGATGAAGTGCTTCAATCAGGAGTAGGACTGATGGGTCTCGGAAAACAGAGAGCTTTCTGGAGGGATAATACTAAAAACTTCCTGCAAAAGAAGGAACTTCATTGAGTCCAGAGAAATGAACAAAATTTGCAACCCATCTTTTCCAAACTTCCAGAATCAAATAATTCTAGAAAGAAAAATAATAGTAACATAGTAATGCTTCATTTAAAAGCAAAAGCATATTCCTTCTTAGAAGTAATGATTGATTTATGGGAGGGAATTTGAAGAAACCAAATTCTATATACTCAGATTATGCAAATTGATTATTTAGCATATGCACGTCAACCCTAAAAATGGACTTTCATAAACATTTTCAATCGGCATCCCAAGGGAAAGTGCTATGATTTCCATTACATTTATCAGCTTGATCACTCAGATGACTGCCAAATCCTGCTAGGTTTAGAACCAAGTATTCTAGCAGAAACCATGGATACTACTCGGGTCAGTACCCTCACTGGACTAAGTGTTTCAGATTAAAAACGCACCTCCAAACCAACTATAGTATTCATGACAGTGGTCTGACATAGGAGAGGGTTGGATGTAGGAAAGCTTCAGTTAGTTGTTTAACTGTTTAACTAGATTTAAACAGTTTTATACAATCCAAAAAAATATTACTGGAGTCTTATAGATTCCTAAGATGTGGTTAAAGCTAAATAACATAAATTCAAAATATCTCTATTCAAAGTTATATGGTGTTTATTGAAATCTAGCCTCCCTTCTAGTGGATTCTATACTTTTCACATAAACTGGTAAATCACTTACTGCAGGTCCTTTGCATAGGTGGTAATCTCTGACCTATTCCTATACTTTCTCTTTTTGGGTATGCAATTCATTCTTCAAGCTTCGAGTCAAGTCACACTAAGGAAGAACCCATTGAAGAAACCCTGAATATTAGATCCCAGCTCCTACTCACTTTGCTTTCCCATTAGAAGTTAACAGAGTTGTGACTATATGCTGACATAATGCTTAATAGATAGTTATTGCAAACTGGACTGTTAGTTCTTGGAAGAGCAATGACTAGGAGGCATATATATATATGAAATATGGGAAAAGAAAAGAAATATGCATATATATGGGCTCGCATGTCTTTCTCTTCATTTGCAAAGTCTCAGTCTCTTTTTTAAAATCTTATCACCCACGTGGCTTTTGTTGAGCACATCATTCTAAGTAGAAACAGTCACTATCTCATCTGAGTGACTTCCACATATCTATTCTCCCACCCACACCCTGTTGTTTTGTTTGTTTGTTTTTTGGTTTCAGTGTACTCTGTAAGACTGTGAGCTTCTTGTAGGGAAAGACTAGCCCTACCTGCCTAGGAGTTTCCACTTTTTAGTGTGTAACACACTCTTGACAAATATTTGTTCTGCTGAAATGTTTCAAGTCTTTTTTTTTCTTCTTTTTTTGGAGAGGATTGATAAATTGATAGATCCCATTGAGAGTCTTGAACTCAGCTGCATTTAATCTTATTACTTCATTTCCTCTCCAGCTCACCTCCTTGCTCTCTCCTGATAGAGAGATGTAATTCCTGTTGTCCCTTGTCTTCTGCATGATTTAATGTCACAAATATGATTAATGTGCTACTCAACTTCTTGCTCATATCACTAATAACAATGTTAGAGAAGAGTGGACTTGCTACTAAATGCCACTGCAGCAAATGTCATATCTGCTCTGACTTTGTGCACAATTCTTTAGGACCCATGGGAATATTCCAAGTTGAATGAATTTTGCAAGTCAGATGTCAGGAGACCAAAAGATGCAGAACAAAGCCCTATTCACAAACCTCATCCCGTGAGCTGTAATCTGTGTGAACGTACAAAGCTGTATCCCCTTACTCCAGAACAGTAACACACAACACTTTCTGTGTGCAAGTTCCATATCTGAGAACTTTATATATTCTTGTGGTGACTTTTTGTAATCCTTGAAGTGCCATTGGGAATGAATATTATTTCCACTATCTTACAGGTGAAGAAACTGAGGCACAAAGAGATTAACTAACCCAAAGATCATATTTTTGTTCTTTCCTGTTAAAATTAACATTATTGCTGTTGTTGTTCCTTATTATTTAGAAAGTAAGGTAGAAAAAACAAGGTCCAGGAATTCTCCTGGGCCTCTTCTCCCCGTGTGGTCTCAGTGATCTCTTCCCAGTGGATGAGGGGGAGGCTCACTGTGGGGAGAGATCAAGGCCTTTGATGAACCAAGGCCAAGAGACGTTGGGGAACTTGCTCACTGAGGGAATGGAACAATTACAAGACAGAAGATGTGCATTATTTTTTCCTTTTAATGAAAGTAAAGTTTCTTCAGATGATTTTGTGGGACAGTTGCTTGGAGTAAAGATAACACATTCACCAGCACACTCAATCTCAAGACACAGTTACTTGAACCTGGTATAAACTGAAGGGTGCCCTCTCTGGACCTTTGTTTTCCCACTTTTGGAATGAATGGGACAGACTCCTGTCTTCCAAACTATTCCTAGATATCAACTTATAGAGATACAGCAACATTTTAAAAACAGAATAGAAAACAGAGTATATCTCACACAGGGAGAACGAGTACTTCTTGGGAATATTTTCTTCAGTTGGGGTTGCCTGTGTGTGTGTGTGTTTGTGTGTGTACTGGATTATGTCATAAAGAGCATTTCTGTTATAAGACAAAGATGCAAAATATGAGAAATTTGAAAGCCACTGGGCTGGATGACATTTTATGGCTCTTTCCAAATCAAAAAATATATTCTTCTGTGAAAGGTAATGATTTCTACCATAATTTTATATAAAACATTGTTTTGAACAAGACCCTGAAGAAAACGATACTTGTTATATCACATTTGACATATTTGTCTACTCATATATTATTATTCAAACCCCAAAAAGCATTTGACACTGTAGGTCAAATTTTGATCAAGCAAATACTTCTTTGACCCTCGCCTTTCTGCCTTTAGGGAAAAAAAATCTCTATACAGTAAATGTTCCCAAGGCTCATTTCAGACATTCTGTATTCATTTCAAGCAGTATTTTTTAATGAAATTTTACTACATAGAAAGCATTAGGACTATTCTTCCAATTTGGGATGTAACATGCACAATTCAATTTTTATTAAATGTAATGATGTCTAGAAATTAAACCTCAGGAGAGTATTTTAAAACACAACTGTGAGCAACATTATATCAATGCTAAATGAATTCAGAGGATACCATCTGCAAAATTAAAGAAGTGATTTAGGGATACAAGTGTCAATTTGGGGAATGACTGTGAATGAACCCTGAGTTTGCTCTTGCACTAAAATTACATGATTCGGCTGGTATACCAGTGGTGACAGGCACACACGCTGAAGCATTGAGAGTTGACGTGAATTGTAGATGACCTTGCTTCTCTGTTCCCCTGGATTCTGTTGGCCAGATCAGGGACCAATTCATTTTTCTCCTCTCAAACAAAATAAAGAACTATGCAGACTCTTCCCTGTACATTCAGCCAACAAGCAAGATATGTTTTTATTTTAAATGCAGAAGCACTTTATATGGGCTACGTCAGTTTCCTAAACATTTAGAAATTGGCACTCAAATAAGTAGTACATGAGGAGTAAAATGCAAATGATACATTGGGGAAAATATATATTATTTAAGAAATTTAGAAATTATGTGACTCTGTATTATCACAAATGTTTAAAAGTTCCCTGATTGAAGTTTTTACATACTGTATCAATGTGGGCACTGTCATATTTCACAGGTACATTTTTATCATTTATTTAGTCAAAGATATCTACTGGAGGCCTGCTAGGCAGTGGGTACTGCTCTAAGTAGCAATGGACAAGACCAAGTTCCCTGCAGTTTACGGTGTAGCTAAGGAGGAAGCTGAGTAACAGGGAAACAAATAGAGGAATGAGATCCTTGCAGGTCCTGATAAGTGCAGCACAGGGGAAAAAACATTCACTGACTACCGAAGTCACACAGGCCAAGGGAATCTCTAAGGAAGTGACATTTGAGCTGAGACCTGAATGGCAGGAAGGAGTCAGTCCCATACAAACCTGCAGGCTGAGCTTTCCTGCAGCGGTTGTGGGCAAGAGCCTCCCTCCACAGGAAATGCCCAGCATTTCCCCCGGAGCCACAGGAAGGCTCCCAGGGCTGCATCTCTCCTACTGGACACTCTCCCTCTGTGCATCCGCTGCATTTACAAACTTGTTCTTTGCCCTTTTAACCCCAGTACCATTTTGCACCCTATTTTGAGGAAAGAGAAATAAAGAACTGAAGCGAAACACAGTCAAATTTTTCTGCAGAATACACACTTAGAATAGTCTGATAATTTTAAAATCTGATTTTTAAAGTTGTGTTAGGACAAAGAATGATAATGCTGGATTAAATGTAGAAGGGATTTTCCTTCATTATCCTTTGAGCCCAATTTAATGATGTATTTCTGTGAACAATGGTCTTGCCATATTCTAAAGATGTACAGTGTTCTTCTTGTTTTTACTTCTTTATCATGATTGGGTAATGTTTATATGTGTTGACCAATCACCAATTGATTTACAGCTAAAAATAAAAAACATATATTTTATGTCAATAGAGAATGGGCAAAGTTGGAGCTAATTTTCTCCAAAATAATCCACCCCTCTGTACCTTCTTTATAACTCTACCATCACTCCCATTTATTCAGAAGACAGAGAGGTTTGCACTCATGTCAAAGAAAGAAGGCACTGACTTAGTGCAATGTTTCTTTATCAAGAGTGCTGTATTTCTTCTGCCTTGCAAAAAGGTTGAAAATAGACCATGGCTTTTAAAGCCACTGACCTTTTACATGGAATATTTGAATTTTATCCTTGGCACTTGAGAAAGAAAATCATTCCAAAGTTAAAAAAAAGAAAAAAGATTGAATAGTGAGGGTGAGGAGCCGTGGTACAGCTCGCCATGCAGGAAGCCCTGGGTTCACACCCGAGCCGCCCCCCCCAATAGATCGGGAATTTATAAGGTAAAACCACTTAGCAAATAACCCAAGTTCTCTGAGAGTCATTTTCTACAATGAAACTCATGGCTTCTATCATCAAACAATGGAATGTAGAGCTGGAAGGAAGGAATCCTGCACTCTTCTTAGTTTCCAGGTTTGAGACACACTGTTCTCTCTCTCTCTAGAATAGTCTGTCACTTTTTTCATCTGAGAAACTTCTAAAGAGCTTTCTGATAAGTTGGGCTGGCCCCAAAGAGACCTCTACTCCAATTTTAACTCTGCTATTTAGCGACATATCACTTTGGGGTCTCATTCATACAGTGGAGGAGTTAATAGGACTGTAATAAAAGGTTAAATGGGACAATCTACGCACATCTGCCCATGAAAAGCTGAACTGCTATCTGTGTCAGGGTTCTGCCCCACGAATATTAGCAATTATTTTCACAGTAGTTACCCCTTTTATCTGAGAAGGGAGGTTCTGGAGGTTGGTAGGTTAATGGAACACAGGTTAAACTGGAGGTCGCATGATCTACTGGCCATGAGTTTGGGGCATCCATCAATACACCATCCAAACGGGCATCAGCTGGTCACCTAGGGGGTTTAAGCAGGAGACAGCTTCAAGACTGCCCACTGAAAACTTTTTAGGTCACAGTTTAAATATTTCTTCTCAGAAACCTGGTCTCCCCACAACTTTGATGTCACCTTAGCTCTGTCTGTTCTGCATTCATGTCAGCACCCAAAGTCACCGGAGCACATCTTGTATGCCTACATATTTTACCTACCTTAATCCTTACAACAGCCCAATTAAATCAGTGTTGTTGCTTTCCTCAGTGTCACACAGCTAAGAATGTAAGTGATGTCCAGAGGCCGAGACAGCCTCTTCCAGTCTGTGCAGGAGACATGGCCTAGCACTGCTAACCATCCAGTGCTGCACCCCACACCAGGGTTCCTAGCACACTGATTGCCACTTACTCCACAGGACCTGATACAGACAGAAAGGCCGTGCTTGTGGGGCCTGACCATTCCCAAGTTGTCAGTTTATGGAACAGAAACAGTAGAGATTTAGTAACCAGCCCAATAGGGAATGCTGTGTATCGGTACACAGGTCTCCCGCTTCTACTGCAACAGCCTGCTTCCTGCATTCATTTTCCTGCTCAGTACTGTGCCAAGCTGACATCTTCTCTCTTGAGTCACAGCCCCCAATCACAACCCAATACAGGTCTTAAACTCAGTTCACCTGAACCCGATTGAAATCATTGTTATAAGAGTTTGAGCCTGGGGTGGTAGCACATTTGTAATTTGGCACTCCAGAGGCTGAGGCAGGAGAATCACTGCAAGTTAGAGGCTAGCCGTACTACATAGGATGAGACCCTCTCTCTCTCAAAAAAAAAAAGAGTTTGAAATAAACAATCAAAAAGGAGGAGCATGAAATAAGTAACAACCCAGACAGAAAGTAAAACACAGAAAAACTTAGATCCGGGCAGCATCCCTCGGCCTGGGTGAGGACGTCCACACCCGCAACACCAGGCTTCATAATCACTGCTTTGGCCAAGGTTCCACAAAGCCATACCTTTGAACCAAATGAGAAAAACAAATAAATAAATAACAAGCACCGCTGATTAGCAAGGTATTGCAGCTGCTGAAAAACCTCCCAGATGAAACTTCCTGTCCTGTCATCATCCCTGATGTTTGTTTCCTCCTCCAGCCGAGATGAAGAGAAGGCTGAATTGTGCTTCTAGTGTACAATCTTACCTAATTATGCCAGCTGATCGCTTAAAAGTAATGTTTGCACACAGACCGGGAAGACGCTTACAAGAACCAGCTGGTTGATAATGGCTATAAGTGAGGATTTGATTCCTTTTCAAAGAAGTGTTAACTATTTACATCTATTTTTAAACACAGCAGCACAATTTGAGTTTCTCTGTAGCACTGTAAGAGGATACAGCACTCATGTTCCACAGGGCGGATAAGTTTAGGAACAGAATTGTAACGTTCAACATTACGTAGAGCGTGCAAGGGTACCACTCACTGCTTTAGGTCAGACCTTCGGGGAAGAGGTGCCACTGTCTTTTGGTTTTAGACAGAAATGAAAGATTAGCTAAGAGTCACCAGAAGAGAGACCGTACTGATTGCACTGCATGATTGTGTGTGCCTGTATGTGCGTGGGAAGGGGGGTGTGTACGTGAAAGCACTGTGCTTTCCTGCAAAGCAGAATGGTGATCAAATATACAGTTCTTGCTTTTGGACTTCTTGAGTAACTGTCATTGCCCCACAACACCCAGCTGCCTGGCTGCGGTACCTCATGGGACATTGGGATGTCCATGCAATAATGCATGGCAAAGTGAAGCACAAATGTCTTCTGCAATCTGCATAAGCCATATATCACGCATACTGAAGATTAGTAGTGCTCTGTGCTGAAACCTAGCTGTCTCAATGTTACCTCTGCCACATAACTTGGGAAGTGTACACTGGGAAGCAATTATCGTTGCTTTTTACACTTGAGGTATATAGTGTCTCTGTCCAAGAGGCAAAATGGTATTTGAACTTAAACTTGTGTAATCTCAGCTTTTTTTGAACCATAGAGTTTTTTTGTTTGGTTGCTGTTTTTCACTGTGATTAGCCCTTCCTGAATCTCTCATTTCACACCAGCACAGTGGAGGCATCCTTCACTCCTTCCTTTCCTGAAGTTTTGAGCCACAGCTCTGAAGACAGAAGGGAGATTTCCTTCCCTCAAGGCATGGCTGTTGGGTGCCAGTCATGTCCTGCAGGAGTCTGGGTGCTGGGATGTGACAGAGGGTGGACATCTCAGTCTGCTTGGAGCCATGTGTAAGAGAGAGAAAAGAGAGGACGCTACCTGCTGTGGAGTGACAAACGCTGGTGACATCTAAATGATACCTGGTATACAGTTAGTGTTGAATGAAATTTTGTGGGGGACTAGAAATGAACTTGCAGTATGGGGAAGCTGTGTTCAGATTGCTCAGAGAACACAACCTTCCTGGAGGGGTCTGTGAAGTCTTGGTCCTGATGGGTAATGTGGGGAGGATGCCACAGGAGAGGGGAAGAGACCTGTTTTGGGGAATAATGGGACTTATGAGGGACATGAGGTAAGCAGCTCCAATTGTTTCTCTGACTCAATGTGGTTCATGCAGTCAAAGCTCTACAGGCTGTCCATCAAGTGAATGGATAAACTAAAAAGACACATCACAGCAAAAATGGTAACTTGGAGACATAAGCTAGAGTTGGCCCAACTAGTGGCCCAAAGCACGAGGAACACTTTGCCCGAAGCTTTGAATTCTAAAGTATGATGGAACCTTGAACACCTTGAGTGCTCACATGGTACCCAATGCCACCTGCAAGAGTTCAGGGATAAAGAAGAAATGTGCTTCTCTCTAAAGGAGACAAGAACAGCATTTGATTTAAGGACAATTCTACTCACAGAGGGGGATAAAGGACCCCAGTTCTCCACGTGTAAGCTGAGTGGGCACCCTGGCCTGCTACACCTGTAGCCAACTTCACTACTAAATCTCTTGTTCTCTCCTGGGTCACTGGTCTCTATGCTGACTGAACTTCCCTGAACTTAGGACACTGAGCACATAGTAGGTGTGCTTAATAAGTGTATGTGGGACAGATGAATTGATCACCTCTCCCTTGCTCTCTCTTCTCTCTCTCTCTCTCTCTCTCTCTCAACTGAGCTCAGGGTTACAATACTTCCTTCGGTCATAATAGAAGAGGCTAAGAAACTGATTGGGTTCTCTGGTGAAGTAGAAAAGTCCTGAACTAAGCCCAGTAATTCGGGGCAATAGACTTGAGTCTCAGTGATTTGGTTTCCTGACATCTACTTTATGGGGTTATTATGAGAAATACATGATGTATGAGATGCTATATTTGGGCAAATTCTTTCCCACAGTTTTTAATAAATAGCAATTTCCTTTTCACTTTCTCTAAGAAGCCTTAACATAATAAAAGCACCCCAAATATAGTTCATTTCTTAATCACCTATGAAACTCATTTCATATGCGTATGTATGTATGGTACCACAGTTATATATTCAGTGTATATTCTAACCCTATATAATCATTAGTTATATATAAATCATTAATATCAGTAATTCTGATTTAGCTTTAATGCTGTATCTACCTAATCCATGCATTATAGATTAGATATAGAAATACGTCGATAGAAGATAGAGAAATAGATATAGATAGCTGTAACACTGAGACTAAAATAATATTCAGAACATAATTGGACAGACTGATTTTCAATCACAAACCTATCACCAAGTCACCTGAACACATCCAGTCCCCAAAGTCCAGTCTGTAAAGCCTCCCAGATCACCTTTATTATAGCGAAAACAAAAACAAAAAGATGAAAATGAAATTTGCTTCCAGAGACCTTGGCCACAGAATGCAATGAAGTCAGCATTACATTTCCCAGGGGCTGATCTGCATTTCCTATTTCCACAAACTTGTAAGTATGGGTGCTTCTACCTCTAGAATATGAATATTCACCAGTAAATGGAAAGATCAGATTATTATGCAAAAGCCATTGTCTCTCTGGTGCATTGAAATCCCCTCTGCCTCACTCTGGTGAGCAAGACTCCTCTAGCGGAAGGTTTTGTAAGACAGAATCCAACAACCGCTAAACCTTGGTTCTCACGTGCTTCATGACAAGAGTAAATCCTCTTCCTAACCCTTTTATGATTTATTAGCTTGTTCACTTGCCTGCAAACTCTTGAGAAAATCTGCTCTTTTCAACAAGCTTAAGCATTTTGGGAAGGACACAGGACAAAAGGAAAAACAGAAAGATGTTTTTTAAATGAACTGAAAAGGTGCAGTGTGTTTAAATGCAAGTGGAAAGAGCTGAGTGAGGCATCAAGACTGACTTCTGAACTGCAACAGCTCTGTGGGTAATTCGAGATTGATTAAACACCGAACCAGGCTTGATTGGTGTAGAGGTTCAATCATAATCATGATTCAGAGACAGGAATATAGAAGATTCCCCCAGAGAACCTGGAATCTAAAGACAGGGAAAACCAGTTGAACAGGAAAAGCATTCAGAGAATTCACATTTGCTATTCATCCTTACATCTTGCAAAATTTAGAGAAACTCTCATAAAAGGAACACCCTCCCACCACCACCAGGAAATAGCAAGTGGGATCAGAAGTCATGCCTTGTGGGCATCTCCTTGAAGGCACAGCCTGTCTCACTGACAGCTGGGTGGCCCCACCTGGTCAGCTTTGCAGAGAGGGCTGTGGACAGTGTGGGGATGCCGAACAAGTCCAAGGGCCAAATGCAGCGGAAATTTTCAAAGGGAGTTTGAAATTTTGAAAGATGAAAAAAAGTACCAACATGCATCTAAAAAGATATCATTTGCTTTTTACTCTTAAATGTATTTAGATTTTTCTCCTATAGTTGGAAAAAAATAGAAGGAAGGTAGGCAGGAAGGAGAAGGGAAGAGAAGAACAGGGAAAGGAGGAGGAAAGACATCACAACAGGATGAGAATGAAGATTATGCTGCAGAAATGCCTATAATTCTGACATACTTGGAAGTTTTCAATTTAGTTTATAAGATTTAATGAATAATTAATGTTTGCAAAATAGAAAATACACACCTACTACACACACACACACACACACGCACACACATAATTATATGTGTGTAAAATCTGGAATGTGTCTGTGCTTTGACAATTGAGGGGAGGAAAAGGAACCAAGCAAGGTCCTGAAGATTCCTGGGAAAGAGAAATAAAGCTAGCTATCAGTATCTGTGTCTCTAGCCAGGTGATGCGCGCCCTGGCCAGGCCAGGCCTCCAGATTCTCTAGAACTGCTCAGCCTCTTATCCGCCCGACAAATCTCCTGCTGTCCTTGGCCAGGCACAGCTGGCTCCCTCCTCTTTGCCCTCAGTGGTCCACACTGTTGCATTTCCAGTCTCTTCCTAGAACCTTTCTCTTGCTCCACCCCCTTACTTCTGCCAAACCTTTTCCTTCCCATTCCAAACATTCCTTTCCTTCCCCTTCACAAAGTGCTTCCCTCGCCTGCCTTGCTTCCAATCCCCCCTTTCCAGGAGCTACATCTTGGGCCTCACAGACACTTTTTACACCATCTGTTTCTCCCATGTACATTTCAAGCCATCATCTCTGATGAAATAGTGCTCAAATTTCTAACCAAATATCCTAGTCCTCTGCTGCCTTGTGCTAAGCAGGAACTGTGTATCCATACTCACTTTACTGAAGCCTCACTGGTAAACTTAATGTTTTTCCTCTGCTCTGAGTTTCTCTATCCTGATGATTTTGTTTCTACTACTCCCTAGCGGTAGACACACTTCTCCCCACCTACTTCCAGTTACCTTTCTGGATATCTCTCAGTAGGAAGGGCCTCTGCTTCTAGCCCCAAATCTGTTACCTCCCCTCTGGCCAGTCTGGTATGTACTGGTCTTGGAGTCCAGGAACCTGATTTTACCAGTGCTACATCACAAAATACGGGACTGAAGAATTCTTTGCAGGGCTTTATTCTGACTCCATTATGCTTAGCTGTGGACAGCTGACTCCTGTTCTCTGAGCTTGTATTTCTGTTGCATACAAAGACCCTTCCTTAAGGAGGATAGAAAAATCCAGGGAGGTATGGCTGCAGTATAGTGAAAAAAATAACATATAGATAAAGTAACAGCGGAGCCAGGTCATATAGGAAGTGTGATCAACAAATACCGTGCATACTTTAAAATTTCTTTTAAAAAATGTAGTATTTAAAAGACAGATTCCCAGCAATGCCCCTCAAAATGCCCTAATTTCGCACACTCTTATCCCATGTTTCTTGCCACTTTCTGAAGCAGTTCTAGAAGTCTTCTTTCGTGAGTGTCTACTCGTTCTGTTATGGCTGCCTCAAATAGCCTAGATAAATTCAAAACATTTAGGTTAGGGTTAGGGTTAGGGTTAGGGTTAGGGTTAGGGTTAGGGTCATTCTGACTCTAGGGAAAAACCAGAATTCCCACAGATGTAGTGAATAAGGAGAACAAGGACATATTGCCATGTCTTAAGAAGCCTCCTTGTCTGTGGATTGGCAGTCAGCAGCAGCATCTATGGTATTCGGATCACATTTCAGCAAGACCTTTCCAGAGCTGCTTTAGAAAGTGGCAAGAATGATGGAATGAGTGTGTTTCATGCAAGAAGGTGTATTTTTAATGCATTAATAACATTTTATCTTTTACTGTAATGATTTTTTTGCTTTAAATATTGCCCTTATGTTTCACACCTCCCTTATAGATGTTATAGGGCACAGCAAACTTTTAGCCTTTCTTTGGAGTAGTAAGAGAACCCATGGGAACATTTCAAAAGGGGGGCAGCTTGATCTGAAATCCATTTCCACAAGCTTGCTCTGGCTATGGGGTGTGAAAGGCTATTAGAAGCAGGACGTCTCATAAGTGATGGCTGCAATAGCCCTGATCAGGACATGGCTGCTTGGACAAGTGCAAACAATTAAACATTGCTGGCCAAAAAGTCAGGTGCAGGATGCCCCCATGCATACCTGAATGTCCTACAGCAAAAGAACCGAGGGAAGAAGAAGCCAAACAACAGAGGACAATTTCATAAAAACAGCATGGCTTATACTCTGAAAAAAATGTGACAGAGGAAATGTGCCTGCTCTCCTATTCTTTAGCAGTAATTGGACCCATGGATGTTGATTGAGCACAGGATTGCCCAGGAATATATATTATAGTTTATATGTTACAGTCTCCCTGGCAACTAAGTGCAATCATGTGACAAAGTCTAGCCAATGGGATGTGCATTAGTATGGGCTTGATCTGGACTGGAACAGTGATCTTGGACTCCGGATCTGAATTGGAGCATTGATAGCAGCAGCAATAGGTCAAGAATCTTTGTCTCCTCTGAGCCTGGTGCATCTTTTTGAGAGCTGGATTCCAGGGTATTCATAGCAAAACAACTTCAGTTTGTTGAAAATGCAATTAATTTGTACATTCTGAGCTTAATCTTGTCAAAGGCTAACACAAATTGTAAATATTAATACATTTATTAGAGGTTTGCTATGTTCTTGGTAATGTGGAAAACACTTTACACATATGAGGTGTTGTCGTTGTCAACATTTTATAGAAAACCAAGCTGGTGCAGTGAAAGATCAGGTAACCTGCCCTAGGTCACTTCCCTGGCTTTTAATTAGCAGAGTCAGGGTGGTTAGAATTTGACTAACAGGAATACTAATGGGATGTGTGTGTGTGTGTGTGTGTGTGTGTGTGTGTGTGACTGACTGGTGAGATTATAGGGAAGGAGTATACCTGTGATGTTCTTATCTGACAGCATTCCATTTTGACCTCTTCCGTTGACATTGAATTAGAAAGGATCTTATGTTAGGCTTCTTAAACTGGAATAAGTTTTAAAGGTGTTACTTCTTTAGGGGGAATGTTTACACATTTTTTTATATGCTAAGCACATTAACACTAACTCCACTCTTACAGAGCCACTTCCAATTTTGTAATGAAATAAAATTACACAGCCTAAGTTCTTGAAACTGATTAGAATAGAGATCAGTAACTGGCTTTGAATTTTTGAGCAGCATCTTAACGCTCTAGCAGCAATGCTGGGAAGGGCGCTGCCCGGGCTGGGATCATCATCAGATTGAGTCTGATGGACCTTTGTAAGGACCACCAAGCTTGCTGATACATAAGAAAGCAAATGAAATGGACGTTAACTGGGGGTGAAATTAGTAACATGCTGCTTTCCCTGAAAGCAAAATTGCAAGACCATGGAAACAGTTGGGGAAAGTACTGTAAACTGAAGGGCTTGCTGAACTTTACTGAGTATTTTGTATGGGATGCCAAAAATTGGTCACCCATTCCTAGTTTACTGATAGGGAGACTAAAATAATAGTAAAAAAAAAACCATATTGAAGTCCCTGTTTCTCCAAATCCTTAATTGTTAGACAATATATGTACATATGCACACACACATTCATTTAAGAAAACACACCATTATGTCAATCTCAGAGCATTATAATCTTTAAAAATAACCAAACATGTTTAGTAAATCATAATTAGAAAAGTCGAGTCTACATAATGTTTGGGCCAATGAAACAGTCCAGAAGGTTATCTCAAATCGATAATAGGGAGTAATTCCAACTTTTCAGTAAAGGACCTTCCTTGTAACTCATTTTTAGAAGTTGAGCATTATCTATGTCTCAGTGCTGGTGGGATTGGTAGGTATGTATGAATGTGATACTGTAGCGTGGAACAGAAGTTAAAAACACTTTCCCCTTGGCAAATTTTGATTCATTGTTCTATACATACTTTGTGAGCATTTATAGAATGGCTGGTGTCATGCTTCCTGCCTGTCTGCTATTTGTCTTACCACACACCCACCACAGGACCCTTTTAATTGCTCTTCTTACCTCCTATAAGTCCCTTACCCAGACACCCACATGGCTCACTCCTTTCCCTCAGGCCTTTGCTCAAAACTACACAAAGATGTTTTTCTGGCCATTTTCTCTAAAATAGTGGCCCTGTAATTTGATTTACTTTTAATCATGGCACACATTTCTTTTCTGACATCCTATTAGAGAATTTGTTTATTTTTCTACTAATGTCCTCGTCTCCTCTCTGGAGACAGTTATTGTCTATGTGTTCACTGATTTCCCGTGCTTGGTTCAACGTCTGGTCCACATATGGGGCTTATAAACACTTTTTTGTATAAATGAAAAAACTCTGTAAGAAATCACAAACTTAAATGTCTGTCTTCTAATGTGTTTGAAACTGATTTGAGAAAAATCAAACAAATTGCCCAACTTTCAGAATCAGGATTTCTAGATTCTATAGGAAAAGCAGACCCAACACACATGGGCCGTCACACCTGGCTGGCAGGGCTGGGGTAGGGTGGAGTAGGGTGTGTCCTGTAGGAATAGGACAAACGTCCTGCCATCTTGGCAGATGTCCTCCCATGAGTCTACTTGCTGTCTTCTCCCCTGCAGTCATGTGACCCCCACAGACAGGAGCACTGGAAGGATGATCCGTGAAGAAGGAGAGGACTGTCTGTGTCATGCCCGTTTCCCAAATCTGTGTGCTCAGTAACTGGCTTTTGGAACTGCTGGTTGGTGTGTTTTATATCCAGATGTCCCCTCAGTGCCTCGTGCTCATTGGTGGAGCTTTGTGAGGTGACTGGATCACGAGGAGTATGATACCCACAAGTGCGTTAGTCCACTGGGCTCACAGCTAAATGTGATTTGGGAGGTGAAGAAACCTGGAGGGAGAAGGTGGGTGGCCAACAGTGTGGCCTAGAAGGGTGTAACTCCCTCCCTTCTCCCTTGATCTCTCTCAGCTTTCTGTTGCTGTGCCATAAAGATACTCTTCCTTTGCCATGTTCCTGCCACGCTGACCCACCGTGGAGTCTGTGGACTATAGACTGAACCGTCTGCCTACTGTGAGCCAAAGTAACCTCTCCTCCTTTAAACCATGGGTGTCAGACACTGCATCTCAGTGACGAGAACATGACTAAGACACTAGTGGAAACAATGAGTGCGTATATCTTTCCCATATCACTTTAGATTAGTAAACTAAAATTCGCAGAGGCTGTGCCTCCTGCCAGATCACAGAGCTGGCAAGGCATAAACTACGCTGATGATTCCAGTTGTTTGGTTTCTCTACTGTGAAGACTACAAAAGTAAGACCTCAGTCCAGTCATCTACATTCAAGAATATGAGCTTCATTATTTTTAAAATCTAGGCAATATTGATAGGTATGAAATGTGCACATACCAAGTTGACACCTGAGCTTTGGGATATGTAACTGTCATCTTTCTCAAATGTGAACATTTTCTAGAAGGTTCTTTTCAGGCTCATTACCAGCCAATCCCACACCCCGGAGCCCAGACATAGATTGTGTTATGATCAAATGCCACAGATATGTGGGCTTGGGTGTCTTGAAGTTCTTATAAATGGAATCATCACTGATTGGACTTTTTTTTCGTTAGTTTTATTGTTGTTGTTTTGGTTTTGGTTTCCTTCATGAAACATAATACTTTCGAAACTCTTCCACATTGTTACATAGATCCGTGGCTCATTCTTGTGTTCTGTTTTTTTGTTTTTTGGCTCATTCTTTTGTATTTCTGAGTATGGAAAAATTTAAATTGTTCATCCATGTCTTGCCATAGTAGCTGAACACTATTGAAAGTAAAAAAAAGCCATACTATTCTCATATAACTCTTCCTGTGGACATGAGTTTTTATTTCTGTAGGGGAAATACCTAGGAATAGAACTGGGAGACCACAGGAGTAGATGTAGGATTCAATTTACAAAGAGCTGCCAAAGAGAAATGCCTGCTTACTGTACTATTTTGTGTTTCCATCATCAATATATGAAAGTTGTAGTTGTCCTGCCTCTTCACTTAACGTTTGTTGTTGTTAGCCTCCATAATCTTAGACATTCTTTATGTGTGATGCTTGGTTGAGGTTGATCAAGAGAAATGCTTGTTTGTTCGAAGTAGAAATCTTCCTCTCCACTCTATCAGAGAGCTGTTCTCCCAAACTTCACACTTCACTGTGCCACAGTCATGCAGTAAATATTTAGAAGTGTTTAGGGATGGGTTGCATGTTCCTAATATGTAATATTTGCCCTTTCCTGTGGTGTGAATACACTCACTAAGGATGTTGCTAGGCTACCTGTGTGACACGCAGAGTTGAGAAGAGATGCACACCCCTTGTGTGTGCAAGCCTGCTTCACCAAATTACTGTCCATCAGGTTGTTCACTGTGTGATTCAATCAATGAAAAGAACTGGCTTTTCCAAAGACAATGGCTGTACGGAGAAGTGGACCCAAGCTGGGCAGTAACAGTTACTGATCATTAACAAAAAAGGAGCGAGGAAGCTTTCCATTCCAGTACTGAACTCGTTTTCTACATCTGAAGCATGTCAAATTATTGAGATTGTGGCAGTCAGATCTAGGACTTGACTTGGACTGACCAGGAGGATAAACTTGGGTAATGGGGGAACCAGTAGGCTCAAGGTGGCTGAGTTGGAAATCATATTCCCATTTTAGTTACCCCAAACCCTATAGATGGCCTTGGGTTCCCATATGCCTACTTAGAAAATTTTCCTCTTTTACTCGATATCCAGGCCCTTCCGAGTTAAACTTCATTCTATCAAGTCAGCTCTCCTTACTCAGAGAAAGACCAAGGAATCCTCTCACATCCACCATTGTTGTCATTGTCTAAAATACCCTTTCTTTTATAATTTCCTCTTTCAAATCATTCATTCCTATAATCTATTGCACTCCATCCAGGAACTAATATGCACTCAGTGTTCTAGACACATAGACTTACTTAATTCATAAAACAGGACCCCGTGTTAAAGATGACATTACTGAGACTCACAAAATTTAACTAATCACACACTAGAAGTACCATTTTTTGAACTTGGCACTTTTTATAACCAAACCCAGATACTTTCTGTTTTGCAAGGAACCCCAGTTAAAATCTCTGGAACCCACCGGAAGTTTCTGAATATTAGTCCTCATCACACATTGGCCTGTCACACAGGCTGACCCTCTATATTACCTGCCCAACGTGATTCCACATCTTATCTTTTGCTTCCCAAATGGTTCCTAGTCCAAACCTGTGTGACCCATGGTGACAAGGTGAATTGATCGGCTTTCCCTTCCTGGAACAAAACTGTCTGACATCCACAATTTAGAAGAGAGGTTTATTTTGGCTTGTGACTTTGGATGTTTTAGTTCATGGTCAGCTGGCTCAAAGGCCAAGGTATCATGGTAGAAGGATGTAGTGGAAGAAACTTCAGCCCATGGAAACCAGGAGGCAAAGAGAAGATCAGAGCAACAGAGAGGAAGGGGCCCAGGACCAGATGTGATCACACCCCAGTCATACTCAGAAATGTGCTTCACTGATGACCTGGGTGCCTCTCATGCCAATCAAGTGGACCATTAAGATCACCCATTGTATGAGCCAGAGAGGGAAATGGATTCATGGAATGATTTAGTTCAAGTTAAAATCCCGGTTATTTACTATCAATGTGACCATAGGCAATTTACTATCTTTGGAATGTGTGGAATAATTTCATCTACTTTGGTGAACTATTATGTCAAGTTAGCAAAATAGTACCTGTGAAGCATAGGCCCCATACCAAGCCCATAGGAGGTGCAAAGGAAAGGAGTAGTAACTGTTATTCAGGTCAAGGCCTACAGTTGACTATTAGAGTAACATCCTCCAAGAAATCAGGGCTCCTGTCCCAAAGTCTCCACATAGGTTCCTCCCATGTGACTTTGGGCTTGGCTACATGACTTGCTTTGGTCTTTGGAATGCTAGAAAACAGGATGAAAGTAGAGCCTTGAAAGTCATGTGTACACTGGGATTGCTTTCTTGGAATGCTGCCACCATGTGAAGAAGGTTGGGTCAGCCTGCTGAGGTGGCCCCGCCAACATTCAATAAATACCAAGAACCAGACATGTGTCCATGAGGCCACCACCTTCAACCAGTCCCAGATAAGCTGCCAGATGACTGCAGTCCCAGCACCGATCCCTCCCAACACCTGCAGGGCTACTCAATTTACCACAGCAAAAGTTGTTCATACACAGTATTGGGCACAAGCAATAACAGTGCAAGCTGCTTTGCATTGGTATGTGAGCCAAGAATATATCATTCACATCTCAACTTCCCACCCCAAAGCATGACACTCATACATGGAAGGAAAGTGCTCCATACACATTCAGTGAATTCTGTCAAGCGTTCTGTGCATCAGAGTGTGAGATCTCTGAAAGGAGGACCCAGACTTCCTTCTCACAGAGCTTGAACATGGAGAAGGTACAAAATAAGAATTTCTGCAGTCATAGAAGCTCAACTTCCTTTGATTTTTTTTAATAATCAAAATCCTGGTCTGTAGACAGTTAAAATATTTAGGCGTCTTGTTAAGCAATGCACTTGCTCACAGTTCAGAATTTTTCAGACACTGAAATACTCAAGCAAAACTTTTCACCGAGAGGCACATTCCAGCTCCTGTGCTAGGAGAGCCTGACCTTCTCCCTCCTAAGGGGAAATTACAAATGGAGATAAGCAAGCAACAGAGGCACTCAACCTAACCTGCCCATTGCTCCTCCTAACTCCCCACCTCCAATCCCTCCATGCATGACCAGAAGGCCACCATTATCAGAGCCTTATTCATATTTCTGTGGCTCCACATCTGGAAAAGAAAAAGGGACTTCTAAACTTTCACAAATGCATCTGTGGCTCTCATTTGGCCTCTAAAGACACAGATACAAGTTTGTGAAACTTACCACGAAGGTTTTGGAGCAGGGTGTAGGGAGTCCTATGGAACTGAAGTAGTGCACTTCTTGTCATGTATTTAATGACACCCAGAGTGCACTGTCACCCCCAGCAGGACACACAGAGAGTGCACTCACTCAAGAGTTCCCGGCGCACATGGAGGTCACAGATTTGGCTCAATCATTTCTCGCCTGGCAAAGCAGGCAACTCCGGAGTGAGCAAAAGGACATTAATCTGTTTTCCATTATTGCTAATAAATGATTCAGCTTTCTATATGCTGAGTGGAGAATAAAAAGTGAAAACACAGCTCCATGCATCTTGGAAGAGCTTGCTCTAAGTGCACAAGCATGGTCCTGTCCATGACTCCCCCTTAAAAGGCCTGGTTGCCTTTGCTTTTGCAGCCTCTTTCC
This sequence comes from Dolichotis patagonum, assembly GCA_004027295.1. Classification (NCBI taxonomy): domain Eukaryota; kingdom Metazoa; phylum Chordata; class Mammalia; order Rodentia; family Caviidae; genus Dolichotis; species Dolichotis patagonum. The sequence continues at coordinate 205,401 of PVJX010000089.1, forward strand.
CCAGGATCCATGGGCAGCTGGAGTGTTGTTCTCTGTTACTGAGAAATTCTCTCAGAAAGACGCAAGACCAGCTCCTCCAGTGTGACTGCAAATGTACTGCACCACTGATGGGGAAGAGGAGGGAAGGAAGGAACGTGTTTTGGGCTGCTCGTGTTCCAATACTTAGTGGACATGCTGATATTTAAACAAACCATGACCTAGCTCGCTGGGAATCATCTTCACTCTGCATGGGGAAATGGGCCGAAAAGGTGAAAGTAATTTTCCCAAGTGAACTAATGGGTCACAATTGAAGTGAAGGAATTTGTCTGAGTTAAAGAATTTGTCACGATTAGCTGAGGGTGGCGGTTAGCAGCTGCTTCAGTGGAGAAGCAGTAATCTGAAACTAGCCCAGTCTGCATCCTTTCTAAGAAATCTTAAACTGAAAAAGACAGGACTACTTAGTTACCTCGGTGTCAGGCACTGTGCAGTGAGCTTGTGAGCCACTTACATGTTTTCTTATTCAAGCTTTGAGGAAATTATTACCTCTTGTAGGAAAGGAAACTCCTCCGTCTGAATCTGACCCTGGCTTTTTATAAACAGGGCTATGAATGATACACACGTGTGTGTGAGCATAACACACACACACTCACTAGCACATTTGTTGGGCCCTCCTAAAGTGAGGAGTATGTTCATAAAGTCCAGTAAGTCTTTGGGTTGAAGCACTTTCTTTCAAATTATGTCATTTATCCTCCCAAAAATCGTACCACGGAGAAATAGTATAATTACTTCTAAGAAGAGTAGCTAAGGATTTCAGAAGTTGAATAAATCACCTCAAAATGGTCAGCCAATAATGCAATAGTGGTCCCAGTAGTCAGCACTAGTGATGTACCTATGTTGGTAACTACATTGGGAAAAGTTGAAATGGAAATGACAATGGAGTGACAATGTGTTACATAAATATATAATATATGGATAAAAACTGTGTGTGTATATAATTACATATATTATAATCTTTTATGAATTAATCTGATTATAAACACACGCAAACATAATGGAAGTGCTTTCCATCTTGCCTCTCTCAGTCACTAAACGTTTTATTGAGCAAGGTATATGTGACAGAGGAAAACAAAGGTCAGCACTAGTGGAAGACAAAATAGAAGAGGGAAGGCCATGCCCATCACATGGCTTAATAATTCATCTACAGCGCAGAGGACATTTGGGATTATGAGATGCAGAAGAGAGGGGAACAGTAAGAGGACCTGAGTTCCCAGGTCTAACAGACTCAGGCTCCAATCCTGGCTCAGCCCCTTGTAAACTGGGACAATTTATTAGCACCTCTTAGTCTCAAAGATGCTTAACTCACAAAAAACTATTAAATGCACACTATGTGTAACACAGTGTTAAAAAAAAAAAACCACCAATAGCTCCTAAGGCGATAATTGCTCATCTTGCATTAGCATGGGCTGAGATACCTCCTCTGCCTAGGGGATCTGGGGTGATTCCCTGTTCTTGGTTCACAGCTCCTGAGGCTGTTCAAGGAAGAGATCACCACTAGCAATGCAGCCTCAGCAAAGAGCATGGGAGGCTATTTGCTTGGGTGCAGCTGCGTTTCCCATCTCTGAATGCTCACGTAAATCCAGGTTCCAGGAGGTAGACTGCATCTCATGCAAACTCAGAGCCTGTGAAATTGTGTTTTGATTGGGTATACCACATATGCCCGGCCTTATCTCCACAAGTCCCAAAGGAAAATTATAGAACACCATTTTTTTTTTCATATCCCCTGTAGAAAAAGATTCAGTTATTACATTTTTTAAAATTCAGGGCAAGCATGACCATAGCTAGCCTTGACATTTCTGAAAGTCTTGAATTTCCAGGGAAAGCATAGCTAACGCAACCAGTATACTAAGGTTTATTTTGACACATAGAAAATGTGAGTTGATTCACAATATTCCAGAACAATCAGTATTTTCCTTTGTGTGTCTGAAGCAGATACGGTAAATATTTAAATTAGATGATGACATGGCTTATTCAAATCCTCCCACCTGGTGAAACAACTTTTTGAATGACATTACACATCATGTGTGCACCTATTTAACAGGTGTTTGATAATCCTTTAGAAGATGTCACATGTGAATAAGATTCTAATTCTCACATAGTTACCTTTGAATGAGAACATTACTTCCCATCTTGAAAGCAGCTAATACAGAGAAAAATACCAGATGTGTAGTGTATTATGTTTTCTAATCTAGACTGAATGGGCACTTTTCTTCTCCTTTACCCTTCCTTAAGACAGGAGAAAGTATGTGAAAAATGTTTTTTCAACTCTAAAGTCCTCCACAAAAATCAGTTGTGCTGAAAAATAAGCTTTAACATTTATTTAGACTCAAACGACTGCACAAAAACTTCAGAGTTGGGGAGGAAGCCAAGAGGTCAGAGTCCAACCTCCCATTTTCGAGGGGGCCCCTACAAATGAAAACCACATGACATTTTACACAGACCACTTTCAAATTAAATGTCAACTGCATATGATGCAACCTAAAACATTATAAAGTCTTAGAACACAAAGCCTTCACCACATTCTTCCAGGGGCCATCAAGCCCCACGTGGAATTCATATATTCACTCTAGAAGTCTATAAAGGTGTATTGCGAGGTACCTCTTAGGGAACTCATCTATTTTTCATGGCTTTGGTGAGCATATTTTAAGGTTATAATCCTTCCACATCCTTTAAAGAGTCACCTTTGTAATTCTACTCCACATGTAATTTTTTACTCATAGTCAACAGCATAAAAAAGCAACCTAATCCCAGAATCCCAATTTCTGGTTAGGAATTTAAACTTTTGCCTGATAAATAACTCCAAACTGCAAGTTATAGTGGTTTCTGACTTTCAAGCATTTGTTCAATAAAAGAAAAAAAGGAAAGAAAACCATCCAGTGGGTGGGACTAGGAATGTGAAAGAGGGACAGAGAGAAAGAGCAGAAAGCCAACCCAGCAGAAGAAACTAATTAACTAAATAAATCTTACTCAGTCAGTTTTCCATCAACTAAAAAAAAAAAAAGACATATACCAGTTTTTTCAAATATATGTAATCTAGCTAATTTACATTTATATAGTTCAAAATTATGCATCAAATGATTGAAAACACACATTTAATAAGGCACTCAAAGATATTTTGAGTATACATGATTGACCTTTGAATGGAAATGTAAAATTTGCAAACATTGTTACATATGATTCTTTCCATACAGCCTTTTGGCAGTGAATATCACTAGAATCTCCAATTTACCCACAAGGAATAGGACACTGAATTCTGGAGACTGCTGCTTGCAGTCATAATTTTAAAGTCAGACCAATGAACAATACAGCCTCTTAAGGAACAATCTGATATAAAAGTTAAAAGATTAGGTATCGGACCTAGAATTTCCGGTTTGAATCCAAACTATACAACGACCAGTGTCCCCTTACCTGCCACAGAGAGAAACTAAGCATTAATCGAGAAGATGGATGTCAAGCTCATAAAGCCTAAGCCAGAGTAAGTCTCCCCAAAAAACAGGGAAACTGTTCTCTTCACCCTAAGGTAAAAGGAAATATTGCAAAGTAAAAAACAAGGCTGTAATTTCATCACACAACCTTTATTCATCTATTTTATTTTATTTTATTTTATTTTATTTTATTTTATTTTATTTTATTTTATTTTTGCATCAGGGCTCAAACTCTTGACCTCCTGCCTACCAGGCAGGCTCTTATGCCACAGAGCTAAATCCCTGGCATAATTTGCCTTGCAGTACATTTCCCTTTTTGCAATTTATCATTAGCATGACTGCAGTCATTTGGTATACACATATCCATACTGCATCATGGTAACTTAATATAGTATAAACACTTTTCTCAAGAGCACCTTGTTCAATGTCCACATCTAGTATTTTATAGTTTTATAAGCAACCATTTCTTTACTCTCTAAGCAATGAGGCTGTGTCCCAATTTTAGTGTTAAAAATAATATTGTGATAGATGCTTTTTATTCAGCATTTTCCACTTTGGAGATTATTTTCTAAGATGGTATTTTCTAAGATGGTACATATACCTCAGGATCCATGTCTGTCTTCAGTCTGTAGAGACTAGCAGAGTTTGACTCAAGAAATCAGTGAAAAAAAGTGAATGAATGAATGAATGAATGAATGCAACAGATTGATACATGTTAAAATTTCAGCTAAGTGTATGTTTAGTCCGTTGAAGTGTAAATGGCAAATGCTTAAAAATACGGGATAGTTTCATCCTACACATTATTAAGAGCACTATCAAATAACGCAAAAGTGATGTTGGGTTATTTTGTAAGTTTTTCTTTACAGAAAGAGTTTGCTTTCCCTATTAGGAGCAATCAAAGCACTAGGTACAGAAAAAAAAAAAAACTAAGTACCTTGCATCCATCAGTTTCCCCTGGTGCCTCATTTCAAATTCCTCGGCAATGACAACCTTTCACTAAAAGGGCATCTTTTCACTAATGCTTTATTTACTTTCTGTAGCTCTCCATCTGGAAAAGAAACTTTTCAACTTTATTTCATAGGCGTGCTTGTGGTTCCCTCGTGGCCCTTTATAGGGTAAAAATATTAAGAACATGTCGGTTACTTTTTCTGTTAAGCCTCCTCCTTACTCCCAATTCTGATTTTTGAAGGTGTGATTGGGATATGTCCTCCGGGCACAGAAGGGTTCAGTTTTTAAGAAATCAAATTGAGTGACTGCATTCAGAAAAAGACAATCCCTGTGCCTTTTCTCACCTTGGCTTTTAGTTTTGGGGGTGTTTTTATTTTTGTCAATAATTTCTTAAGCTGTCGTTTGAAGTGCCACTTTCTTGCACCTGTTGCTGGATTTCTTCAAGACATTAGCACATTTTTCAGAACAATGCTCTCCTCCAACCTATAGCATGTAATGTTTTCTTCCGACTGCATTTGCTTGATTTCAGGCTTGATATTGTACTAAATGCTCAGAGCAAATGGAATGTGGTCTGTGGTTAAAAGGTACAAGAGGGAAAATGATATCGTGTTGTGTTTCTGCTAATGGTAGGTCAAGAGTAAACACCCATAAGCAGATGCCGCAGAATCCACTGCCCACTGCGGGGGAGTTCGCCCCTACCCTTAAGAGCCAACAGCTTAGAAGAGTGGAAAGTTTTGACCCAGACCCAGGTTAGAGATGTGGGGGTCTTGATATCAGATGAGAAAGAGTGGGAGAAGGTATATAAGGTCAGTGGTCCTTGTTCCATGGGCCTTGAAGACCCAGAGTTTTGCAGAAGGGAAGTGGAATGCCAGGGGTTCAGTAGATTTTCCACACCCCAGTTTCCACAGTGAGTCACCTTTTTAAGGGGCAGCTATGGCAACCAAACCTAGTGGTGCATGTGTCTATAATCCCAGCACTACAGAAGGCTGAGGCAGGAGGATCACAAGTTAGAGTCTAGCACAGGCCATTTACTGAGAACCTATTTCAAAATAAAACAAAATTTAAAAAATGTGGAGGAGATAGAGATTTAGTCCAGTGTAAACACCTTGGGCTACATCCCCAGTATTGGAAATATAACAGAGTGAGAGCGAGAGAGAGAGAGAGAAAGTGGCTACAGTAACCACAACCACAAAGCCCCAGTAAACAACATCCTTCTTATCTGTCATGTGAAGAGTCGATGACCTCCCATTTCCTCTGAGCATCATGGAGGCTTTGAGCCTCTCCTGACAGTGCTCGTAATGATGATGTAATTGGTTAGCCAAGCAGTCATTGGTTAACAGACCAGATGCCTCACTAGTAACTTACAAATCCACCAAGATAGCTAAGCTTTGTAACTCCAAGTAAACCAGAACCTTGCACACGCCGGTAATCATAACACTAGTGCAGGAGGATCACAGTTTCAAGGTCAGCCTGGACTCTGTCTCAAACAAACAAACAAGCAAGCAAACAAACAAACAAACAAAAAACCCAGTAATTAATAGCTCAGAGGTTGCAGGTTTCATACAAGTAAGGCAAAATAAGTCCTCTCTTGCTTTGCCGTACTGCTGCTGAAGCAATGATTAAGCTCTCCAGCAAAAACTAGTTGCATTTTAACTTATGGGAAGTGGGTCTAAAAATTCTATCTCTATATCTTTTTATGATCTAAATGCATGGAAATCAGACTTTTGAAAGATGCTTTGTTACCTTCTGTGATAGTTTGAGCGAGTATTTCTAGAGCTATAAAAACACTGGGTATGTAAATTTGAGAAACATTTATATGTTAAAAATACAGAAAAGCAACCATGTGTAAGCACTGCTTAAAGCAGGTAGAGGGAGATGGCACATTTGCAGTTTGTAGGCTCCCCAGAGAGCTTTATTAATTCTATCATGTCATTTACATGAAAATGAAGCCCTCCTTTGTATTAAAATGCTAAAGCCAAATCACATGGACAATGCAAATGAGTCAGCAAAGAGTGCTTTGTCATAAAAATATATAATTTATCCCAACAGTTTCTGTGGATTTTTGATATCAAAGTTCTTTATGACACTGACAGTCATCAAGCGGATGTTTGTCAAAGTACATTTCCCAGATGTCCAAATAAAACACTTTTGCTTTGATGAGTTTATGCAGAGAGCTGAGGGAAGACTGAACTCTATTTGAATTTCACTCCTTTCAGAGAATGTGTCATATCTTTCTCTTTTCAAATTGCCACTGGCCCAAAATTTGAATAGTTAAAGTGCTAGTGAGTGGGACCTCCATTTATAAAAATCTCCTCTTATAACTGTTTTTTATAAGATAAGGGAGGGAATAATGATTGCAGGAGGTAGAGAAATATCTGAAATATCTTGCATATGAGAGACACAGCTGATCAACTGCCAAAACCAAGAACAGACAACTCAGAAAGAAGAAAATTTAATGACTAACAAACATTTTAAAAAAGAATTATACCCACTAGTAAGGCATAGAATACAAAGGAGAGTATCAATATCAAATAGCATTTGGCTATCAAATCAGCAAATGTTTCTTTTGCGATATAATTTACTAGGGAGCAAGGTGTGGCCTAATGGCCAATCACATCTACAGTAATGGAAAATCTATTGCAGGCTGTTGATGGAAACTCAGTGTTGATAGGCACAAAGTGCCTAGGAACTACCCACATTCTCTTAGTTTATGATCTTGATAAGGATGCTACTTAAATTATGAAAAAAATCTTATAATCAATGATGGTCACTATAGTGGTGGTAAAGTAACAATTCTTAAAAACAACCAAACCTCTGGTGAGAAATTAAATCATCTTGTTTACCCAAAGAAATAATATCTAAGCATTGGCAAGTATGAAAAATTTTCCTTAAGAACCCCTTGAAGATACTATTTTTTAAAAGTGTGTAATAAGGTAAATTAAAAAGCAAAATACAGATGTATAGTACAAATGCTGCCCATTGAGAAAAAAACTTAAAGAAAATGAATACTGAAATATAACCAGCCAAATACTCAACTGTTGGTGTCTTTGGGTTGTGAAATGCTGGGAGGTACTTATTTTTAAGTCTACTTACTTCTCTTTTTATACTCTATAATAAATGTATATCACATTGAAACGAGGGATGAAGTGACTTATAAAAACAAAAAAAACTACCATAAAAAGGGCCTCTTTGGCCAGCTATGACTGAAGACTCAGCGTTCCCTTGGAGTGAAGACCAAGTGCCAGTACCGTGGGTCCACACAGTGATTGCACACTCGGTTCGGAGAAGCCCTCCGATACGATCTATAATCTAATTAATGGCATTTTTCATCCAAACTAATTTAAAATGTTAGTTTTAAAGCAACACCAAAAATCTTGGGCATTCAGATATTTGGCACAACTTCCCGAGAAGACGGCAGATGTATTCCATGTGTTTCCAAAGAAACAAGAATGTACACATGGCTGGAAGTCCCAAGGCAGCAGAGCCCAGCTGAGCATGTGGAAAAACTTTTCACCTCCAGGGGCCTTCAGCATTGGGGTGGGCAACCCACGCACACCTTAACCCTCCTCACTCCACAGGCTCCTAGCAGTGACGCCATGGCTGTGTGGTAGAAGGTAAGAGAGACACTTTCCTCCTGTACTCTCTCTTGCCACAGCCAAGGGATCCATCGCAGTAACAGCAACGTTCACACAGTTGCTGGAGACAAATATGTGAACTGTCTACTTACTTCACCACCCAGCTCCAGCAAACCAGGGCTCCCGTCCCGCTACCTCTTCCTGTTCTCAATGCGGCCTTCCTAGAGAGACCTCCCCCCATATGCTTTCTGTTATTTACTCTCTGTACAGACCCCCCACCTCAAGGAAGACGTATCTACAGCATAAGTAACATCCCTATTTGTTTTTCAGAGCTTTCCAAAGCACCAACGTAAGATCCTAAATTGACCATAGAAACCCCCTTCTCCTTGTTCTCAAGGAGCAATAAACCTGGCCTCCCTTTTGTGACAGTTAATACAAATATGATGGGAGTGAGACGTTCCTAGGAGAACAGTAAAGCAGGTTTCTAGCTGTAGCTAAGGGTGTCTTCAGAGATGTCTGCTGTATGGGTCAGCAACCTGACGGGGAAGACCTGCCCTTAGTAAGGACAGCATGGCCCAACAGTCTGGGAACCGGGGAAGGATAAAGGCGGAAAAGGAATAAGCCCACCAGCTCACCTTCATTCACATTCTGTCTTTCTGTCTGTCCCTGTCTCTCTCTCTCTGCCTCCCTCCTTCCCCCCTCCATTTTCTCTTTCCTGTCATGAGGTGGGCAGTTTTCCTCTACCATGCCCTCCTGCTATAATATTCTACTTTACCACAGACCTAAAAGGAATAGATCCAGGCAACCTCTGGAACCATAAGCTCAAATAAAATTTCCCCCTTCTTCAAATTGTTTTTCTCAAAATGGTGGTACTTCTGTTCACAAACTTGCGGCCAGGACTCTTTCCACACTCCTGGTCGCAAACTGAGTTTGATGAGAACTGAATCAAATTCAGTGAGATACTGACTGAATAGTGAGGTACATTGTTGACCTTACAGGGAAGTTTGATTCGGTTCTTGTCCAATTTGGTTTGCAATCAGAATTGTGGAAAAAAGTAAGTTTTTGAACCAAGGCACCACTGAATTTAGTCAGGGTGATGGGAAATTGATTAACACCTCTTCCCCACCATTGGCATCTGCCCAGTAGTTATCCCCCAGGATGCTACACGGCTGGCTTCTTGCACACCATTTTTGTGTGTTACTCCAGATCTCATTTGCACAAGTAGAGATTATCCCCAAATATGCTCTCCTTCATCCTCCTGTTTTATTTTTTCAGATTTCTTGGATCACCGGTGGATATTTTCTTATTTGATTTTCTATTTTAAGTTGATTTCATCTAACGCAAGGTTTGTAAGAGAGGAACACTTCATCTTATGCACTGATCCATTCAAAAGGCTCAGGACAAATCACTCAGTTATTTAATTAATACAGATACAATGAATGTTAGATATTTTACCATGGCCAAATTTCACACATCAGGGACACAAAGACACTATCGAAGGAGCCTGGTGACTCACTGGGGAGCCTTTGTATAGAACAGAGCAACTTCCTACAGATCCCTCTGTATCGAACTACATAATAACTCTTTGGAAGCCATTTAACACCACAGTGACTAATACAGTCTCAATGTGACACTTCCTCTGACATGACTATTTCCTGCTGTCAAGAACACAGGTGCACTTGTCCCAACCTCCCTTCATCACTGTTTGACCATGCACAAAAGGTAGGATATCCTATCCTCTCTGGAAGGTCTGGACCTTAACAACAGGCAACAGCTCTTAGCCTGGTCTTATGCTGCTCACCTAATCCCTTCTAGTATACAAGATCTTCATAGGAGGCATTTGCATAATAGTGAGTGACGTAAAACATGACAACTAAGAACACCAGGCAGGTCTTTGACAATGTTTTCCCTAAGAGGGTAGATTTCTAGGCCTAAAACTCTAAACCATACTAAGAAAATTTGAATCTACCCACCCAGCCTGGGATGTCAGTAGTTGATATGGCACCATATCACCTATGGTATGCAAGTTCTTTGGAGGCCAAACATGTTGATGAGCTGGAATCTAAAAGCAGCATGAGGCAAATGGAGATGTCCAGAGCATCTGCGTGGAAAGAGGGTGGGAGGCACCTCCTGGAGGTCTTAGCAGAGCTGTCAGAGTGGCCATGCTCCCCACCACATGGTCACATCTAGCCAGAAGCAAGGAGTGGAGATGCAGCCATCATGAACTGTGGCACACAGGTCCAGTCACCTCACAGCTGACCACCTACTGGCTGACTTCCCTTGGATAAGGACAATTTAGGTGAGACTCAGCTTTCCTTGCAAACAAAATCTTAAGTAGTTATAGTAACATTATAGCAAGATTGAAAAGATTAAGTAAGTTAATCTTAATTTATTTAAATTTATATTAAGTACATTTATGGAAAAGCTCCTACCAGTCTTGGCACCTCATTGGTACTTCATTTACATGAACTGAGTTCCTCCCATTTCTGAGCACAAAGAACCTGAGAATCATCATGCCCACATGCAGCAGCTGAACTGACTGAAGATCAAAAAGAAACTCAACCCATCACCCGAGTCACTCTCTCTTTCACATCAACACTTCAAGCACTAGCCCAATATATTCAGGCCTTGTCCACTTGGTCCAACATAGCTTAGAGGTGAAAGGTGATACCAAATTCTAAACTGGGTAGAGATGGGAGGTGAAGCTATTCACTGAAATAGGGGCCAGGAAGAAGCAAAATGATTTTAGTTTGGTGTACATGTGTGCATGTGTATGAATTGGGGAGGGAGAAACATCATGCAGGTAAAATACATCAAGCGAAGGGAGAACTTGCTCAGAATGGCAAGGCTGGGGCTGGGAAATGCCCACATTTCTGGGGGTGGGTAAAAGCAGTCAGAGCTGGTGAGTAGTTAGCAACCTGCTCTTGGAGTTAGGCAAACTGGTTTTTAACATTTGCTAATTTCTATGTTGTAAATACTCCACCAAATTGCAAGTCCAGCATGACTCAAGAAGGCTCACAAAAGTCATGAGAAATGACATCTGACTCTTGCAAACAGGTAGGAGCCAGCTCCAGCCCAAGCAGGTTGGCAGGAGCGGGAGGTGGAAGGGACTGAAGGACAAGAACAGCAAAACCAGGAGCGAGCGGAAATGGGAAACCCTAGGACAATAATCATGAAAACCAAGAAAACTCAGTTTCTCATTAAAGACAGAGGCATCAAATGTTATGATCTGGTAGGTAAACATCAAAGATGTCATTCAGATTGTCAGTGTATCGCGGATAAGGCTCAGAGGCAGGTCAAGCTGGTCTACGAGTGAACAAATAGCAAGGAAATGGAGACCTGTGTGAAGAAAATGCTTCCAACACGCTGGCATAGAAATGAAGGAGAAAAATGTCCAGCAATGTCTATATAGGGATAAGGGACAAGGTAGGGCTCCAACATCATCTGAAAGGTGTAATCCACTCGCTGGAACTGTCTAGAACACAGAGGTGATGCACAGCCACCCGTGTCTACATGGAAGCAGATCTGGTGTTAGGGAGCTCGTTAGATCGCTACCTTGAGAGACTGCCAGGACATGCTGCTCCTTCTGCTCTGTAATTACCACCTCCAGGGTGAAAGAGACAGCGACCCAGATTGAGTGCTGAGGTCATGGGCAGTAGGAGCAGTCTGGATCCTGTCATGTTCTAGCTTTGTGATCTCAGCCAAGACTCATTTCTTCCCCTTGTGGCGCAGAGGATAATAACCTGGCTCACCTCAATAGGTTTTTATGAACACACAATTACCTGAAACATGCCGAGGACTTATACTACCTGGCTTGTAGTGGAACCTAGGCTCAGGTTTTTATCCCGTCACTCACCAACAGCACAAAGACCTTTAGTCAAAAATCACTGTGGTATCCTGTGTGCTAGCCACAACTGGGGAGAAGGAACGGCGGCTTCTGGCGTGTAAGTCACACAGCATCGGGCACAGGGGAGTCCAAACAGGCTGGGTCTTTCTTCCCCCTCACTCACCTCCTCAGTGCACTGAAGTGGTAAATTTGTGCACACACGGGCTGAGCTGGAAGTGCCACATGTAGGGAAACCCCTTCCCTAAGCACCTGGAGAAGCATCTGGAAAGATGATACTACCTGAATGTCCAGGGTCCTTACCAACTCCATCCTCGGATGGTATTTCATGGGAAGACGGAGAACTCCAGAAGAGAATACCTAGGAAATTAACTAGCTGCAGCGTTTCCCAATCTGACTTTAGCTATTTTTAGGGTTTCGTGAACTCGTTTCTTATATGAACTCAACATAGAGAACAGCTTTTGTTTTAAATCTTTTAACTGGGTCTTTTGGGACTAAAAACTTTATTTACTTTCCCATGTTAAATATAAGAAGGTTAAAGTGAGTCACTAATATGTAAATCAAACAAACTGATTCAAATATTTTAAGAAACGTTGGTTACTATACCCTAGATTTCACATAAATATTGAAATAGGTTTATTTATATTCATTGGTCAAGTTTAGAAAATGGAAAAAAGGAAAGAACATTTTAAGTTTAGGGAAAATTTGTAGCCACATCTCCTTAATAGGATAGGCTGGCTTCACTTCTCAGCAGGAAGCGACCAAAGAAAACCCTCTTTTCCAGAAAAATACCACTGTTTTTCAACTACACATTTACTCTAATTTTTCCTATTGCAGTTTAGTATAAGCTTTTTCTATTGCAAAGGAATAGAAATGTTTCCTTGCGTACTGCCATAAGGATTAAGAATCTATGTTTCTGTAATTTCTGCAGTTATTCATTTTAATTACTAAATTTACATAATGAAATGGCAATCTATGGATTGAAAAAAAATATTTTCAAAACATGTATCTGAAAGAGGTTAGTATTCTAATGTAAAGAACATATACAACCCAGTAGTGGAAAAATAAATAACCTAATTTAAAAATAAACAAAAGACATTTCTTCAAAGAAGATATAAAAATGACCAATGGATTTATGAAATATACTCAACGTCACTAATTGTCAGGGAAATGTAAATCAAATATGACACACCACCTCACATTCTTTAGGATGACTATTATCAAAAAGTCAAAAGTTGCCAAGTGTTAGAGGGTGTAGAGAAAAGGAACCCCCCTAATCTACTAATGATGAGAATGGATATTTATACAGCCACTATGGAAAACAAGAGGGAGGTTTCTAAAGAAATTAAAAATAGAATGACCGTATAACCCTGCAATCTCTACCTGGAGTGTATACTCAAAGGAGATGAAATCATCGCCCCATAAAAATACGTGTCTGACTATGCTCATTACAACACTATTCCCAAAAGCCAGAACAGGGAAACAACAACCCAAGTGTCTACTGGAGGAGTAATGGAGGAGAAACCCATGGTGCACGCATGTAATGGGGATATTATTTAGCCTTAAAAGAGAATACAGTCTTACCATTTACCACAGTATGAAGGAGCTTAGGGGATAACGTGTCAAGTAAAGTCAATATGACACAGAGAGAAAAGTATGGCGTGATCTCCCCGATATGTATAATCTTTCTAAAAATGGCGTATACGGAGTATATGGAGACAAAAAAGAAGACTGTGGTTATTGAGGTGATAGCATGTGAAATGGGAAGAAATTGGAGAAAGACAGGACAAAGGACACCAGATAGCAGATGTGCAAGATGAACCAGTACAGCTGTCTAACAGAAGACATGAGGACCATGAGCAATAAAACTGTATCGTATGTGAGATTCATTTTAAATGAGATTTTAGCTGCTTTTGCCACCAAAGCGTACAAAAGCATAGGTCACATCTGAGATAACAGAGTTAATTTGCTTTACTATGGGAAAAATATTTTTTTATCTACGTGTCTCCCGCAACATACTATAACATCATGTTTTACACACAGTAATCTTTATTTATTTAGTGATAGTAGAGATTGTCCGAGGGTCTCTGCACTGAGCTACGCCCCAGCCCTTGTATTTCGTATTTTGAGACATACCCTCCATCTTGGTGAGTCACTAAGCTTCCAGGCTGCACTAAACTTGCAATTCTTCTCTTCTGCCTCCTAGAGGGTGGGGGATACACGTATGTACCATCATGCCCAGCTGCACTAAAATACATTTTAAAAAATAAATTTATGGATGTATTCTCCCTGCAAAAACTAAAATATCAAATAAATTAAAAGTAACAATAAACATAACTATCTCCATCTAAAGTAATGACTATTATTTTATTTTGGTCTGTATAGTTCCAGATACTTTTATTTTCCTGTGCATTTTGTATGTGTGTATAAAATTAGGTGTAAGTTTCATACAGTAGACATAATGATTATGTGTAGTTTTGTGTAGAGGAGTGAAATCATACATGATACACTTTATGATTTTGAAATTTGACATTTTTACAATAAACAATATCATTTTGTCCTTTCTGTGTTGATATAGTCCATATAATGCAGCACTTTATTGTATGTAGAGGATACACAAAATTTTTTAGGGTTTCTTTGCATTATTGATGAAGAAATGCTTTCTATACATGCATCAAATATCATTATTCTCAGTATTCACAACATTTCTAACAATCCATAAAAAATACAAATAATTTTGTGGTGCTGAGGAAGCAATTTAGAGATGAGAAAAGAGAGAATGAGGAGAGGAAACAAAAATAAAAAGAATCAAGGCACAATATGTATATATAACAATCCCCCAGAATAAATGAATTTACTGGAGAGCACAAACATATCCTGATAAGTGGGAGGGAGAGAAAGAAATAGAAATAAAAGATATGCACAAATAACTTGCAGAAGAATAAAAGACAAACATGTGCTTAACTTCAGTTTTATCTATTTGGTACCAGTTCTCAAACAGTTTAAGGGACACACGAAATCAGAGATATTTTCTCTGAATTCTCTACAATGTGTCCACAGCAATGGTGGGAAACACTGGAAAGACTTAAAACAATCAAAGCATTGGTATCAAATCACATGGAAGTAATTACATTCTTCACCACCGTAAACTTGGAATTTTTTAATTCCTTATTGAAGCAACAAAAATTATAATTTGAACCTCTCCCTTGAGTACATGACTTTTTACTACTCTCTGAGACAAAAGGAGAAAAATGGAGACTGCCTAGCAAAGGCACTTGAGTGCTAATGTGTATGACGAGTGACTTATTTTGTGCAATATCATTTTAGTTGAAAGAACAACTGATAAACTATAGTTATTCTGAAATATATTTGGCAGACACTTTCTCAAAAGTACACAAAGTGAGCCAATCCCTTCCAGAAAACAAGTGACAGTACTTCTTGCCAGTGACAAACTTTGAGTTTTCATGAAACATTAAATTATAGAAAAGTTATATGTGCTTCTGTGAGCTTGACAGTTTCCCTAAACTTAAAGACTTTTCTAATGAGATTGATGGTGATATTAATTAATGTGATTTTTTTCTTATTGCATAGTGAAATGTGTCGTATTTTGAAGATATGCAAAACTCAGTAAACTGATATTTTCCAAATAACCAACGCATGATATTACAAATTCATGAGTAGATAGAATATCCATTTCAAGTGCAAAACGGACTAATGGATTTTACTACTATAAAGCACAAAAGGTTTATTCATACGGTTTCAGATTCTACATTGAATCCAACCTTTCAAAAAACCACTTGTAATTGGTAGAGCAACAAAGAAGACTTATGAAAATCTCAAGAAGTTATAAGAATATTCCTCTGCTTTCCAACCATACATCTATATGAAGCCAAATTTCTTTGACTAAAACAATGTATCAGCAGGGTGAATTGAGAAACTAACATGTGAATCCAACTGTCTTCTATTAGATACCGAATATATGTTCAAACAAGCAAAATAATCTCAAAGATTCTCTGGGTCCTCATTAAGGGGGTTTTGATACTAAAATCTTTGAAATCCTAGTTAAGGAAATGCAGGTCAAACTTGGATAACATTTTTAGTCCATCTGCTTGGTTAACTTTTTCAAAATTAGTAACATTAAGTGTTGGTTAGAGTACATGCAAGTGAATATTCTATTATTCTGAATTCTGAAGATGCTGTCTTTGAAATCTAATGTCCTACCTTCCTTCCTTCCTTCCTTCCTTCCTTCCTTCCTTCCTTCCTTCCTTCCTTTCTTTTTTCCTTCTCTCTCTCTCTCTCCCTTCCTTTGGAGGGGGTTTAAGGGACTGAGGATTGAACCCAGGGACTTGCACATGTTAGACACATGCTCTACTGCTGAGTCATACCTCCAGCTCAAGGCTGTGTCTACTTTGGGAATCAGTGAACTTTTTCAATGAAGACCAAATGAGTAAATGCAATAGTTCTGCTTTATCCATGGTTTTATCTTCTGTTCTTGCAGTTACCTGTGATAAATCATGGTCCAAAAATATTACATGGAAGTTTCTAGAAATAATCATTTCATGTTTTAGGTTGCACACTGCTCTGAACAGTGTGAGGACATCTCATGCAGCCCTAAGTAGGGTCTGGAGCATCCCTCTGTTGTCACTTCCTGCTCTTCTGTCACTCAGGAGCCATCTCTGTTATCATATCTAACATATCAGTATTGCAGTGCTTGTATTCAAGCCATAGTTACAGGTCAGAATCTTATTATGTCATTAGCATTAATCTTTTACTGTTCTAATACCTAAATTAATGTTTATCATAGGTATGTACACATGGGGAAAGCATACTACATACAAGGTTCAGCAATACAGGAAGTTTCAGGCATCCACTGCCCCTTGGACAAGGATAGACTGCCACGTCGTTGGCCAGTGACTTGATAGAGTCACTGTTTTAACTGTTTAATTGTACTCTTGTAGCACCAAAATAGCTGTAACAGGTATATAAATGCACCAGCATGGATATGTTCCAGGAAAAGCCTAGTTACAAATATTTAAACTGTGTCAGTGCAGGGGAAATTGTCAGAATCAAAATGGAGTCACTTGTGTCAAACCCTAACAAAATACATAAACAAGCCAGAGGTCATGAAGGAGGAGGTGGTGCTCCAGCGTGTCTGATAACAAAAACTGTCCAGGAACCATGGCCTTGCACCTGTGCTCTATCCAGAAAATTCTGTGAGGATGTCTGCCCCGAAACAGCCCATCCAGCCTCAGACTGATGCCAACCTTACTGTTGGTCGTCATGGCCGAGAAAAATCGCTTTGAAATAACTTTTGCAACCTTTGTCACTTAACCTTTAAAAATCCCTGTTTTCCTTTGCTTCCCTGAGCAAACCCCTTACTTAATATGTCGCTCTATTCTGCACAGCAGTGCTTATTTCCAATTAAACTCATTGTCTTTGGAAAGTTTGTTAATTGACTCGGCAACTTCATCTTTGTCTTCCCAACTTTCATAGTTGTATAACTCTGTCACTCGTTAAATGCTTGCTCTGGGGAAATGCGGACCCCCATATAGTGTTTAAGAAACCCTAAACAGCATTCTAATCACCTCATGGATTAACCTGTTCAGTCCTCATGATGGTCCTATGCCATATTAATTTCTTCATTTAATTTTGAGGAAATCGAGGGCAGAGAAGTTAAGTAATGTAGCTAAAGCCACACAGCTAATATGCAATTTTCACTGCAGCAATATTTTGTATAATAAAGGCCTGGAAATAACCTAAATGTATGGAGACATTAAACATTATCCTTGCTCTGGTTGATGTCTTTCTTTACACAGATGTCTCTACATTAAGTGGTTTCCTTCCTTGATTTCTTTGTTTATTCATATTTTCCAGAGTGTGAGTGAAGGCTCTCATTTTCTCCTGCAAGCTTTTGTCCATGGCAATCTCTACTACTCATCCTCAGGGAGCATGATATTTGGAATTTATAAAATGTCTATGGAGAGTACGTCTGTTATATCATCTATTGCAAGATGATAGGGATGCAGGAAGCCATTTAATGTTTCCTGGACATGTCTTCTATCCCAGGTAGACCAGCTACTTCCTAAGGACTGAGCGAGAATGGATATGTGTTTCTTCATAATCCTCATATCTATGGGCACTTCTGCCACTTCCACTGCTACAAAAGTCACTGTCCTTGCACGTCTGTTTTGTTTGTTTGTTTGTTTGTTTGGGTGCCAGGGATGCAACTCAGGACCTCTTCCTTGCAAGGCAGACCATTTCTCTACAACCTCCATCTACATACAAGTGCTGTATATCCTCCACCTACCTACAAGAGCCACATTCCCAAGCCCGATCATTCTTGCTTATTGAAATCAAGAGCATCCCCAGACCAATAGTCCAGCTCCCATTCTTGCCAACCTATCATACCTCACTTCCATGATATTCTTGGTGAACATGATGCCAACTTCATACAGATCAAAAGCTCAGCTCTTTGCCTTCCCAAAGAATGCAATTGCAAGATTCACCATGTACTTCAAAGCCTGACCTCTTTTGACCTGTACCCATGTCCTGCCTCTCACCTGGCTCAGTGGGCCCCAAGTTCACAGGACTCCGGCAACTCCCCATGACAAACAAGACACTCCTGCTGCAGAGCTTTCGCACTGCAGGTTTGCTGTGCCTGGGTGGTCCTCCACAAATGGGCACCAGGCTCATGGGACTCTGAGCTCACGTATCTCCCCATCACAGAGTGTCACTCTCATGACCTGTTAAACACCCAGCTCCGTGACGCTTCCTTGTCTCAGCAGTACCCTCCCTCTATCACTTATCACACCTTGTGCATATGTATTTGTATTTATGGGTGTGTGTTCATTTCTTCACCATCTCTCTCTCCCCTCAGCCTTGTCTCCTTAATAAACACATTGAACAAATAAGTAAGCCTCACTTTCCTCATTTCCAAAATGGAGCTAATACTGTTTCCTCACAGGATGCTATCAAAAATAATTCTACTTGATTTTATTGTTATATAGCAAGTACTACTGTGAGTGAAGCTAAATGCTTTGCTGGCATTTTCTTACCAATTTTGATCACAGCCCAGTGAGACAGAGAGGTCAATACCTACAGCTATGTAGGTGGAGAAACTGAGGCATAAGGGGCTAAATTGCTTGTACAGGTTCCCAGCTGACTAGGGGTAATAGACCTAGAGGTCATAGCTAAAGCCCAGAGTTGCTTCCAGAGCTAAAAGAAAAAAAGAATGAGCATGCATGCTGAAAGAATAGCACTGTCTGTAAACACAGGAATTATTATTAAGATGGCTGCTCCAAGAAAATGATGCGAGAATCACCCTAAGGTCATATGCGCCCTGCATTTATGGTACAGAGGATCGGTATCTCAGCAGAGCAGTAGGAGGACTGGTTAAGTACTAAGAGCGCTTTGTGCCCATGAGGAACTTTTCTCCAGGGCTGCTGGGGAAGGGCGTTGGCTAAGTCCACTTTCTAATCAGATAACATTTGACACTAATTCTTCTATTTTCAGCTGGCACCAAACCTGTCCTCCACTTTATCGCCCATCGGTTATCTGTGTCCCCTGGAAGGAACTCCGGGTAAGGTACAGGAAAAAGGTGGGGGCATTGTTGCAGCTTCCTGCTGGCCAGCACACTGGCCTATTGTTGGGTTTATTTTATTATTTTTTTTAACCATCACATTACAATGATCCCAGCAACATCCTTTTTCCATCCTGGACCTGATATGATATTTATTGAACTACACAAACTACGTCAATACAAAATTCTTTCTGTGTTGTTGCCCAGCTTCTTTAGGATATCTTTTTTTAAACTGAATCCATTAAAAGATTTTACTAATTGCTATGTGATCAACCAACTGGTCAAGCTTGAAATCATAATTTTTTTAAACAAAAAGAAGCTCCAGATGGCACCTTGCTAGATCACTACCCCCCAAAGCAAAAACAAACAGCAAAATAGCATTTCTTGAGGAGACTACTAAGTGCCAGAACTATGCTTCATTTCATTAAAGTACTACCACTGCACCACGACTTTGAATATTTTCATTTTACAGATGAAGAAACTGAGCTAAGAAAATTATCAAACACAGCCATGGAAGTGGACTCTGATCTCTGACATCCTGCTTCCGACCTCTAACTACACTGGGGACAGAAGAAATAACTGCTTTTCCAACCATTTTTCCAATTGATCTTGTGCTCAACTGAATTCTGTGCATACTGGCTATACACAGCAGGGACTGCATCCTCACCAAGGCTGAAGCTATATGTGGGTGATCCATCTGTGTTCCACTTCCTAAGAGCCACTTAACTGGACGTTACACTGAATTTTGAATCATGGAAGCCACAAGTCATGTGGCAGTGCTGAAGGTGCTACAATCCCTCATTTCTACTCTCCTAATTATTTCCATTTGATTATAGGAGCAAGCCTTCATGACCCAGTCCATGCAGTAAGGCGTGCTCTTTGCATCCTCGCTAAATTCTGCTGCTGTTCCCTGCCTCTGTTACACTGGATGCTCTGAATGTGCAAACAGAATCAGAGACTCAGAGACTCATCGCAGAGGGCCTGGAGAGCTGGGAAGAGCTTTCCAAGATTAAGACCTTCAGATCAAAATCCCCAGTGTGAATTAAAAAAGAAAATTAAAGCTGGGTATGGTGGCAAATGCCTGTAATGCCAGCATTCTGGGAGACTGAGGCAGGAAGATCTCAAGTTCAAGCCCAACGCAGTCAATTTAAAGTTTGAGACCCTGTCTCAAAATAAAAAGACGGAAAAGGGTTGGGGATACGTAACTCCATACAAAGGCCCTGGTGTCAATTTCCAAATTCTCTCCAAATTAGCAACAAGTACTATTTTTTATTGGTACAAGTTTGCTGTACATGAAGTTTACATTCATCTTAGGAGATCAGTACATATACATAAAACATCTTGATTCATTTTTATTCTCCTTCCTCTACCCCACCGAGCAATAAGTACTTCTATTCCTCCAGTCTGACCCATAAGAAAAGCTATGAGACAGATCTGGCGAACCTGGAGATGGGACTCAAAGGCCCAGGGTTTCCAGCAGTGAGGCCTCTGCTTTACTCCTACATGAAGAAATATCCGTAGCGCAGCTCTCTAAAGCCCAAACAGTATTTCCTGACTGGATTTATGCTGCCGCAAACACTGAAAGAGATGGATTTGGGTGGCTTGGGAGGTGAGACTACTGTCAGCCCCAGGGCACTTTCCTTTACTCAGACTGCTTCTGTACTTTCCCATGCCATTTAAATTCTAATGAGACCTTTAAGAAATGCACCATAGAAGCATCTGTAGCCTAATTCAGAGCCTTGATCCTCAGGTAATAGAAGCCACTGTTGCAAAGAAAACTAAGAGGCCTCAACCTCTGAATAGATATGCTCATATCAACCTCTCCACTCAGCTCCCTGTTAAACCCTGAGGTCTCTGACTCATCTGGTCTGATCTAACTCGATGGAAATGGTACCTGATCATCTATGGATACAGAATGTCAGCATAGTGCCTGTTTTTCAGTGCCCGTACTCTTATAAACAGGGCCTCAGGATGCCACTTATCAGCTGTCTGACCTCAGGCAAGTCACTGGCCATCTCTGAGCCTGAGTTTGTTCATCTGTGAAAGAAGGGTACTGAATGAAACCGGTAGGCTTCTCCAGCCAAATGTGCTGCGATTCCTTGACAAATTGTTCTAAGATGACCTCATTCCAGGAGCGCTTGTTTCATGACCAGACTATTCAATGAGACACTCTATAATGCTGAAGCTCTATTGGCAGTGATCCACACGTGTAGACTAACTCATAGCTGGGGAATTTATTTCATATCCAGCAATACAGTGACCTTGGCACTGCCATGGTGCTTTGCCACATGGGTCCATGTCTTCCCAGTGAAACAATTGGATGCCCCAGGGACATTACTACAGCTATAAAAATAAACAAATTAAAAGAATTTTCTAGAAAGACACTTAGTCTTGGTACAAGGATCTTGGAGCTTAATCACCGTGGGCATTGTAGCTAAAAAGATCTTCCCTGAGGCAGCTTACTTCAGCAGAATATGGAAAAGTGTCCCCTACTTGACTGCCAGTCTATGAAGAACAGACCTGTGAAAAAATACTCATTGGAATGTTTATACAAATTGCTGTCCTTCTATTGGATTCCTTTTACCATCTTTTATTTACCAGACATATAAAGAAACTCAACAGAGACTCACTAGGCTGAGTAACAGGTTAAAAAAAAAGAATGTGGAGTTGTGACACTCATTCAAGACCCAGCTAGCTATCCTTAGTCTTTAAAGGTCACTGTCTCCTTAGCCCTGGCACCATGGATACTGGGCTGGATAATTCACCTTGTGGGTGTTGCCCTATTTGTTGTCTGGCGTCTAGCAGCATCCTTGACTTTTACCCATTTGATGCCAGTGGTTCCCCTCTCTCCAGTTATAATGATGAAAAATGTTTGCAGACATTGACAAATATTCCATCCCAGTACTGGGATGATGAGAACCAGTGCTGCAAAGGTTCAGAGAATACAGGGGAGATGCCCTTCTGCTCTCCTGAGCACCAAGGCCTGGCTCAGGCCTCCTCCCTTCCTCCTTCACTCCTAAGGGCTCTCCCCCTAACTACAAGTATCCTCATGCTGAGCCTTGCTTTGTAATTCCAAGCCTGGTCCTCCTTGGGACCCAACCTCAGTCTCCCCAAACACACACACATCACCAATCCTCCTTTGCATGTGTGGTTCCCTCCACAATCATGCCATTCCTGCCCTCCTAGAGGCCACACAAATTCATCCTCAGAACCTGTGCACCTACTGTGAAGAGCCACCAAGTGTGGACACATGTAGATTCTTCACTGAGTTGCCATAACCTTGACCCCTTCCAGTTACCTTGCCATTTAGACCCTCTGCAAGATGGGCACAGTGATGCCCCCTTGCAAGACTAACATGAGATATAAATGACATCAAACAGTCTCAGCGTTGTTAGTTCTGGGTGAAAACTTCTTTTATCTTTCTATTTTTACCAGATTCTAGAAATGGTTTTACAACACTTTACTCTGTGGGCTATTTCTTCATGCATTTCTTATACTGAAATAGAACTAAAAGCCCCCAATTTTTTTTCTTTTGAATCTTTAGTAATACTCTATTTGTTTCTATTCTTGATTTTTAAGATTCTACCCTAAATATTTGGAGGGTATGCAAGTTTGATCCCAGTGTAGCTACATCAATGGCCTATCTTGTGTGAATCACAGAGCCCTTTGGCTCTGGCTCCAAGCACATTCTCCCTAAGCAGAGCTATTTGAAAACTAGGCTATTTGCAACCATCAGTAGTTTGTAAAAGGCTTCCAGTTTCCCACGGGAATATTAAAGAATTTGGAATTATTAAGCCAAATGATAAGAGAAATGGGAACAAAGCCACTGTTCCCTATCCCCGAAGTCTAGCAAAGTTGATGGTCTCTGAAAGTTTTCTAAAGATGCCAAGCGCTTCAGCGACTGCTCACCAGGAAAAGGAGGGGGACAAGGAAAGGGAAGAGCTGGGGGCTGCAGCCCAATGAGCAAAAGAAGCATCCATCATCGACACTTCCTGGGCAGCCTACGCAGGTCCAGTGACGGAGGGCACTGGCCCCAGGCTGACAAGGACGCAGGAAAAAACAACCACCTTGGCTTGGCTTTATTAGTTAAGCGCACCCAGTCCTTAAGAGTATTGATGTATTGATATAATGATCCTGAGTTCCAGCGTGCTGAGTGCTTACATGTTTAAAGGGCAAGAGTTACAAATCAACAAGTTATTAATTTAATTCCTCTTTGAAAAGGTGCCAAAGGTAGGGAAAGCAGAACGGGAGGAGCATTTATCACGTTTGTTTCAATCTCATGTCACCCTAGACTTTCTCGGCTGGCAAATCATCAGTGCATTGAAGGCGCAGGCTGGAAACTGTACAAGGGCAGATTCTAGGTCCCACATTCCAGAGTTCACCTCCCCTGGGTGGAAGCTTGGACTAGGAGATTCGTACTTTTGCCAACCACCTCCCATACCAAGCAACTGTGTTGCAGGTGGGGAACAAAGTACCTATGCCAGAGTCCATCCGTATCTTTGCTCCCCGTCATTTGACAGCTGCTTCTAGACTGCACTGTCCACCCTCTCTGCAAGGAGCTGGCTGAGTTCTGTTCAGTGGGTGTGTGAGCCATGGGCAGCCCTTGCAAGCCTGGTTCTCAGCCCTCCTGCACCTCGCCCATGCTCAAGTGGGGATTGGCTGGGTGACTGCAGAGGCCCCAGGGAAGTCCTGGGCAGGGCAACAGCGTGGCACACTACTACCCAAGCAGAATCCTGCCATGGCTCCCACCTGTCCGCACTGCATAAGCCCATAAGTGAGATGGGGTGCAGGGGAACACCCTTTATTTTACTACGACATCAAGATTTGACAGTCATTCTTGCGGCAGCTGTTCCAAACTGACAAATATTTATTATTCTTTTCTATGCTACAGATTTATTAGATATTTACTGTAAAGAATCAGAGTAAATGCTTAAGGGCCAACCTGGGAAACAAATGCAGTCAGGAAAGCAAAGGGTAATTCTTTATAACTAAATCCGGTCCTGCCCTTTGAGATGGTAACACCTAAAGATATGTCTCTTGGACTTTTCTTGTAAAACCAAGATGATATCTTAGCTCTCTACTCACGCTGGTGCCAGATTAAGTCAGTTATGTTAAGAGTCAGGTAAAGTTTGAAGAAAGCATGAAAGATTGTCCCCAGAATTGCAAATACCCTTCTCAGGGTATCAGGAACACAAAGGAACACAAATAAAAACAGGAAACAGAAGCCATCTCAGGAAATGGCCCATTTCCAGACTTTACCTGGTGACCGTGAGACAGCTGGGCGCCCCTAAGAAATCCTCAGAAACTACTGCCCCGAGCCCTATCACAAAACTCCTGTATTCTGAATGAAAACCGAACCATGGACTCTCTCTGTGACTCCTGAGATTTATGTGGACGTGAGGCTGCTCATGTGAGGAAGCGGGCTCAGCTCTAAGCCTTGCTGGCCAGTGAATCACGAGAGCCTCCCCCAGACATCCCACGTGACGGCGTGGATGCCACAGCCTCCAGAAGGGCCATTTCCATCTGGTGAATGTGTTCTCACCCATGATGCCAAATGCCTCAGTGGAGGGGGAACATCTCCAACTCCTGTTTTCTGTTCAAGCCAAAGCAGCCTTGCACCAGAAGAGCAACTGACACCAGGGTGTTTAGTTCAGCACTCTGCCACGTGGCTGTCTCCAGTCACATAGGGGAATGATCCAATTTGACTTTAGAAAAGAGATGAGAAGAGGCATTCATCTCATGGAGCCCTGAGACGGAATCTTCCATTCACGCCTCCAGTCGCACTGGCCTTCTCCCCGCCCCAGGGACACCCCAAGCTCATCTTCACCTTTGTGTCTGCTGCTTTCTCCACCTAGAATATTTTTCCTGGGACCTTACATGGTCTGATGCTGGGCTTCCTGCAGCCTCCTGTGGCAGAGGTCCCAAAGGAAGGCTTTACCTCAGCTACCCTTGGCCAAGTCACCTCTATCCCTTTCCCTATTTCTTTTTTCTTTAAAGGCCTTATATTTACCTGGAAGTATAATCATTACTGTTCTAGCCCAGCAGGTTGTCTACTGTCTGATAAGGTCCAGAGACCTGGAGAAAGGGAAGATGACTGCAGATTTTTTTCCCTCAGAACAATTAGAAAGCAACCAACACACAAGAAGGCCCAAGCATGAAAACTACTCATTACAGGAAGTTATATTAAAAGGTAGGGTACAAAGCAGCACATTTCACACTGTATTGTAGAGGAATGGGAGTGAAACAGACAAAGATTCAGGTGACAGAATAATAAGTAATAGTTCTTTGCTTATCAAAATTCTGCTTATGACTTCACATACTTTATTTGAAGGATGCACTTAATAAACAAAATGAATGCATAATATATAAAACAAGTAATCAAAAAACAAAGAATTGTGCAATAGTCTGTAAGAGTATAGAGGATATCAGGTCCAATATTGTCATCTGCAAGATGCAAAAAGAGGTTGTTTGTTTGTTTTGTACCAGGAATCAAACTTATGACCTCATGCTTACCAGGCAGGTGCTATATCACTGAGCTATATCTTCAGCCCTAGAAATAAGAGTCTGAAAGAGAAGTGAACTTCTTGGTGTCATACTCAATGTTGGTCAATGAAAGGATGGAAAAAATCAGAACTTGAACTCCGGACCCGGGGCCTTCCCTACTGCCGACTTCCATAGTCATCTAAAGAAAGAAGACCATAAAGGGAACTGGAGATGGAAAAACCCATGCTCACTCCACTGACATGTCAATTGATACAATACCCAAAAGAGTCGGGGTAGCAACAGCACCAGGACTATTCAGTTCTCCATATCAATCAGAGCTAAAGATCTTGGGGGGTGGGGATTTGTGCAGCATGTGTATTTTCCAAAGATGGACCCATTAACATGTGTGTACACACTCTTCTCACCAGTAATGGAGGTGCTCCCTCAGCAAGGAGTGGGGGCCTGCTCCTTCTCCTGAGCCCTGAGCTGGGATGGAACTTTGTGACTGCCTCCCAAGACAAAACAGAAGCTGACGCAAGTGATACATTCTGAGATTGGATCCTAAAAGGCAAGATGGCTTCTGCCGGGCACACTGCAGACCAGATGCTCGCCCCTGGAACCCAGACACCATGTTGTGAGGAAGCCTGAAGACAAATTGTGTAGGTGTTCGGGCCAACACACTGTACAGCTCAGATGTTGCCAATGGCCAGCCCTGACTGCCAGGCATGGGAGTAGGCGAGCTTTCACCTGATCCTAATTCTCAGCCTTGGAAACACATCTTTGAGCTATGCCCTACCCAAATCACAGGGTTGTGAGCAGAATAAATCCCTGTATTTCTTCCATGCCAATAGAAAGCTGGAAAAGCTAGGGAAGCAGCAAGGAACAGGGTACCTAAGATTTGTAGTGTTCTCCGGGTAAAAAAGGCTACTGAAGGTAGAAGTGCCTAGAGAATTATTAGCTTGGAATGGTAGAGAAGGCTGATTGGGAATGGAGGAAGAACACTAGCAATTCCATTGAAAAAGATAACAACAGCAGTAAGATTTCAAGCTGTGCAGAGGAGTGGTAAAGGGCTGAACAAGCTGCAAGGACACTTTGATGCAATGTCATCCTGGGATAGAAAATAGCGCACATTTCCATCCAAATGGCTCCCTTCTATGTTTCAGCAGATACCAATAATCAGTGACAGCTTTCTACCCCTAACCTAACCTCCCAGCTCCAAAAACAGTCCACTAGGATCTGCTGAAGTTGTCACCTGAACTGAAATCCAATTTCTATCTCTGATTAAGCCCACACCTCTCAATTACTAAGACCCAGAAAAATTGTCTTTAGAAGGTCGCACACTAGTTGTGTATTGCTTCTAACACTTATATTTGCACTGGAACCGTTTCTTTTACAATGGTTTGAAGGAACCTTAACCAATTAGCTCATCTAACTCTATCTTTAACAAAGTAGGAATTGTTGATTTCATTTTATTTTTGAGTTATTTGAGCCTCAGTAAAGAGAAAAATTTGCCCAGGACACATAGATTTAATGGGTTGGGCAATCTACAGGTCACATAGCTATATTTAGGGCCTCCTCGTGGTAGTAAGATACTATTATTCAAAATCTCTACTTGCTTCAAAATCAGATTCTCAGGTTTTAGAGCTACCATTTGCAGATGTTGGGGTGCAAATTAATAGCTACCGAGTATATTTTACTATTAAAATGCATAGCATGTACTATGCTCTGTATGGAGTCTTAATATCAGAGGTCAGAGTCACAAGTATGTTGGTGGTCATGATCCTGCTGATGATGCTAATGATAATGGTGCTGCTGAACAATGACGATGGTGATGGTGCTGATGGCATTGATGATGCTGAAGATGATGTAACTGGTGATGCTGCTGCTGCTGATTCCGTAGTGATGATGGTGGTGGTAATAGTATTGGTGATGATGATCACAACTGGTTCGCCCATTTGTCATGCACCATTCTAAGTACTTCCATTCATTTAATTTTCAGCCATACTCTAAGGTGGGCATCATCATCAATCACCATTATTATTATTATTATTATCCTCTATTATCAGCTCAGGAGGCCAAAGCCTGGAAAAGTTCAAGCATTTCTCCAAAGACACACAAGTAGAAGAACATTTTAAATTAGAGATCGAGTTTAGGCAGACCAATTCCAGAGGTAGAATTCTAGGACATGAATACAAAAACCCTAAAAAAAATAAGCAGTTCCAAATCCTTGTGACTTAGGGAAAGGCTGATCAGGCTTTACTGACTACTCCAAGTGGTCAGCCAAGCTTGTTCAGAAAGAAGAGTAGACTAAGAGAAAATTCAATCACAGGTGTCATGGTGCTTCTAAAACAACTGTCATATAAGCATTACGTAACAGTACTTACTCTCTAGTCCCAAGGACACCTGGGCAAAGCAGTTACTGTCATTGTTACTTGACACTTAAGAATGAGGCAACTGACTCATAATCACTTAGATGACTTGCTGAAATTCAAATACAGACAGTTTGACACTAGGACCTGAAATCTTTACCATTATAATAAAGACGTTTCTAAACATTATGATTCGCTGAGTTAGAATGTTCCCATATGCACACAGGTTCCTATATCACAATGTTCCTGTATGCACACAGGTCAGCAGCTTCATCCTTTAAGTCTATAGTTGGTGTGTGCTTTCCCCAGTGATCATTCTCCACCGTAAGTGGTTGGGGACCTAGTTATCTGAGGTTCTGAAGTTGGAAGGGACCCAGAAGGTTCATGTGGAAATCTAAGAACAGCACTTAGTATGTTCCTGAATCTGTTTCTCTGCTTCATCCTTTCAGTTACATGCTACAGTCTCTGTGGACTTGTTTGTTCTGAGTGACAATAAGGTCCAACATGAATGGGTGGCCATGTCAGGATGCCAGTCAGCAACAACCTTGGAAGTAAACAGGGCTTCTCCTCACTTTCCCAAATGATTTCCTGGAAAAAGCAGGTTGTAGGGATTTTCTTTCTTTCTTTCTTTCTTTCTTTCTTTCTTTCTTTCTTTCTTTCCTTCCTTCCTTCTTTCTTTCTTTCTTTCTTTCTTTCTTTCTTTCTTTCTTTCTTTCTTTCTTTCCTTCCTTCCTTCCTTCCTTCCTTCCTTCTTTCTTTCTTTCTTTCTTTCTTTCTTTCTTTCTTTCTTTCTTTCTTTCTTTCTCTTTTTCTTTCTGTTGTTTTTATTTACTTTTTTTTAACAAAACAGTGGCAAAGCCTGGCCAAAAAATTCTGACATGAAATAGAAGATACAGAAATTCTCACCGTTTAGAAGACAAATCCTCATCCTACCAATATGAGGGAAATATGAGCAACCCTGGAATCGATGGTGTAAACACGGTCTACACTGCATTTGTGGTTCAAAAAGATTTGAAGTTCAGTTAACATTCAGAGATTGTTAGAATGCGAAGGAAGTTTAAATGTCACATTTGTCCAACCTCTGCATCTTACAGATAAAAAAAAGGCTGACCAGGAGATCAGCTGGCTCCTTCAAAATCACGAAGCTAACTAGATGCTCTGCCATTGTATGAGAATGGTGCATGTGGGTCGGGGGGCCTTCCTGGAGGGTGTGGAGATCTGTAAGTTACCCCCCGTTCCCCTTAAAATATCTCCTTCACCCCAATGGACATAAAACCCTTCCAGATCGGGGCCAGCACTCCATAGTACGCTGGCGCTGTCTCCTGTGAGTTCTACTGTTGTTACAGTTTTAGGAATTTTGTAAGGCTGTAGTTCACTTATAATTAAATACCATGTTCTGAAAACAAAGGTAACAAACTGTCAAAACTGCCAAATTGTTTTACCACATTTTATTGTTATTGGCATTCCAAATTACTTATGTCTATCTCTTTTACGTGTTGGGAATAATATATAAACGGGCTGCACCTCTTCTCAATTCTATGCTTGGTGATTTCAGGTTGAGATTAGCCATGATAGGAGACAGACAGTCACCAAATAAGGGTGGCTTGACCTACAATTGCTCTACTTTATGATGGTGCAAAAACAATCTACATTCAGTGCAAACTGTAAGTAGAACTTTGAATTTGTATCTTTTTTCAGACTAGTCATCTGCAGTTCAATGCCCTCCAAATATTAGGTAACAGCAGCAAAACTCAGCTCTCCATCAGCCTGAGATCACAAGGGAAAACAATAGACTCCACTGCGTACTTCCGTGCTTTACATGTTGCTAAGTTATGATACACATACAGTAACTTAGGTGTGCTAAGTGTGTTTCCCACTTGCAATATTTTCAGCTGATGAGAGATGTGTCAGGACATAAGTCCACCGTAAATCAAGGTGCACGGTATTTGCACCTCGGAAACTGGCAAATGTTACAATGCAGGGCTTGAGCTTTTGTTTTGTTGATTGTTTAGATTTAAGAACGCGACTGGGAAAGTTTGAATAAGCAGACCAAGCACAGCAGTGCAGCATCTGTAGCCATTACATTGTGAGTAGCATAAAATTTGAGGAAATACTCTGCTAGTATTTAAAAAACTGTTATCTGGTTCGGAAAAGCAGTAACCTTTGTCATTGATGAATGAACGGAGTTCAGATACTCACCTCTGTTGTTTCATTTTTCTTCTTACTCATTAATGTAAGAGAAAACACCAGCCAACAGTCATGTCAAAACTACTGTTATTCATTAATTAAAACTGCCATTTGGCTATGACTACAAGAGTTCAGCAAAACTCAATAAAAGCATTTGGAGAGAATTAATTGACTATATAGAATTTATAATAAAGAGTATTGTATATTTTATTACAATAAAATATATATTATAAATTATATATTTTATTAAAATTATGTTATAAATATTTTATTATAAATTATAAAATATACAATGTTCTTTATTATTGTTCATAAACTATATCTTTTTATCAGTAAAATTTATATTAAATTTTTTTGTATGTATGTACATAAACTTTTTTCTTTTTCGAAGGACCAGTATTCAAGCATCCATGTGCACACCCTGCTACTTGAACGCTGCCTGTGACAGTCAAAGTAGAGGTAACAAAGTTGGCTTGGGGGCCTCCTAGGAGATTAGTGAAGCACATTTCTGGGTGGGTGTGAGTGTCATGGAGGCTTAACCTTCGGTGCTATATCTGTTCACTTGTTCCTTTCCTGTCTGGTGCAGTTTCTCTGCTCTTCCCAACTGCCACAAAGTGACTACCTTTGCTCTCTCATACTCCTCCACAATGACACTTCTGCATTGGAGCCACTCAACCATGAACTGAATCCCCCAAAAGTGTGAGCAAATTAACGCTTAAATTTGTGAGTGTCAGGAATTTTGTCCAACAACATGTAATCTGCCTAATATGCACTTCTCTGGTCCATCATCTAAAGAAGTCTGCCTCATAATTCTATTTCCTGACTCTACTATTCTTCATAGAAGTCTTATTTTATATTTCTATTTCCATTTCTGACATTTATTTTCATTTGCAACGGAGATGAGTACTCACGTTTCTTTCATTAACAGTGCGAGATTCTGCTGTTCTAAACTGGTTCACACTTTTGAATCCTACTCAGCGCTGTACCATGCATGTGCCTCTTGCATTGTTTATTACACAGTTTCTCCCTCACGGTGTCAGTTCTAGAAAGGTTTTTTTTTTAAAAAACAACAACAAAAAAAGGTTTTTGTTTTGTCATTGTTGCTCCATCCCCTCTACTAAGAATGGATGCTTGGCACTTAGCAAACACAGAAAAATGTATGATTGTTTTGTAACAGACATTCCCAGATTCTCAGATAAATTCTGGCATTTTGGAGGATTAAAAATCAACACAAGTGAGACTCTACATCTTTCTCACAGTGCTAGAATTAAGAACATTTGCAACTACTCTAGAAATCAGTTCGGGACAGAAAACCAAAACAGAGAAAATATTTTAAACTCTCTCACCATTGCTGTGACCATTACTCAACTTTCCATATTTTGCAGCAGAAGATAACAAAATATATAGTAATGTTGCATATCATTTCTGCATAAAAATTCAAGGAAAACAAGAGACCTATGGTATTTGAACCAAGTCTGGCCAGTTCACTTGGGGTGGACTCTCCTCCTCTAGGACCTCCATGGTTACTCACTGGCGAGGGAAAGCAATCATAGAAGACGCTCACCATCTGACGAGGGAGCAGACAGCTCTGGGCAGTTGGTAGAAATACTGTGAGTCCACACAGCTGGGAGACAACTATCACACATGAAGAGCACAGAGTCTTTTGGGATTATTTAGCCCATCAAGGAAAGACCTAAAACCTTAGGACAATTAGTTCCCTATACTTGGGTAATGGAGGGTTTTCTTGTAGAAGAGAGAAGGGAATTATTTTGCACAAACTCAGAAAAGGAGGGGCAATTGATGATCATTAAGACACAGACTTCAGTTTAATTGTGAAAATGTCTTTCAAATGAACTTTAACACAATAGGATGACTGTCACAAAATGAAGGGTGCCCATCTAGGGTGGATGGCTTAAGGATGGTGGCATAGAGAAGCTGACATTTGGTCGGAGGTTAACCCTGATAGGGCTAATCATCTACACTCATGTGGAGATTTTATGACCAAAGCTGTTCTTTATGTTTATGCTTTTCACACTATTACCTTATGCCTTACACACACACACACACACACACACACACACACTCTTGTGCACATACAACTCTAATTCTTAAATTCACAGGAAGCACTTTAACAAACTTTAATATTTTACATTATTTATATACTTCTAATGTGAAAGATAATATTCTGTGAAAACAGCAGTGGTGACAAAATGCTTAATGCAAAATTCTTAATGATCCTACTATAGTTTGGATATGGAGCATTCCCCAAAGGCCCTTTCTGTGATGCCTAAGGAAGTGGTGGAATCACAAGGGGTAGGGCTTGATGGAAGGAAGCCAGCTCATGGGAGCCATGGCCCACAGGGGAATACTGGGACCCCAGCCCTTCCTCTCCCTCTCCTCACTTTCCAGATGCCGTGTGATGAATGACTTTGCTCTGCCATGAACTGCCTGACACATTCCAAAATCAACAGGGCCGAGCAGCTCTAGACTGAAATCTTGGAAACTATGAGCTAAAATAAACCTTGTCTCCTTATAGGTTGATTATCGCAGGCATTTTATCACAGTGACAGAAAGTGACCACATTCTTACTGAGGTATAATTTACAAATCATAAAATACAGGTGTTCTAATTTTTAGGAAGCTTACCAAATTGAACATTCATAGGATTACGTCAATTTTGTGTGTTTATATCTGGTAATCTGAGTAACTCTTTCAAAGATAATGATGCAAAATAACAACCTTACATTCCTACCACCTTGTTTTGAAAGCCTATATTGTTATTGTTTTGGGTTCTTTGCTATTTATTGTCTCTGTTGTTTCTCATTTTTCTTGTATTTTGCTATGTTTTGTTTTTCCCTCTAATACAGAAAGGACGGATGTACATGTACAGGCTTATACATGCCTACAACTTCTCCTAAAAGATTTACAAAACTTGATTTTATTACGTGTAATGGTATGAACATCTACTTTTAAGAAAATGACACATTGTGGTAGCCATTGCTGATTTTCTCTCATCTTGTTTTAAAGCCCAATAATGATTTTATTCTGTTTTGATTGGTTTTAGTCTGTTTTCTATTATGTGATTTCAATATGTGTGAAGATATGGACAGCTATTTTGAAGAGACATTATGGTAGCCATTGTTGATTTTCCTATTGTCTGGTTTTGAAGGCCAGTAACGCTTTGGTTCTTTTGGTCATTTTTATACTGTTTTGTTTTGTTTGAATTCATTGTGTGTGAAGATATGGACAACTATTTTGGGAGAACCGGAGACACTGGGGTAGTCATGGTTGATTTCCTGTTGCCTTATTTTGAAATCCTGTGTTGCTTGCATTGTTTTGTTCTGATCTGCTTTGTTCTGTTTTACTGTCTTTAAAATTAAAAAGTAAAATAAAATAAAATTACTTTGAAACCATTGTTTAAAAAAATGGAAATTTACCAAATTACACTATCATTACCACATAGTTTCAGCAGATTTCCATTACCCCAAAGAATCGCCTGTCTGTACTGCAGCAATCCCTGCCCCAGTCCAAATAGTCATGTAGTGCGTGGCCGCCTGTAAGGAGCTTCTTTTATCTAGCATGTTTCTGAAGCCCATTTTAACTGCAGCAAGTGTCTGAATTGGTCCTGTCTATGGCTTCCACTGCATGGACTTGCCCCACTGTCTAGTCATTCAGCACTTAGAAGACATTTGGGTGACTTCTGCTTTTTGACTGTTACGAATGACAGTGATATCCCCCATTCCCGCCGCAGACTACACATAGCCATGTGAAACCAAAACCCTGTGGAAAACATTTACAATAAAATTAAGTAACAAGACAAAAAGGTATTGTTTACATAGATCATGATAATACATAGACTGGAAAATATGGAAATTTTGAAAAACAGTTTTATATCATATTTAGTGAAAGATTTTTCTTAAGAATATATTTTAGGTGAGAAAAAGGTTATCACACAGCAAAACAGTAAAATCTCACACCTCTTTATCCATATATAATTCATTAATCTAAGATGCACACTTTTTCCAATGTCAACATGATATCCTAACGCATGTTTTACGGTGCGATTATGATTTGCCTCCTGTGTCAAACCATCACTGTCATTATGCATATGCAAATATTAAAAACAAAATCATAATTTGCAGCATGGATGAGAATGGCTTGGAAGAAAATCAGAGACAGAGACAGATCAGTCTTTGACTTCTCAGAATCAATCTGTTCATGGTCAGAGGCAGAGTGTGCACCAACAAGATGAGTTACATTCCTGAAAATGGAATTGAAAACCAGGCAAGCTCTGCATAATGCAAAGCATGCTCAGAGCCCAGCAGGGCAATGCTTTAATGGGTTACTTTGAAAAGTGTTATCTCACCCATGTTTGTGATGGTATGGAGGTTGTATTATGAGAAAAACTGCAGACAAATATGAGCTACAAAACAATTCTACATATGATAAGCCTTAGAACTATTTAAACCAATTTGTTTCACATACAAGCATGTATATGATGGATGTTTATTAAAAACTTGTCAAATCGATCTTTAAAAACTCAATCAGAACAAATTGAAAACTCTGTATGATAAGAAAAGGTGATTTGAGTAATGGGATAGACCACCACACTCACAAAACACACATGCTGTTAGAATCCAGGCAAGAAAAGCAGAAGGAAGTTCAGGCACATCTGGTGGGTCAGAAAACAAGGGAATAAAAAATAGCCAACAAATATTCACTGGGAAGTGCAGCAGGCCACTGAAAGGGTTATGGTAAACATGAGAATTAATACCAAAAGAGTCAATAAATCCTACACAATCAAGGGGTTGTGATTAGCCCAGGCTTCTGCACTGGCTGGCAGGATTCTGATCTGGGTGGTAGCCAGATAACTTCATTCTAATTCCTAAAGCTATACCAAATTAATTGATTTAAAAATAATTCTTTAAATTGCCATGGCTACTTGATAAAAAGCAGATCCTGTGGACCCAATTCGAAAGCCTAGCGTGAAGCCAAGGCATACTAAAGAAGACTAAAGTTTATAGAGGATAAAAACAAAACCCTTATGATTGATTTTACTTAAAGTTATTTTTAAAAGCCAACTGCATTTTCAAATGAATCATTTGTTTAGTCACCACCAAAACTTCTTCCAATTTTATAAAAGAAAATCTTGCCCAGTGTAGAGTCTCTTTCTATAGTCATCCGGACTGATCTGGAGGAGGTGACCAATACACTAACATGACTCAGTCCTCCACGGAAGTGTTGGGTGGGTCTGCAGAGCAAGAAGACAGACAAGGATAGACTCTTTCCAGGCCTAGCAAGTCAAAGGCTAAATTCTGGGGGTGGTGCTTGCTTTTTGAAAGCCATTTCCATTCAGAGAGCCTTAGAGTCTACAGGGTACCCCACATCCTCTGCCTCCTCCCACTCCTACTTGATTCTCAGAACCTGCAGTGCTAGGCAAAGGATGGATTATAGGAAGAAACAAAATTGACAAGGGGCCAGATGTAAGGAATGATGGGCTAGAGCTATGACCCCCAGCTCCAACCCTGTCACACTCTTCTGGTCTTTCTAGGACTAACCCAAAGGCCCCAAATCATCCTACATTACTGTTTTAGAGGTGCTGAAGATTTGGTAAACTGACTATGCCAGGTAGAAATTGTTCTTCAGTGCCTATGTGCAACAATTTCATAAACATTTAGTATTCTAGGTCTATTTCTTTCCCTGAAACACCTATTGAGTTGATTGATAATTTATGCAATAGTGATGCTCACCTGCATTTAAGTCTAAGGGCACATACCTCTGTCCTAATATTGCCTCTTTTTTTCCCCCTTCCTTTATTTCTTTAAAAAAGTTAAAACTTGGCAGGCATAAGAGTTAATAAAAAAGACCTCAATAAAACCTAAAGCTTAAAAGGTAAAGAGTTTCCAGGGCCACTATAAAGCATCCATACTGCACCTGTTCTGTGTGGAATTTTTTTCTACTAATAGATGATTAAATGTAAATCCTAATGTACATTCCATATTACATGCAATATGGGTTAGTTACTGTTGCTATGGAAACCTTCACTTTTGCATTTACTGATTTTAATTCTGTGACATTTGCTGACTTTAGTACAATGTAAAGTTTATAAATATAACATACAGGTTTGTGAAGGTTTTTTTTTTTGAGGATTCAATTTGCATAGCTAATTCCATCACAAATCTCTGGGTACATTAGAGAAAAAAGGCATTACGCTGATCCAAACTAACAGTAATCAGCAAACAACAGAAAATTTCCAGAAATAACTATTTCGGTCAATCCACAAAAATTTCCTTTCATTAACCAAGTGCCCCATTCACTGTGTAAACCTTAAACATTGATTCGGTGATGATTTCTTAATGTGGAACTTGTACAGTGCTTTTGTTTATTCAACACACTTTCAAATCTGTTACTTTCTCTTATCCTTCACATTAACCTGCCAAAAGAAAAGAGGCCACATATGCTTTGAAAACAAGAGAAATGACCTTACCTTGGAGACCTCTTCTACCCCAGAACAGATTTCTGACTTACAACTGGAACTTCAAAGAGCCTCATTAATAGAAAAATCAGCTTCTTTTTCCCTCCTCATTCCCATTTTAGTTGTTTTCACATCTTTGAAATCTAACAAAGTTCTCATATGTGGGATAAGTATGTGCTTTCTAAATGTGCATAAAGTGTTTGGTTTTTTGTTTTAGTATCCCCATCCCTCAATTATTGCCTCTTGGCAGATACAGAAACCGGGATCCATTATCCAGATTGTCTAAAGTCATGTAACAACTCCTAGGAAAAGTAAATGTATCAGCAAGAGTTTACTCAATGAACATGCACTTATGATACATACCCAATAATTGTGGAGATATTTAAAGAGTGAAAATTCATATCCTGGTGATAGAACCACAGAAAGATCCAATTATTTCATGAGTTCCTGCATACATTCAAAGGTCTAAGAAGAGGACCTACAAGAACATTGTAAGTGACCCATGACATTTTATGTGTTCAACAAAACTAACAAACTTAACAATATTTATCAAGGTTCTCATTGTGCCAGACACTGCTTAGCAATCTTAGGAGAGCAGGTGTCCACAGCTGTCCCTGATGAAATAGAAAGTAAATGAAAGACAACCATAATGTCACACTTAAAGTGTATAGGGGGAAGAAAGACAGGGTGAGAAAATGACAATGGTTTTAAAAGAATCATAAAAGCTTTTCAAAGACAAGAGGCACTTGAAAACAGGACCACCAATGACCAGAAAGAAACACAAATAATGAGACTCAAAAATGGGAAGGAGAAGGAACAGTTAAGCTTCGGTTTGAAAAAATATAAAGGATATTGAACAAACTGATAAGCAATGATGATGCTGTAAAAGGAAGAGTTAATCCAAAGGAGGTGAAGGAAGGGAGTGGGCGGGCAGCAGAGAGGCTGCGCATGCGCTGAGCAGTGGACGCATTCTGAGGAAGTGCTGTTAGGAGTAGTTCTGGGAAGCGGGTAGAGCGAACATCACTAACTGAATACTGATGTGGGGCTGGAAGACACAGGCACATGCGGTTGACAAGAACGGATGGAGACAGAGCCTGGAGAGAGTACCTACTTCCTTATCCAGTATTGCCAGTTAGGCTGGAACCTGTTCCTACCCAGCACCCTCTGAAGCCAGTCCATTCCCCATCAGGCTCACTGTCATCTTTTACCTGGAAAATTTTCTCTAGTCTTCCTGCATCTGTTTTTAAATACTTCCACGTCCTTCACTCAGCGGTCTGAGAGAGTTTTAAATGCTACTCTATGCACCCTTTCTTAAGCCCTCAGCAAAAGAAACATATTTCTTATTGTTCTTATTTATTTATTTAGTGGTATAGGGAATTGAACGCTGGAGTTTGTGCTTGCCAGGCAGGCACTGCACCCAGAGCTATATCCCTGGCCCCTGATCTTAGAATTTTAAAAAGATCCTCCCTTAATACAATATATTCACAGTCAAACATGGTCAGGTTACCAACTTAACCTTCAGTCTTCAATTGCATCTTGCATCTCCTCTTTCCTGTCTGGACTTTAGATGACTTCCCACCTACCAAAAAACCCTCATACTTATAATTCTTCCTTGAAATGCCATCTTAGCATTTTATGTCATATTTTTCTATTTAAATAAGTCTGTAATATTGGCTGAAACTTCATTTCCTCAAAGAAATCTTCCTCTGGCAATTACTTTTACTGATATAGCTTTGGTTTGTTTCATGCTTTCCTAGAAACATGCCTGGTTGTAAACTTCCTACAAGAATGGCACATGATAATCTTGCATACCATTGTATGCTAATTACTTGGCCCTGCTTAATACAGATAGACCAAATGAGAGAATAAATAATATGTGAATGGGTTTGCACAAGAACATGTAGAGGCTCCCTAGTGTTCTAAAGCCAATTCCAATCTCTTGTAGCAAAAATTCCAGGGCCTTCATTCCCAGCCTCTGTTGTACCAGAGAAGGCAGAATTTTGACAATGGAACATGGGTGGTTAATTTTTGGGTCTGGGGAAACCAGAGGCCTAGGTAAACCATGTCTCTGAGTATGTCTGTGAGGGAATTTTCTCCAAGATTAACACAGGAATTGGTGACCTGAATAAAACAGATGATCTTCCTTCCCACTGTGAGTGGGCTTTCCACTAGATCAAAGGCCTGAATAAATCAAAAAGGTGGAGGAAGACTGGATTACCTCCACCTCTGCACTTCAGCTGGACATCCGTCCTTTTCTGCCTTTGGAACTCCTGGTTTTCAGCCTTTTCATCCCAGAGCGGCATCTGCACCACTGCTTTTCAGACTTCCAGGCCTTCAGATTTCACCACCAGCTTGCTTGAGTTTCCAATTTGCAAGCACAGAGCATAGGACTTCTCAACTTCCAGAATCAGGTGAAGCTATCTGAAAAAGGATCTCTTTCTAGGTACATATCCTACATGCTCTGATTCTTTGGGGTGTCCTGAAAATACAGACAGGGTAGAAAAGAAAGACATCTCCCCCAGAAACATGACATCAATTTGATAATCCATCAACTTCCATTCATGCTGCATTCTCCTACAGTGAGTGAGGATGTTGAATGTCCTGCAAAATCCCATCTGTTAAAGGCTTGAACCCCAGAGTGGCACTATTAGGAGCTGGTAAAACCTGTATGAAGATTGTCCAGTGGGAAGTCCTCGAGGTAATGGGGGCATGCTTTTAAAAGGTATGTTCCTCTTCTTTTGCTTCATGGCCATAAGGTGAGCTGTTTGCTCTACAAGGCACTTTCTGCTGTTTTCTTCCAGTACCTTTGCCCGTGGTCTAAAAGCAATGGGTCTTGCTGATCATTGATCAAAAACTGCTAAATTCAGGAGCCAAGATAAATATTTCTCTTTAGCAGCTCAGATATTGTGCTATCATGACAGAAAGCAGTCACAGCACTCAAGCATAAACCAATGACTCGTTTCTTCTTCAAGCATACAACTCTTTCCATCTGCAGAGACTTCCTTATGCATGGATTAGCAAACCACCCCTTGATCCTACTCCAGAATCTTGTGCTCATAGCATCTCTTAAATCTTCAGTGCCTCTGACCAGGATGCCCTTTTCTTCCCCCAACAAGCCCAAATCCTGAAATCGCTTATGTTTCTTTTTCTTTTTGTGATACAAGGAATTGAATCCCTGTCTTAAGCCATGCTGGGCAAGTGCTGTACCACTGAGGTACATCCTGTCCCCTGAAATAGAACCATTTCCAAGCTTCTCTGTGGCACAGGACCCAAACACCTTGTGTGTACGCTATCTGACAGCACACAAGTGACAGAAGTCAATCAGCACTGTCCTCGAAATTCTTGGTGTGTGCAGTCAATATTTAATGATCACCAGCTATATGTCAGGTCCTGTGTTGGACTGTGGGTAACTAAATAAAAAAAAATGTTGTTCAGTTGGGCAGTGTCTACACTGTAAAAAGCCAGCTGGCTAAGGAGTCAGGAGAAAGGGACTAAAATCCTCAATGTTTTGCCAAGCCCTGGGGGACTGATATTGGCCAAGATTTCCAGGAAGTTTCTCTTATTTGCAGAAGAGCTGTAGACTCCTTAGAGGGTGACCCTTCTGCTAATTCTTATGGACTGCTCTACCTGGAAAGACAGACTGGGCTTGTGTATGTGCAAATTCCGTTTAGTTGTCTCACTTAATGAATTTAAACTTCAGGGCCTGCTATTCCTCTTGTAGCATATTACTCATTCTCCATTCTATCACGAATATTCTACTTGATCATTTCTGCCCCAGCCCTGCATTCTACAATATCAATGCTGGTGTGATCCCTGAACTCAAAACCACACAGTGGATTCTCCTTGTGTATGCGCTGGGTCTAGAGGTGACCAATGGACCACCAAGGAACCTAAGACAAAGTCATCTTGAAGCATTGACCGTGCCTGGCAGTCTGAGCCAAAGGCTGCTCTCACCTTGTAGCCTCATTTTTTCCCTCTGTGAAGGCTGGGAGGGGTGCTCTTTGGGAGAGTCATGGAGTGGCAAAGGCAGGTTTCACTCAGAACCTGGGCACATCCATTGCAAACCACAATGTGCCTCTGACTGTGAAACCCTGAGCTAATGACCAAGCAGTCCTCTGCCCATTATGATTTAGATCTAAGATTCCCCCACAAAGCCTCATGTACTCAGCGATGGGGTTTTAAAGGGAAATTTGAACATGGAGGTGCTAAATCATCAGAGACTGATCCATTGAGTAGTGCAGTAGAAGAATGTGCAGTTAGGAGCTGCAGCCTGGTAGAGGAGGCAGGTCGCTGCGGCGTGACCTAGGAGGGTAAACTCTCATCCTCACACCTCCCTTCTTTTCAGCTTCCTGGCTGCCATGGGGTGAGAGCTCTGCTGTGTGCTTCCACCGTGCCAGTTCTGCCTTGGAGCCACATAGCCACGAACTGAATCCTCTGAAACAGTGATGCAAAATAATCCTCTCCCCTCCCTTAGTTTTGAGGGTCAGAAAACTTGCCACAGTGATGAGAAAGTGTCTACACTACCACCTCACTTCTCTCATCTGAGAAATAGAGGCAGTGTTGCTTACCCCTGCGGTGCTATGGCTCAATTGAGATGATGCAAAAGCATTTAGGTGTGAGCCTGGCATGACCCAAATACTAAAAAACGTTCACTGTGATTATCATTAATCCTGCTCTTGAACTTTTGAGGTTCTGGTTTTGTTTTGGGTTTTTGTTTGTTTGTTTTGTTTGTTATGTTTTCTGCTTCATTCTCCTGCTTTATGCTTTATGGATTCCTAACCATTTAAGATTTTAGACCATCTATTTTTTTCCTAAAGTTGTCTCAGTATTGTCCAGTTACATTCCATAGTTGAGGAACAGAGATTGGGGATTTATTTTTAAGATGCACTAAATAACAACCTAGAAATTTCACAGGATTGCTAAGGACACCATCTTGTTGAGAATT
The DNA here is from genome assembly GCA_004027295.1 of Dolichotis patagonum. Taxonomy (NCBI): domain Eukaryota; kingdom Metazoa; phylum Chordata; class Mammalia; order Rodentia; family Caviidae; genus Dolichotis; species Dolichotis patagonum. The sequence goes on from PVJX010000089.1 coordinate 247,266, forward strand.
AAATTTCCTACTGTTTACTCAGATGATTTCTCACAGCTTGGGGAAGAAAGGATTAATTTTGCTACCCCTTGGCATTTAAATGAGCCTGAAGGAGCTGCCTTTCTTCTTTCCCCCTCTACCAAGGTCTACATACCCTGGGTCAAGGAACTTGGTTAGAGCCCCTCCTAGACATTTTTGATTTCTACATTTATCTCCTTCTTTGTGAATAGTTAGGTAGCTTAATTTCTGCAAAGATCACCAGATGTACCACATGCTCAAGAAAATCGTGGTGTATTAAGCGTATGAATAGTTCAGTCACAATTTACTACCTAATTAGAGCAACTTAAAAAGAGCCAGCATGTGCAGTGTGTGTATGTGCATATGTGTGTGCATAACTACATGTATATTTCAATACCACAATCCCAGCGGAGACAACTATTGTCCTCACCGTTCTCAACAGCCCATTTTTACCCAACAGGTCACTTGCCACCTCGCAACATAACAGGATGCCCAGCTGACCCTCTGGTCCCTAGGCTTTGAGCATTCTGAGGGCAGGTCATTCTTGTGGTTCTCTGTCACTGAGCAAATAATAAAGAACAACTCAAGATGCTATGGAGGAATGAATGAGTCAATGCAATTCCAGCCAAGACACCACAGGGTGCCACTGTGAATGCTACTGCTTAAATGGTTTTAAAATCAAAGCCATAATAAAACTAACAGCAGAATTCTTTCTTCTCTGCTTTTCCCCTGACTCCATAAAAAATCACAGGAAATATAGAATTAGGACTGGAAACCATTTCCCCAACCATTCTTTCCCCACCTACCCCACTCCTTCATTAGACCAGGAGTATCTGGCATCCCATCGAGGAGGTCTCCAGAAACAGGGTAATCGTATATAGGGGTGAGCTTTCTGGGAACACAATGAAGGAAATTAAGACTGAGATTTTAGTTTCTAACTATAAAAGTCTTGACATATTTTCCTTTCACTCAAACACCTGGAAACATAATAAACTATATTATAATATTTATTTGTTTCAAATACAGTATTTTTTTTTCAACAGACAAATGCAAAGTTTGGAGTCTGGAAAAAAATAGGTTTAAATCACCATCCCAGCAAGCAGTTTTTAAAATAGTACACACAAGTGATCATTTCAAAGCAGTTTAATACACTTAGCCAACAGGCATTAACAGCCTTTTCAGAATAACCTAACACCTTAAGCTTATTTCCTACTCCTGGTTCAGGTAATTTTAACCTTTCTAAAACCCTAATGGTATAGAGCACCTCCTGAACTGTGTAATTTTAGGTCACTATGCATTTGCATGTGAGCTACTTCATGACGACAGGAAGAAACAGTTCCCGGGTCTTCCTCTTCATGCAGATTTTAAAACAGTAGTGCACAGAGCATTTTAAGACAAAATATGGTTCTCCCACTCCGGCCAGTTTATGTGGAAAAGAAAGACACTGTGACTCAGCAAGATTGCCTCAGCCAGGAGATGGGAGCAAAAGAGTTGGCAGATGAGGCTCCACAGAGAGAGTCCAAACAGTATTATGGACCTTGATTTTGTATGTTACAGGGCAGATTAAAATCAGAAAGCAAACCTCCACAACACTGCAACTCTAAGCTCCAGGGGGAAGAAAGAACCTTGGAGCTCATATCTACTTTAACCCGGCGAAGTCAGAAGAGGAAGCCAGCTCAGAAGAGGAAACAATTCCTTCAAGGCCACAGGCTTAGGGTTAGGGAGAGAGGAAAGCAAGGAAAGAATACAAGGGAAACAACCACAAAATCAGCTCAAGACTGTAAGCCTGCAATGTGACAGGAAGCACAAAGCGAAGAAGGAACAGACCCCACCTGGTACCCACGTGGGCTGCCATTTGGCACTTGGAATGTTCCTCTGGCACTTGGAATGTGACTATGTTGCTCTTCCCATTCTAGCATCATGGAAACTAAGTCCCGTGGGGGCACAGGCTCTGTGACCTGGATGGATAGGGCTTCAGCACATGCTGTCATTCTCTCTTCCCCATGCAGCCTCCTCGCTTGACTTACTGCCACACTGCTGTGGGGTCCTTGAGTTGCACTCACCGCCCGCAAAGGTAGTCTTCCCAGCAGCCACCACACATCATTTCTCAACTGGGTACCAATTCAGTCAAAGTAGGAAGGAGACTCAGGACCCTGAGGATCCAAAATGGCTGCTAAAAGTTTGCTGGGCCACATTGAGGACCTCAATGATGGAAAACACAGTGTCGCTAGGCAAAGTTACATAACCTTGGCTTATTGTAATTCTGCATCTTAAAAAAAATCGCCATGAAAATCCATCCTTTGCCTCAGACACACTAAGCTAAAAATAGCTCAGCCAGCCAGTAAGTGTGTATAATTTTCTTCTATGCACCTCGCCATCCACTGATTCTTCCTCTCAGAAAACAAATGTGTCATAAGAAAGATGTCAGTCCACCTGCTACTGAGGAACCAAAGGCTTCCAGAGCAATGCCAAATCAAATTGTTTCATTCCCCCAACAACAACCAAAAAGAGAAAAGGAAAAAAAAACCTCTATTAGTTCTCTTTATCCAATAGAAGATAATGCTAATTAAATTTTACTATGTGCTAGAGGTTAGTGTAAGCACATAAAGGCCCTAATAAATTCCCTAAAGCATGTCTATTACACAAGGCTGACTGTTGTCCCATTTTTCAAAGGAGGAAACTAAGGCACAGAGATGTTAAATACTTGTGCTGACACCTGCACTACTGTGGTCCACTGTATAATCTGTCAAGGGAAAAGCCCAACAACAACCCTGTTGTGGTGTAGAAACACCTTTCCACGCTCACCCTCGTTTCCTAGGGAGGTTTGTCTCCTACCACCATTGCCAAGCACACGCTTACACAGCACTTACATGCTCATGCCTACACCCGAGGCCCCAGCCATGTCCAAATCCTCAGCCTCCTTCAAATACAACATCACCTCTCAAGGCTCAATGTCTTGAATTTACTGCTCCATCCTCTTAAAATATCCTTCCCACTCTCTTTCCTGGACTGGCAAATTCCCACTCAGCCCTCAGGAGCCTCCTTCTCTAGAAATCCTCAGTGTGTACTCCCCAAGCTGTTTTAAGACAGGTCTGTCTGAAAACTGCCCTTACTATCTCTAGACCAGGGACATCACATATGGGAGATTTTCAGGATCCATTAAATAAGACATAATAATAATAATAATAATAATAATAGTTAAAACTTCTAAAGTACAGGCAGTGTGCTAAGCTTGTTGTAAGAATTATCTCACTCAATCTTCATAACAACCCAGAAACATAGATTCGATCATTATTCAATATTACCCATGAGGGTCCCCCAGGCACAGAGGGGTAAATTAACTCACCCAAAGCCACACAACCACTAAGAAATAAATTTGCATGACTCCGGAAGTTAAGTAATTAATGTAAAATGTGGTTGTAGAAAACAATCTCACTGTACATTGCTTCATTATACATAATAGGAGCCCATGTGTTTGAGGCTTATTTGCAAAATGTGTATTACCTATATAAAAAAGTGGTAACTGAAAAACTAATTACAAAATGGTACCCTCTGTGAAATGTCCCTTTTTAAAAAGATAGCTGTTGGTCACAGAGAATAGCAATTGTCAGGACGAATAGGAGCATGAATGAGACAGTCTCTGACCCCCACAGATCTCTTGAATCCTGTGGGAAAAATAAAATAATATTGCATACAACTTTTAACATAGCCCTCTTTTGGAGGTCCGCCTTTCTGCTTGAATCAAAGAGTTGTCTTTCAGACAGTGTCATAAATTAACTTGCTGTATCCCGACCTGCTGGTTCTAGATCAGCACTGACTCTTAACATTAATTCCAACTCCCTTTGCCCAGTCTGAATTGTGTAAAAAATCTTTTGATTTACAGACCTTGTACAAGGTTGCCCGCTTCTTCTCTCAGAAATAATATAAAAGCAAGAAAAGCAGGAAGAAAAAAGGATCCGCCCTCAAATGAAGAGGAGGACTCTTTCTTAAAAGGTGACAGACTGGGGACATGGCTTAGTGGCAGAGCATTTGCATGTGTAAGCCCCTGGGTTTGATCCCCAGCACCACATGAAAAAAAATAAAATAAAAAAAGCAACAGGGCCTGGATTCCAGATTTCTGACTACTACTAATGGCTAATGTTGATCATCATAGTCTCCATAGGTAATGCAGTGAGTCATCCTGCCCCCACCTCACTGAAGGATAAGATTGATTGTTAGGAATCCTGAGCTCTTTGTGTACAAATTAAAGGAAAAGGGCTAAACAATTTTTTATATGTCTATATGGTTCAGTTTTTCAGATATGATGTATCAATAAGTCAGGCAACTAGAACTATATTTTAAGAAGATTTAAGGACAAGGTGAAACACTCATAATTTGAAGAGCTGGATTTAAAAGGAAATTTGATATTCTGCTAAGCAAGTAAAATTTTCGTACATGCATGTGTGCAATCAATTTGCTGAAATGTTAACAGCAATTTTATGATAAAATTAAAGACAGTTTTTATTTACCATCTTTCCATTGATATGTCTGATAAACACTCCACATTGATAAATGCACTGTAAGAATCAAAAGAACAAACATTTTAAAGACTACACAACTCAATTCTAAATATATTTGCAAAAAAAAATCTTAAATTCAAAAACAAGAAAGGTTAGTGTTGTGTTTTTCTGCATAATGGCATGATGCTAAAGGTCGATATAGTTTTCAGGAAATTGCAAAACTCAAGAAGGAAACAAAGAGCTTAGAGCATTAAAGTTTTTATAAGGCTGAAGTACAAATGAGTAGTAGGTAAGTGCTTAGAGGAGACCAGTTATTAGTTATGAGACAGTGACAGGTTAGTGCCATGACTTGGGAAGACCGAGCTGGCTTAGGAATTGATAGTGAAGCATAGTCCAGCTTAGGCTAGGGTTTGGGTTCTACAATTCAGATAGTAGGAGCTGGCATTAAATGTCATCTCCTGGATATTCCAGCCCTGGAATTCTATGATTAGGCCAATTTAGGAGTGATAGGCTCCATCAAATCAAAGGTGTTCAAGGGAAAGTAATAGGCATCAACTGCTTAATTTTAATTTTAAGTAAAAAAAGAAATTTCAGCCAGCTGCAGATTGACGATGGCTAAAATTACAAGGCATAAGAAGGGTTGCTTTGGTGTGCACACTGCCAAATGGTCAGCCATGTTTATTGGTTTAGCTTTTGCTTGTGCACAGATTTTCAGTAGCAAGATAAAAATCCTCATGAGTCCTAAGAAATGACCTACATTGGGAAGCAAAATTGAACGAGCTCTACTCCCTCAAAAAAAAAAAAAAAGTCAGCGTGTAATTTAACGTCTGCTTGAATTAAGAAGATATTTCTCTTTAAAAGGTTGCTAACAATTGTTATGAAAGTGGAGCTTTAACTAAAAATCACAAGTGCCGCCCTGGTGAAGAAAAATGAAGTAGGAGAAAGTATATATCATATAAAGAATTCAATGCAAGAAATCGAGGAGGAGGAGCTATGCTGAAAGGAAATTACCACAGTGGCGCATCCAGAAAGAAAGCACAGAGGGGTGATCTCACTACCTTGAGGCCTCCAGCCAGACGGACTTCATGTGGTACCTCTCAGCACCTCCCTGGGTCCTCAACAGTGCCTTTTCTCTGTGTTAAGGACAAAGCCACCAGGTGTCACAGTGGATCAATGAGAGGGCTGTTATCAGTCCAGACACGCAGGTGGAGCTTCAGGCTTCCCACCAGTGCTGACCCAGCTTTCTTGGAGAGGCCTACGCCACGCTGCATACTGAGGAGTGTGCCTTTTTTGGAGAAAGGACGCCGAAGGCCACCAGCAGCCCTCTCCTGGGCCTCCATTTAGACCAGTTTGCAGTGGCACTGGCAAAGGTGAATGGTTCACTGTTTTGCTGTCTCCTCCCCCCACCTGACTTCTTGGCTTTCTCCTAACACAGTGGGATACACGTGATCTCATATATTTAATGCTTATCCAGAGGTGTTCTCGGGGTCATCATACCCTGGGCCATTCAGAAGACTGTGACCACCGTGACTAGCCATTCCCCTCCTATAGGATAGTACCTGATATTCTGTCATCGGTACTACAAAATAGTGGAAAGGCTGCGTAGTGTCTCCCATTGGATGATGCACTGAGCCCTCAAGCCCTAGGACACGGCATTGCATATTTAGCTCCTTGAGTTATACTGGAGGCTCCTGGAGGCCACATGAAAAGGATTTTTAAAGACACTTTTATGAAATCAAGCGAAGTGCTGCATTACCTACAGTATTTAATTTGCTGGAAGGATGGAGAACAAGGGCATTATCATAATCATCATCGTTCCCCTTGTTTAACACCCATTCTTTGCCAGACATTTTACATGAATCAGCTTTTCACAACATACAGCTCAGATAAGAAAACTGAGGCTTAAAGGAGTTAAGAAACTTCCCTAAGATCAAACAGCAAGTAGAAGAGAGAGACAGGGCTTGCACCCAAATCTGCCTTGTTATAAGTTACACTGAGGGTCAGGGAAGGCTTTCTTTTTACTCCAAAGTACGCATGTGCTGGGAGGAATGGAAAAAGCTATATATATATATATATATATATATATATATATATATATATATATATATATATATAGTTGCCAACCAGAAACTGGGAAATTGTAGACACAAATAAACACAATCCAGGATATTTCTCTCTCTCCCTTCCTCTGTCTCTGTCTCTGCTCTGTCTCTCTCTCCCCACTTCTCTCTCCACATGGCTAGCAAACACACTTATTATAGACACAGTGCCATATACAGTACTGATACAACTTCCCACATTTTCTGTTGTGCAGATCACTTCAAACAAACTAATTAATGGCCATGAAATACTTTCCTAAAGTGCAAAGTAAGTGCTCCAGGTACTATCATGAATTATATCGTATCTCCTGGCTGCAGACCCTCAGGTAGATCCACAGAGAGAATTTGTGGAACAAATAAGAAAACATCACTAAGACTGGTATAAATTTTTTTTAACCAGAAGTCAGGAGATTCCCAGCAGATTCACACCACCCAGAGGGCAAAATTCTCTGGTCTACTCTTCTTTCACACAAGAAATGCTCCTTTCTCAGGATTCCTTTTCTGCAAATGCTTCCTGGCTATTCAGCTCACAAATCTGTGTCCAACTGGAATTTCAGACAATTGTTAGAAAGATTCAAGGCAAATTTTGGTGTTAGCTTGGACACACTTATGTGCTTTATTCAACAGATATACTTTCTATCTCAGCCCTGTACTGTAAGAAATGGGGAAGCCAGCTGTGGACAAGACCACCAAGTCCTGGCCCTCACAAGGCTTAGATTCTATGCAGGACCAGAAAACATTTAGGCCATCAACAAGAAATAAGAAAATAACAGTTCATAGTAATTCCTATGAAACAAATGGACATGTGGAGGAAGGTGGTTGGAGTTCATTTCAATTGTGAGGATTGAGAAAAGCCTCTCCGGGAAGGGGACAGGAAGTTGATCAGCAGTGGACCTCCTAAGTGCTGAGATTTGTTTGGGAGCTATCCAGGTCATCACCTGGAGAGAAAGTCAGCACCATGCCCCAATTCTAATTCAAATTTTCTTAATAGATACGAGTTATTATGTAGGAAGCCATTTTCCCACTCCAGCATGTAAGGCAGAGTCTCTCAGATGTGAACAGGCCGGAGAAGTTAATGCATCCGAAAGAAGTCCCTTGTGGCTTGAATCTAGTGAACTGAGCCATCAGGAAGGAACAGATCAATAGGGCCTTAAAGCCAGAGAGAGGAGCAGGAGTTCAGAGCCTGCCCTGGGTGTGAGGGTCACGTGATCTGACTTCTGCATCAAAAATATCACCTTGGCTATTTGTGTGGAACAGAGCGTAAGGTGAAAGGAGGGAGCAGAGAGCACAACTCAAAGGCCATCTCAACCCAGATAAGAGAAGAACAAGGTTTGTAATGTCACCAGGATGAAGAAGGTGTCTCTTTGGAGGAGTCCACAAATCTTTAGTGCTAAATCTTCCTTTTTTCTAATTAGAAGACTTCAGCTTCAAAGTAAGCTGATGGAAGTTGGTACCAATGAGCAGACAAGGCTGTGACCTCCAGAATTATCAGCAGGGAGTGGACAGCTGGAATAAAAGTGTTTGACTAGCATGGTCCAAGGAAGAATTTTGGATTGAGAGTGAGAAGGCCCAGCAACTGGGGGACTCTAATCCCAAGAAGTGCATGTAGGGACCCTGTCGCAGTTTATTTCTTAAAAGAAAATCAGAATGCATATATCTCAGGCTTTGGGCTGAGTCAAATGAAGAGATCCTTCCTCTCTCCAAAGACTGGCAGGCGTTTACTGTAGAGACAATGGCCTCACAGATGGCCAAAGTGAGCTGCAGTGGTAGGAAGGAAACTCCAAACCCTACAAAGAACTTCTACAGAGAGACAGGATGTGGAGACACTGACTGCCTCCTCAGAGTGGATCCTGCTAAGATAGAGAGAAGCTGAGACATAGGAGTTCTCCCTGATGTCTTTAACTCAGATTCTTAATTGATTACCAGTCCAGGAAGCCAACGGTAGGCCAAATTCTATTATCATACAGTCTCCTCCTGCTTACTTCATTATTGTTGAAGGACTGATATCACCGAAAATGGAAAAGCTTTGCTTCATCCCACTATTTAAACAATTCAAATGCTACTTTTCTCATTGGATACAAATCTACATCTTTTTTTGAGCAAAAAAAAATACAAAGATTTTAAATGAATAATATTTTATAACAATTCCATAGACTCTTCAGATGTAAGGAGCATATTAAACAGTTTTCAATAGGGATTGTGATTTACTTCTTTCTTTCAATAATCAGGGTATATTTTCCGTTCCTGGCTCTCTCCCCAATTTCTTTTGAAATGAAAATTTTGTCAAGTGTTTGAGAGACAGCTAGTAGAATCATGCTAGGTAGATGGAGTCAACTTTCAAGCCACCTCTGGAAGACAACTTGTGCTAGGAAAAACTGAATACATTTACATTGAAAGTGTTTACCAGTGAATCTAGAATCCCCCCAGTATTCCTTATTTCAAGAGGTGCTACAGCAGAGTAATCAGGAGCACACCCTCGGATGTAGCACTACCAATCTGTTTAACCTGGAACTTATTTATACTGTGTTTCCAGCTCCTCTCAGTAAAAATGTGGACATTATTGGTACCGTCTCCTGCAATGGTCACGAGGGTCAAGTGAGCTGATGTCTATACAGAAACCACTGAGTCCTGTGACTAATAGCCAATACCCCACAGATGTTAGTATCATCCCAACTACCTTCAGAGACAAGTGTGCTTTTCACCGTGCATGGAAGAAACCGCATAGTAATCTATCACCATGCCTGCCTCATTATGAGGGGTGACGTGTATGTCTTCCTTCATTACCAAACTGGAAGCCCTCAGAGGACAGAAAATGTCCTAATCATCCCAGCATTTCCAGTTTCTTATATTTTCCTTGCCTGAAGTACAGGAATTCTTGAAAGAATGATTGAATTAGGGCCAGGGATTTAGCTCAGTGGCTTAAGCGCCTGCCTGGCAAGTGTGAGGTCGTGGGTTCAATCCCCGGTACCAAAAAAAAGAATGATTGAATTATAACTATTGAGAGTGGTCTATGTTCGGATGCATGTGGCATCTGAATCTCAAAGAAAAAATTGATGCTATGTATATGAAAAGAAAAGGAAGGAAAATGTCCTGGTCAGAATATGATGAAGGCAGATAGATAGTAGCATCATCGGTTGAACCTTTTCTAAATAACATATTTTCTGATGCTTTAAAAGCAGATTCTATTCTGAAACCCAATAACTAAATCCAAGAAACTAAATTCATGAATCTGTTTCTTGACCATTTGCAAAGTTGGATGTTTGCAGTTGTTTAATGCTTGGTTCACTTTTTCAGAAAAGGGATGCACTGTTTTCCTCATGAAAAATGAGTTAATGTGGACAATTGCAATAAAAGGAGATTTATAGCCCTGTTCTCCATACTATTTAAATTAATTTCTTTCTGAAACACAAAAAGCTAAATGCTTTAAAAATGTGTAGTGTTTAAATCCTATATCATAATTTACGCACCAAAAAGGAAGAAATTTAAATGTGCATTGATTTTCAGCTGATAAGAATCTGGGCTGAATGGAAGTTGAAAGATTTCTTTTTTCTTTTTGGCCTCCTACAAATAGTTTGCAGCAATTTTTAATTAAAAACAGCTCCCATAGTAAGAGGATGGGTGGGGGGAGAAGACTTCAGGAAAATAAAATCAGAGGAGTTCTGCAATTTGTTTTCTGAGACTATGTAGAGAGCCTAAAAAATAAGGAGTTTGGAAGTTCTCATTTTAAAAACTGCACTTTTGGTTTCATTTAACATTTTCAAAATAGCTTTCCTTACTACCACCAGTGCCCCTCCCCCACCCTGCCCCAAACTCCTTTGAAAAAGTTGGAAAGTTCGCTTTTTAACACTGAAAGTCTTTCATATACCTGAGAGTACCAACAACAATTTTTTTTCTTTCTCAGTTTCTAGGAGGGGGAAGCAAACTCCCTAGTTATCACAAAGCATTTTCCTTTCTTTCCACCTATCCAAAATACTTAATCTCATTTTAACTAGATTCCATCCGAACATCAATGATACTAAGCTATTCCATGAATAAACATGATGTTACAACATGAAACCCTGTGACCGAGTATATAAAAATGTAGCTGAAAGAAAAGCCAGAGACTCTCCCCCCTCTTTCCTCTCCCCTCCCCCTCCCCAGGGAGTTTTAGGGTTGAGCTGCTGCTGGGAGGCTGAGAAACAGCAGATTTAAATTTCAAGGTCTTCAAACATTTTTAGCATTCATATTAAATTCCATAAAGCTAAACACTGTAATTCTAATAAAATCGTCGGGTGAACCGCTTCCGATTGTAATCATAGTTCCCTCTTTTGGAATGGGATGTGTAAGATTGCTAAAAGGAAAAAAAACTGTCAAAATATACGGGAACTCAGGCTCTCCTGCTCTTGATGGTATTTTATTAAAATTAGCACAATGCCAATACATAGATTTAAAAACATCATGTGAATAGAGATACTTTTTGGACATTTGAATGAGGAAACAAGATACAGAAAAGTTGTCCACAATAATTATGGTTTTTATACTCTCCTTGTGAACTTTCTTAAATTCTACAGTCATTCAACATGAGTTAAATCCCTTCACTTAAATTGATGCTCACTATGATTTTTCTCAGATTCCTAATTTATATTTTCTTCTCACAGGACAGACTTCAGGAAATAAAAAAAAAACAGATTGTTTTTGTTTTTATTGAAGCTCTGCAAAGAACAAATTCTGAAGTCTTTAGAACATATTTTTATTTCCTATCTGACTGTACTCGGTGTGCTATGTTAAACTATATAATTGTGCAGTCATATTCTTCCAAGATACATTTGGCACAGCAAGATCATTCAAATACATGAATTTTGGAAGACACCGGGGTCAATTTATAGTAGCATACACAACAGAAAACGTAACCCTTTTTCTCCTGCCTGAGAATTAGAGTGAAAAACGATGCAAAGCCCAAAGTTTCTCTGATACACCCACACATTTCTTTATCAAAATCCACGAAGATTATGATGTTGCAGAGAAATTTTATTTCCCAGAACAGCCAGCAGCATTTAAAATGTATTTTCGCTTTTGTTGACTGCTTGGTAATGCATTCTTTTTTCTTTAAAAGGAGGTAAGGTCCTAAAATCTCTTAGACTCTTGCCTTGCTTTGCAAAAGTGATTAGAGAGCTAAATAACTTCATGTTAAAAATTAACGTGGAAGGTGTGGGGTGAGCACTTCCAGGGGCCTGGGGAGCAGATGCCCAAAGCAACTGCAGCTCCATAGGAGGTGCCAGGGAGGTGCCAGGCTCCAAAGCATCAGAACTCTGTTGTATATCTACTTTGTCCAGTAAGTACTTTTGCGAAGCTCTACCTATAACCAAGACTGACAGACCCAGGCCTGCAAGTCTTCCCCACTATTATCCTATTATGTCAGTATCATTTGTGATTTTGAACTAACACCATAAGAAATACTGTCTGCACTTCTTACTCTATTTCATATTTCTTTCTCGTACCAATCTGCATTTTCAAATTAAAAGGGCATGGTAAGGAATTTGAAGATAAAGTCATCAAAACCCACAGTCACTAGTTAGTAAATGACAAGAAGGAGTTAGAAACAGGATTAACTCCCAGTCAACCCTCTTTAAACTAACACTGTCCAGTGTCTGAAAAACTTTGATTTAATTGGAAGAAATTGATCATGATAGGAGGCTCTGAGGGTCGCCCACTGGAGGACAGTAACTTTTTTGATAAAAAAAGGATGTTTCTAGGAAATTTCTACAAACTTGGTTTCAACTTCTTCATTGCAAACCGCTGTGCTATAGTTTCTTTCTAGCCAAATACATGTTCCAGACAAAAATGAGCTGAGAAAACTACGTGTGTGTGTGTGTGTGTGTGTGTTATTAGAAGTTAATAAAATGATACTATGTAATATAAGGGTATAAATCAGGGAATAGAGAGAGACAGAGATAGAAGCACAGAGAGGGAGAAAGAGAGAAGAAAGAAAAAACACCCAAAGGGTAGCACACTGGTTAAAGTCTAAAAGTAATCACTCAACAATCTACTTGAGTTTTTTGGATGGGCAAACTGGTAACCCTTGCTGAGTATCATTGTATTTTACTGTAACTAATGCCTTGCCAGGGCCCAGGGCAGCTTTATCCTAAATAACTCTCTGGTGAAACTGTAGAGCAACTTTTACATGAACAGTTTTTTTTTTTCTGAGTACAACATCATGATCAGAATTTAATAGTTAATACTTTAATATTTTAGGAGCAATCACATGATTTGCTCGTTGTTTCACATGAAATGAAAATAAATGCTTGGTGTTGGATTCATGACACTGTGCATTGCTTCGCAAGGAATGTGAGAGATGTCATAGCAATTATCTAGATAATTATTCATTAAAAGATCTAATAAGATACAGGTACTGGGGTACATGTATAGTACACTCTAAAAAATAATACAAAATATCTTATTGTCATAGAAAGATTAAAAACTCTAAGCTTTCTTCTCCTAGTTCTTGAGCTATGAAAGTTTTTTTCCTACTCGAAGTAAAAGCTCTCAATGTCATATCCTAAAGTCTCAAAGTTAGATGTCCACAAGTTTAGCTCTTGCAAAAGATAATATGTCAGTTTTGAAAAATGCATTACTAATATGGAACTTTTCAAAAGTCCTGTCTCAAAACACAAAACAAACTTGTGAGGAGCTGATTTCAGCCTGCTGGTTTGTATCAGAGCCAGGGCAGGAAAGCCTCCAGAGGAGTCCCCCAGCTTAGAGGTGCCTGGTGCTAAGGACCAGCACAGGAGCACCCAGAGGGGACCTCTCTCTGCCTTCCCGCTGCAGGGTGGGGGCCAGCCCTCCTGCAAGGCCTCAGAAACTTTTTAAAATGCAAGTTGGATACAGGTTCTTTTTAAAGCCTGTTGTTGTGCTATAACTGAACCATAGTGGCCTCCAGTCTCTTTTTCAAAACCAATACTTTTTAAAAAGTTCTTTTTTCAAATCTCTGTTGCAGTTAATGGGTCCCTGAACTTTCAGACATTTCCTATCCTTCTAATTCTGGAAATAGGCTATGTTAACCAATCACTCATGCAGAAACTTAAGATTCCAGCACAAATGTAAAGATGTGAGTCAAAGACACACCACACTGTAACAGATACACGCACACACTAGCACACAGACAACACACAGGAATATCATTTACTACCAATAGCTCACTTCCCTAAGTGAAAAAGAGTTTACACTTCCCTATAAGCTATTGACTCCTTGAGAAAGTCTCAGTAGCAGCAACTGTGTTTAATAACTATGCTGTATTAACATATAAAGAAACTAGCAGTAATGAAGACAACACAGCTTTCAGAAACACACCAGTCCTTGTCCAGTAGTGAGCCAATCAGAAAGCAGGTCACATCTTGTTAGCCATATTAAATACATTAAATGTCATGGATTCTCTGTGGCTCCATTGATAATTCAAGCAAGTGTGTTTGATGCTATAATACAAACTTAATCGAATACTTTCCCAGACTTAAAAGTCAATCTTCTATCTAAAATTCCACCGAAGTCATTCCCAAGAAGCTCTTTGGCAGAAATTCCCTGGGTATCTATGCTCTGCAGAGAAGACTCAATCCCCAGGGACTCCGGCTTCCTAAAGTGTCTTTGGGGCACCTATATAACAAACTCCTGTTCAGAAAACAACACAAAGCTCCAACTTACAGGCAAATGGATAACCTGAAGCAGCCCTGCCAGCCAGCCAGCACACGAGGAAAACTCAACTGACATTAAATATTTAAATTGCAAGAGGCAGTCTGGAGTTTTGCATTTAGAAAGTTCTGAAAGTCTTGGTCTCTCTGCTCCCAGAGTTGCTATCTGAGCTGTCTCTCTCTCTCTCTCTCTCTCTCTCTCTCTCTCTCTCTCTCTCTCTCTCTCTCTTTCTCCCCCCCCAACCAGGCACAAGATCACAAATGTGCAAAAACTCAAGGTGGCTGGAATGCTGAGCCAGCTCCCTTCCCAAGGTACAGCCCTTAAGGGGCACAGCCAACAGGGAGAAGAGAAAGTAGAAAATCCTCTTGCCACAAGCAACTGGTTTCTGAATTTAACAAGAAAATATACAAACATGTGTCCCTCCAGGGCTAGTTCTGACAAGTGTGCAGAGCTCCTCTTTTGCCCCCTTTACCTCAATTTTGATGACTTTGAAAAGCAAATGCAGGTCAAAGCAGTCGCATCAACATCCATCCAAATGCAAACAACCGCAAAATCCTTTGCAATTGCATCTCAGCAAACAGGACCATCCAGAGCCTGCAAACAGCAGAGTTCCTGGGAGAGCAGCGTTTCCGAAGCCCCGGCATGGGAATCAAGTGCTGGGCTGTCTATTTCAAGATTCCGGCAGGCAGAAACTGTTCCCTGCTCCAAGAGTTGCTGTCCCTGTACACTGAGCGATCAAACTAGTGGATTCATCCCGGCGCTCATTCTCCTGTACGTGGTAGTAGCTGGTGGGACACTTCCCACAGAATTCAGCCAGAAACCCCAGGAAAAGCCCATGCACAGTTTAAAAAATTACACAAACACACAGTCAAGGTTGAAGTACTTACCTCTGTGCGAGACTGCAGTCTCTTGTTCATCTCATAGATTCGGTACTCTGGCTGTACCATGTAGGGTGTATGTCTCCTATAAAATGGGCCGAAAGGAGAAGAATAGAAGGGGTCATGTGGCGTGCTGGACATCTTGCCTGCTTGTCGAAAATCAAGCTAAATAGAGTAGCAGTAACGTCCATGCAGAGCACATGGGCTGTGTTCTTCACAGTACAAAGTAGACGCACGCACACACGCTCACACACATACACACACACTCTCACACACACAGAGGCAGCAGGCAGGCAGGCTGAGCACACAGGCTGGGAAGTGCTGTGGGAGCCCTCTAAAGCGAGAGAAGAGCGGAGCGGGAGGAGGGAGGGAGGGAGGGAGGGAAGGAGGGAGGGAGCACGGGAGAGGAGGCAGAGGGAGAGCGCAGGAGCTCCGAGAGGGAGGGAAGGGAGGTTGGTAGGGAGGAAAGAGGGAGCGAGGGGAGAGAGAGGGAGAGAGTGGCTGGATTGCTAGAGGCAGCACCGCTTGTTTTTAAAGAAGCAGTTTGTGGAGAGGTCATTTCCTGTCCACACTGTAGACTAGTTCAAAGATATAATTCTCCTCGGAGTCTGACAAGGGGTCTAAGGGTCTAAGGTTGGGTTTTAATTTTTTTTCCTCCAGCCAGGACCCTTCCCACCCTGACTGCTTAAGCTTGTTAGCATGGAGGTGGCTGGACTGCTGGCTGGCCACTCACCCCGACCACCCCTCTGTGGCAGTGTATCAGAAATGCCTTTGGGACCCCATAGGAAAGGGCACTGGGGTCTCGGGATAGGAGGTGGTGGTGCACTCTCAGGCTGAGATCTCTCTGGGCTCCCACCTCTGCAGAGTTTGGCTTTTACAAGCTGCTGTCCTTCTGAGAGCTGGTGCTCTTTTGAACCCCACCCCTGGGCTTCCAAATTACCCTCTGCCCAGCCCCCTTCCCCCAAGTCTTCACTCAAGTCCTTTCAAGGGGGTTTAAGTAGGCCTGGATTCAGATTACCTGAATACTTTCAGGTAAAAACAATCATCCTAAATGTGGACTGCATAAAATACCTCCATGAGGCAATGGTCTTTTTTTCCTAGCAAGCCAAAAACAAAAAAAAAAAAAAAAAAAAAAAGAAGACCTTCCAAAAAGATAGGAAAAGCAACAAAAAAGAAAACACTCACAAAAAATGACCATGGAAAACATTCCATTGAGTAGAAAATTGCACATAATTGAATAGATCATCTCCAAATAGCATGCCCAACTCTGATGGAGACAAGGTCTTTAGTTTCCAAGATTGACCAGGTCTATAAATCTTTTCCTAACTGTGGCATATGATAACTGGAAGAAAAACCCAAACAGCCCATAGGAGGGGAAAGAAAATCTCTATGTGGAATTAAGGGATCTGTAAGAAAATCAAATTCTGCTGGAAACAGTGATACTAGACATATGACACTTAGACAAATCCAAGTCACAGAAAATTCAAATGTACTGAGCTGACACCTAGCTAGGTTGGTGGTATTAAGGAAAGAAAGGCAAGGACCACCAAAAAGCATGATGAATGCAAGAACTGAATGCAAATGCATGCAAATGAGACATTTCTCCTTTTTTAATAAGCAGATTAATTAACTTTCTGCCCCAATCATGGCTTGGGGTGTCGCCAAGTCACTAGCCAATAGGGGATATAGTACTATTGCTAATTTTGCAATTTACACTCTGAAGAATACTAAGGCACAAAAATACCCCAAACTGCTGTCTTGATCAGTCTTTTTTTCCATAATTGCAAGAAATGTTCGCAGAGTCCACCCCAACTTCCAGCAGCACAGGCTCAGCACAGTCATTTTGCTTGCCAGGATGAGATTAGGGGAGGTATTACAGGAAGGCTGCTGGGAGCCTGTGCCTGTAGACCCCAAGGCAGGCCAGCATGCTAGGTTTCAGGTTTCATTACAAATCCAAAAGCTGGACCAAATTGGATGCAAGGTTTGTCAAAACACACAACCTTCTAAAGATGAGATTTCAAACAAGTTTGGCATGATTTATGTTTTGGTATGGCAGCCACTGCAAAACCTAACGGTTCCTTGTGTTTAAATTCCCAAATGAAAGACGTTCCAGGAGTTTAGTGCCTGCCTGCATTTGTGTCTACGTGGCCTTTTCAGCATAAAAAAGTAACTCCTGGGCAGGCATGTGGAGCCCAGTAGGCATCAGATGCCAAAGGCTCAAAAGCCCTTTGGGAGAGGGACTCCTGTCTGATTCAGCTAAGTGTTGCTTTCGTTCATTTCTGTTCATTCTTGTGATGATTCCGAGGTATCCCTGGAACGACTTCTTGCCATGAATAGCTAAGGACTCCAAAATCAGAGCTATCATGCCTCGTCCATGTCCACGATTTCCCATTATCTGTTATTAGAGGAGTCTCCAGGCTGGTCTCTCTGCCCTCAGATTCACAGCTGTCTTCTGACTCACCAGCAATCCATCCTTACTTTAAGCAGAATGTTGACTGTAGAAAAATTAAATTGATCGTGCCCCATGCTTCGCCCTTTAGTGTCTCCTCTTAGCAGGAGAAAAGTGTCCAAGGTCTTCGCGTTTAGGCTAGAGAAGATCCTCTGCGTGTATCTCTCTGTCTCTCTCCTTACGCACACTCACATGTTTGTCTCTGTTTGTTCGCTCATTCATTTATTTATGTGCCATATTTATTCCTTCTTTTTTCATGCAGGACAGCATTTGTCCTTCTCTCCACTGTCTACCTGCAAAGTCCTACTCATCCTTCTGTACAAACCTTCATTAATTCATCAATTTATTTTTTTTAACTGAAGTTTCCTTCATGGTGGATGAGGATGCTGGCTATAGAACTGACCAGAGAATATTTCAACTCTGGACTCACCACTTACTTACCCCATGAGCCGCAGCAAACCACCGGGCCACCTCTATTACAGGGGACACTGGAATAACTGGCCCATAGGATTACAGCAGATGATGAGATAACACATCTGCATGTATTAGAGCACCCTCCTCTAAATACTCGGACAACATTATGATTATTTGGTCTCTGATGACTGCTTTGCAGCTAGAAAGCTTTGGGAAGATAAGACTGATATGCAGATGGGCTACTTGCGCCCCTGACCCTGTCGTCTGTTGAGGTAAGGCAGAGACTTTATAGAAGAGCAAGTTAACTTTGGGGAACAATGTTTCAAATTATAGTGCAAGCCATCATGGAAATAAAAGGAAACGATATAAGTCCTTTCCCGCTTTGGATCAATAGTGTCCCTTCTATATTCTTGAGAACTTCTATAATAATCACTGCCATTTGTTAATATTCACAATGTGCCCAGCACTGTGCTGAGTGCTAGGCACAAATACTCTTCTGGTCTCACAGTGCATCAGGGGATTTAATTTGGTTATTGTCCCCATTTGACAGATAGGGAAACTAAGGTTTGAGAAGCTAAGGAAGTTCTCCAAGGTCATGCCACAAATGAGGTCCTCAACTTAAAAATCCATCTGGCTTTTTGGACACCTCAAATATCTGCGTGAGGACCTTCAGGACTTAATCTTGCCTAACTTCCCAGGTCTCCTCAGTGCACTGCTTGGAGCATGGGTCTGTCCTTGTGCGAAGAGGACCTCTGCTCTTGCACCCAATGGCCAGCAAGAGACCTGGCAGGGGAAGGCACAGAATTAAGAGGCTCCCTGGATTTTATTATCCACATGTCCCTTGTCCCCTTGGCCCACTCTGACCCTGCTCCTGAGCCTTCTCACTTCTCTTACAGCCCCGAATCTGCCAGCTCCTGAAGCCTTACTGGTAGTTGCTGGGTCCCTCATACCATCAGGTTCCCTGCTTGCTTATGTCACCTGACTTCCTTCCCTGCTTTTTGAGGGAGCAGCTATGTCACTTTCTGGCCCATGGCTGAGCATGAGAAGTGAAGGAAGCAAAGTATTCATTTTTGTTTTGCTTTGCTTTGTGATGCCGGGGATTCTACACAGTGCTTTCACACTGACCTGTATCTCCAGCCCCTTTTTCACTTTTTATTTTGAGACAGGGTCCCAATAAATTGCTAAGTTGTGCAGGCTGGGCTGAAACTCGCAATCTTCCTACTTCAGCCTCCCAGAATACTTATTTTAAGATTCCAAAACCAAGGGATTAAGACTTTCATGTACCACAAAACATGAACAGTCTGAATCCCTCTCCCAGTTCTTTTCCCTCCAAAGATGGAGCCATTCTCATTTAAATATCATTTTGCATGTTGCAAATTGAATAAGTTCCAAAAGTCCTCATGTAGATATTGAGGGTGTCCTACAAGGCAGACTTCTTTTATTCTAGGGCTTCATCTAGCTATGTTTATTTTTCCTTTGATTTGAAATATTTTCTACAGTTTAAAAAGAAAAGTATTTCACCATTGATTCTGACTTTTATATTCTTTTAAAACCACAAGGCCTGGAGCCATTAGCTTCATCCCTGGTTACCTGGCGTCCTGAAGCTGGGACAGACAATAGTGCTTGTCATGTTGTCACCACAGAATATACCACACTGTGGCCTTCACCATCCAAGACCTTAACTCCCACTCACTTTGTGGGTCTCGCTAAGAATTCGAGTCCTTTTCCTTCTACCCAGCTGTGCCTTTCCAAGTCCTTCTCCTGGGCTCTCTTTGCCTCTAAAAACTCATTTTCTTGCCACCTTTCAAGTCCCCTTCTCTGCCTTTCCTTTTCTATTCTGTGCTCCATCGTTTCCTTCCACCATTTCATTCAACAAACACTTGAGTGATAGGTGTATGCAAGATATGGCTGAGTCATGGTAGGAGGAGAAAGACAAATAAGACATCTAAGTCATGGGCTGTGCTGTCCAAGCACTCACAGATATGCAGAACCCTTCATGATGCAACCATAAACTGAGTGGTTATATGAACTAAGCATCATGGCAGGGGCTGGGAACACAGCCCCAGAACAAAACCAAAGAAAATGCAGATTTTTTTCCTATTTCAGGATCTTTTGAGCTTCTCTTCTCCCCAGTCTCTACCAGTCCCTGTGATGTTTCTGCCACTTTTTCCTACAGCAAACTCTCTCCTCTTGATTCTAGAAGACTCCATCTGACTAACTCCGCAGCCTTACATTGTGCTGATCCCAAGATATGACCTTCCTGGAGAGGCCAAGCACAACCGCGTTATCTAAGTGGCCTGTCCTTGATCCATTATCTCCTACCATGGAGATCTGTTTCTTAGGTGTCCACTCTGATTGCTCTTTGTAGTCATGTCTCTGTTTACCACCTATGTGTGTATTGCTTGTGTCCACTATGGGGCTATAAATTCCACAAGTGCCACCCCTGTACTGGCTTTACACACCAAAGTACACTCAGAACTTCACATGAGGCTGGGTGCATGTGGGAGTTCCAGACATTCTCATAAAATAAATGGACAAAAGCTTAGCAGAATGAATCTCAGGAGCAGGACTAGAGAACTGTGTGCCCCAGTTCCAGACCAGGTTCTCCATGTAAGAGAGATGTGCAAATCTTATTATTTATTTATCCATGCGGAATTCATGTGTTGAACACTTATTACAAATCAGGTATTATACTAGTGTATCAATCACTTTCTTGCCACAGAGACAAAATACTTGATATACACAATTTAAAGGAGGAAAGATTTATTTTGGTACACAGTTCTTGGTTAACTGCACGGCAGAAATATCATGGCAGAAGGGCCTTGTGGAGAAAAGCAGAGCATCTCAAGGCAGTCAGGAAGTGGGGAAGAAAGGGAAGGGGAAGGGATGAGAATATGCCCTCTACCCTCCCCCTCCCAGTGCCTCACCTCTCCAACCAGTCCCCACCTACTACCAGGACAGGAATCACCAGCGGATTAATCCACTGATGAGTGAGCACCCTCATGACCTGATCCCTGTCCAAAAGTTCCAGCTTTGAATAAGAGACTGGGGGAACATTCTAGATCTAAACTGTAACAGTTGCTGAACCAACAAAAGAGGGTAAATCTGGCAACTTGAGAGATTCTTTGTAGCAGTCATTTTTCTAGAAGTTCCTCTGTCATAGAGAATTGTTCAATACCCAGAAAGCCCGTAGAGTCAAGGAGATCTCTGTAGTCTCTTCTGACTTCTGGTAGACCACATGTTTTTGATTCAGTTCAGTCCCTTCCTCCTGGTATAAACTGGCTAAAGCCACATCACTACAATTAGCTCAAGTTTCCTGAGGGTAATAGGACTAATTGCATGTGGAAAATCGGAAGAATAGTTTCTGCTCAACAGCAACAGACAGCTGTTATGAATGTCAGGTGTTATTTGGAGTATTTTATAATTATTAACTCAATTTTTACTATCATCTCATAAGAAAAAACAAAATCATTACCGTTTGCCTTTCCGAGAGGAAGACACAGGCAGAGGGCTGAGGAGCCTGCCTGAGACCACACAGGTAACAAGCAGTGGAGTGGGAGCTGGACGGTGCCGTCTGCTTCCACTCTGTTCCTTCCAGCCCAGCAAGAGGGTCCACAGCCACCTTCTGCCTCCATACTTACGAGCTGCTCGAGAGCACAGTTTTGCTAGTACATGGCTCCACCGCCAGGAAACCCATTTTTATGAAGATAGAAAACACAAAAGAAAGAGTGGAGACACGATAGCATTCAAAAACTGTTGCTGCGAAGTTAAAGAAAACTTCCTCCACATGTCTCAAACAAACAAAAAACTGCAATAAACTCATTCACTTATGTACTTGGAAAAGTCAGAACCATCTGGATTCAGGTACAGTGGGATCCAGGTGGCCCAATTATGTCCTGGATGTGGTGGTTGCTCTGCAGGCCTTTCTCACCCGCTGGCAGACTCTGTCTGTGTGGAAACTATGGGCAGGGCTCGGATCACAGTCTTCAGTTCAGCCCAGCAGGAAGTTTCTCATGCAAGAACGCCAACAAAAATCTCAGCTTAGGTTCTTGCTGCCTGGCATAGATACGAATGCCCACATCTGAGCCAATCTCTGTGGCCAAGTGAATGACCAGTCCTGGTCACATGCCCACATTTCCATTTTAGACTAGAGCTGGCCCTTGTAAGTCCAGGGATCAGATGAAATGGCAGGGTTCTGTTATCAGAGGGTGAGTACAGTGTGTTGAGTCGGGCACCCTCACCCAAATATACTCTCTAGTCCTTGCATCAGGGACCTATAAAAGTGAGTTTATTTGTAAATAGGGTCTTTGTGGGTGCAGTCAAGTAAAAAATGAGGCCCTACTGGATAAGGGTGGGCCCTTGATATCCATATAAGGGGAGATACAGAGATAGGGAAGAGGGAAGCAGAAACTGAAATGATGCTGCTCCCAGCCAGGCAATGCCAAGGGCTGCCAGAAACCACCAGGAACCAGGAGGAGTGAATGGAAGAGCCTTCTCTAGAGCGTTCAGAGGGTCGGTGGTCCAGCCTGCACCTGGAGCCTGCAGAATGTGGGGGAGCAAAGCCCTGATGAAACAAGCCGCTTCCTCCCTGTACGGTACTTTGTTACAGCTGCCTTAGAAAATGAAGAGAGAAGGGAAATGGATCCAGTGTGCAGGGCTGCTGATAGAGGCTGACTCTGCTTGGAGAGTCAGCGTTTTAAGGAGCACAAGCAGACCTTGCCTCTGTGTAGTCTTTGCCTGTACTAATACGGGTCATAATAATAACAATAAGCACCGTCTACTGATTGCATACTAATTGCCATGCAAATGTAAAGTCTGGTGCTTTACATGAAATTATATCTTGGGAGCCTCACAACACCCCTGCGGAGTTGGCTACGTTTTCCTCTGTGCATGAGGGGCTGTCACGCACAAAACCCAGACCTCTTCACGCTGCAGGTAAGACCATGAGAGCAGGTTCTGCATTTTATTAATCTCTGCGCAATGCCCTCTCCCCAAATCAAATCAATCCGTCTCTCTCTCTCCCCCTTCTGTTTCTCTCTTACACACACACACACTCACACACACACACACACACTGTGAAGCACCGTTGAAGTGTGCTTGTGCCAAATGAAGTGGGTGGCTAATACTTCAGTGGCAGTTTGTGTTATCTAATCTCCGAGTGTTGCAAATTTTGCTGTAACCTTCTATAACAAATGGTTGTACTTGATATCTCACCGTCTTTCTCCCTGGCTACTTTCTGTAACCTTGTTCTAAGCCAGTTCCACCCCTTCTGTCTGCCCCAGATCTGCTTCCTGCCTTTCCCCCAATCCCCTTGGAGTTCCACAGGGCTGCTGTCAGAGTGGGTGCTGACCCCATAGCCCTACAGATACCTGCAGGCTGAGACAATGACCGTGCAGCACAGTCTCGCGAAACTTGCAAGGACACACCTCCCTGGTACAACTCAGACCCTTTGCGGGTGGAGGAACCCCCGCCTTTCTGGCCCAGGCCTGCTCTGAATTGACTTTTGAGTCTCTTTATTATTGGAACTGACATCTGAGGCATGTGTATGCTTTCCTTTCATAAAAGCCCTACCCTAATCCAAGATCGAACAATTTATTTTGGAAAATAACTGTACATAATGGTACACTTTCCAGAACCAGCTGGGTTTCCACCTGCCATTCGCCATTGCCTTTGAAGATTTCATAGCTGAGGTAAGGAAGAAACAACTATGTTCCCGCAAGTAGCACTTACTGTCACAAGGGTGTGCTGGGGACTTATCATTTCCCCATTGCTTTTATCAGTCCCCATCTTGCTGGTGTCTGCTTTGTTTCCCAAGTGAATTGCTATTACACAGTTTCCCACACATCGTTTTTAAGCTAGGTGGATGATTTCCTGCTGCGAATGGACCTTGCTGATCTATTCCCTGTAGTTGGTATTTGCATTACTTCCACTTCTTCTCAAATACAGTAATCCTTGAATGAATACTCTTATATCGTTTTGTGCATTTACATGTGCCCACAATAAAAAGGCTGAAAATTACCCTTTCCAGGTAAAGGGTAATATTTAGAGCTTTTGTTCTATGTGGCCAAATTATCCCGTGTATGAATTTTGTGGATATAGTCCCAATAGTTTTAATTTTTACTTCGACGTTTAGGTTGGCAAGCATGGTACATCCTCCTACAAGGGACTGACTTGAAGGAAATACTTGAAGGAAAATGTGAAACACACTTAAGGTTCTTCAGTACAAACATGCAGAAGGACCCAGGAGCTCGTCTGTGACTGTGTGACGGGACCCTCCCACGTCCTTGCTTACCACCATCTCCCCGGGAGGCATCAGAAGAGTGTCCACTATATGGATGCGTGGTACACAGGTAACAAACCCCTGGATGTTTCTTCTTTTTTCTGTCTTTCTTTGGTTTTTCTCTTTCTTCCTTCCTTTTTCTATTCTTTCTTCTTTCTTCCTTCCTTTCTTTCTCTTTCTTTCTTCTTTCTTTTTCTTTCTTTCTTTTTTTCTCTTTCTTTCTTTCTTTCTTTCTTTCTTTCTTTCTTTCTTTCTTTCTTTTACTAGGCAGGTGCTATGTTGCTGAGCTATATCCCCCATCTACTGGCTGTTTTCAAATTTCCAAAATTGTAAAAAATATGACAACAAATACGTGACATTTTTAATTTAACACTGTTCATAAAAGTTATTTCTTGAGAATTTTTTCCTTGATTCTCAGACTAGAACTCAACTTTTTCTCTGATCACTCACTGAAAAGAGACACCCAACCCCATGCATAGAAACTAACACCTAGACAGAATCTAATAGTTAGCACATGGCATATGAGACAGAGATGCACTTATTGATATGTAGCAGTCTCAAATGTGAAGCCTGCTGTGAGATATGTTTTCAGACACAACCTAATTTTAAAATGAATCAATATCTTATACATACAGTAGCCTGTATTTGAGTTCAGCTTGACATAGCCTTGTTGTCACCATGCAGTAAGTCCTGGGCCAGTGTTGGGGACTGAGGTAATTAATATAACTAATGCTGTCTTGCCAGACAGCTGTCATGGCCTCTTCAAAGGTGATGCTAAGTACTGGCAGGACCCACTCCTTTTTGCTTAGAGAATTACCACTGGACTAAGGGCCCCATAGGCCTCTGAAGGCAAGCTACAAACTGTGACCCAGGAGGAGTGTCTTATATTCCTGAAGAACTAATTGAATTTTCTAATTTAGACAAATAGAAGTGTCAAAAACATATGTAGCATGGATATTAAGACTGTGAAATAGTATTGAAAGGATGATAAACTTGAGTCAGTTCAGATTTTTCAATACAGACTCACTAAGTAAGATTCTGCTGCAGCTGGGAGAATTACAAAGGGACCTGGTTGGTTGGTTAGTTGATTGATTGATCAATTGGTTGATTGGCCGGTTGGTTGATTGGTTGATTGGTTGTTTGGCTGGCTGGCTGGTCGACTGGTTGTTTTGTTGGTTGGTCTGTCAGGTGAAACACAAACCAAAAAGTGACTTAGATTTCCCAGGACTACTTTAATTTAATATAAAGGAAGATACTCAAATATTTAGGAAGATGGGATGTTGGAGTGGATTTATCATTTAAAATCTACCTAGACACCTGGGAAGAGGCCAAAATTTATCCTTTTCACTGCAAAGGAGAAATAAATAGACAAAAGGAGGCCTATCATCTTTGAAACATTCTAGGAATGATTCTCTCTGAAAGCCATATCTTATAGTTGGAATAGAAGTCACTGAATCAGGAGTTATTGGATCCTGAGGTGACGGGGGCTAAGTGGCAGCATTCAGTCACCAAAGGCCATGGTCACAATGACTATAATGGACAACAGTCAAAGTAGCCATAGGGATAGTCTGAGTTACTCAGGCTGATGATGTTGGCATGTGATCATCATGTTTTTAGAAGCAAAATATGCATGAAACCTACTAAATATTCATTTGATGTATTTAAAAGAAAATTTTTAGATTAAGTGAACAAAAGTCTAACCTGAATCATAAAAACAGAATAACGGCTTCTCAATTAGGTCAAAGGAAGGCCATGTCCCTTTAAGATAGGAACAGCCCCAGTACTCTGTTAAAAATGCATAGCGTTAATTTTTTTCCCAATATTCATCAAAAGGCCCAATGTCCTTTACCAGCATAACATTATGTTGAAGAAAAGGAAATAATCAGTCCTTTCAGTGATGTTAGACACTGGTTCTGAACTGACAGTGATTCCAGGCAACCCAGTCTGTCTTGTAGTCCACCAACTAGAATATGGATTTATGGAAACCAGGTAATCAACTGGTTTAGCTCAGATTCATCTCATATGAGTCTAGTGGTTACTGGGTGATTATTTACCCAGTTCCAGTATTTATTAATGAAACAGACAAACTTAGCGGCTGGCACATTGGTTTCCTGACCTGTTGGGTGAGGACTATTATGGTAGAAAATTCCAAATGGAGACTAACGGTAGGATAACGGTAAACCAAAAACAGTGGCACCTTCTTGGAGGGATGGCAGAGATTAGTGCTGCCATCCAGAGCTCCAAAGATGCAGGGGTGCAGACTCTCACTACTTCCCCTCTGAACTCGCTTGCTTGGCCCGTACGCATGACAGATGAATCTTGGAGAATGACAGTGGATTATCATAAACCTAAGCAGGTGGTGACTCCTACAAGCCACTGCAGCAGATGTGGTTTCATCGAGCAAATTAACACATCCCCTGAACCTGGCACACAGCTATTGATCTGGTAAATGCAATGGTTCTTAATAACTATTAATAAAAGCTATCAGAAGTGGCTTTCTCTCTGCTGTCAAGGCCAGAGACACACTTTCAGTGTCTTGATATAAGCACAAGTGGATGCTCCAGCTCTATGTCACAAATTAGTTTATAGGTCTCATGATTGCCCTTCTCCTCCAGCATATATAACGCTGGTCTGCCACATTGATTGGACCTCGAGAATAAGAAATAGCAACATGCTAGACTTATTGGCAATGCATTAGTATACCTGAAGTTGTAAAATAAATCTGCCCCCCCAAATTATAAAATTGTCCCTTTTTACTACAGTGAAATTTCAGGGGCTCAGGGGTTTGGAACAAGTAGTGATATCAAACGAGACACTGTATACGTAGCAAGCCTTTGAGTTTTGAAGGCAACACATTCTTATTTTGGCATGGTACACCACACTGTGTAACCTAACTCAAAGTGAGTGAGCCTCCAAAATGATGAGTTTTTAAAAAGAGAAGGCTTTGAAACAGGTCCAGTGTGCTATGGAAGAATCTTTTCCACTTGGCTCCCATGATCCAGCATATCTCGTGATTACTGAACTGGCAGTGGTGGATAAGGATGTGGGTTCAAAATTTAGGCTGGCCCTGATATGTGAATATCAGCAGCACAAGCTGGGCTTGCAGCAAGCTCTGCCATCATCTGTTGATAGCTACCTCCTTTGAGAAACAGTTACTGGCCTGCCCCTGGACATTAGCATAGATTGAGCTCTAGGCCACTGAGTTATCACGTTGCCCATCGTGACTGAGTAGCATATGATGCACCAAACCATAAATGGAGGCACACACAGCCGCTCTTTATCCTTAGCAAAAGTAGTGCGAGCACGATGGGGCCTGAGGAGACCTTGAAGTTACAAGTAAGTTACGTGGGAGAAATGAAGGGAAATGGCATTATGTTAAGTAAAATAAGCAAGGCACAAAGAGAAAAGTACTGCATGCTCTCTCTCATATATATGAAAGCTAAATAAGCAATCAAAGTGGAAGGGAGTAGAAAAGTCATTTCTAGAAGCTAGGAGGTATGAGCTAGGGAGGGAAGATAACAGACCCTGTAATAGGAGTAATAAGTTCTTGTATTCTACAGCACAGTAGCGCGGCTATAGTTTACAATAACTGGGTATTTATGAAGAACTAGAAGATAGAAGCTCAGTCTCTAAAGAAATGATAAGGAGGTAGAAATGCTAATTACTCCAATTTGATCACTGTATATTGTATACATATATTGAAACACTACACTCTTCACCGTGAGTATGTACAATGATTATACATTAACAAAAAGAACAAAATGTTAAATGAAGAAATAGTTCAAATGCTCACGATTGTCCGCACTGCTGCTACACTCTCTTTTCCTTCCACCTTCCATCTACAGTTCCCTGAGATATTCCCTACCATCAGTTGTTAGAGAAAGGAAACATCCAGGCTTGACTTGATGGTTTTGCATGCCATGCAGTGTCACCAAATCTGGCCAGATACATCACTACAAAACCTCTCCGGTGCATCCCAGAAGGACAGTGGTGATGGAGAATTCCTCCAGTGGGCAAAACTTCAAGCACTGAATGTGGTTTTCACTCTGCTTGAAAGGAAAAATGGCTAGATATAAAGTTCTATACCAATTAATTGGCTCTGGAAAACGGTCTTGCTGGTATGGTCAGGCCTTTGAAAGGAGCAAGATTGACTAACTGATGACAAGGAAATTTATAGCCAGACTTCTATGAGTGCATAAAAGATACTGGATGTCTGTGTCCTATGTGAGTGCCCACAAGAGTGACCTCATAGAGGAGGATATTAATAGTCATGGAGACAAGATGACCCATTGTCTGGATATCAGTCATCCTTCTCCAGCCAACTGTGTCTTTGTCTAAAATGGGATCACAAACAAAGTGGTCATGGTGGCAGGGATGGAGGTTATGCCTGAGCTCAGCAACATGTCCTTCTGCCCCCGAGGCCCACTCAGCTATAGTCACGGGTCAGTGTGCAATCTGGCAGCAGGAGAAATCAACAATGAGCCTTTGGTATAGCATCACTACCTATGATGATCACCCAGCTACATGGTAGCTAGTTTAGTTACTTGAACCATTTCTATTATGAAAGAAGCAATAGGGCTTTGTTTGTTTGTTTTTGTTTTATTTTGCTTTGCTCTGTTGTGGTGTTTTGTTTTGTTTTTGGTATAAATCAGTGGTGGCAAACCTACAGCATGCTTGTTATTTGTTTTTTCTTTTAAGACAAAAGATGTTCATGAGTTTTTTTTTCTCAAACCACATCTCAGCATTCAGGTTTAATTGCAATGCTGGCCCTTCATGATAAATAAATAGGTTTGGAGTTGTAGTTTAGGCACTAGTCTCTAATAAGTTTGCAATCACTGGTATAGGCACTTTCTCTGTCTGGATTTGTCTTTCCTGCATGAAATGATGCTACCAAAAACTAAGATCTGTGGACTTACAAAATACCTTGCCCAGCATCGTGGCATTCCATACCTTGTTGCTTCTGATCAAAGATCTCGCTTCACAGCAAAAACAAAAAGGGTGTTAGTCAGTCCATGTTCATGGAA
Source organism: Dolichotis patagonum (assembly GCA_004027295.1). Lineage (NCBI taxonomy): Eukaryota > Metazoa > Chordata > Mammalia > Rodentia > Caviidae > Dolichotis > Dolichotis patagonum. The sequence continues at coordinate 276,565 of PVJX010000089.1, forward strand.
TCCACTGTTCTTACTATGTTTCCCACTATGTTGAAGCAGCTGGCTTGGTGGAAAATCAGAACGGTCTTTGAGGATTTGGGTTCAGTACCAGCTAAGTGAAGTATCTTATGGGACTGGAGCAAGGTTCTCGAGGAAGCTACTCATGCTCTGAGTCAATGTTCAGTGTATGGCACCGTAGCTCCCAAAGTCAGGATGCCCAGGTCCAGGAAGTAAGGTGTAAAAATGGTAGTGTCAGCACTCATATTATCCATAGTGACACACTAGCAAAATGTTTGCTTCCTGTTACTGAATTTATACTCTGCAGGAGAAAGCTTCCACTGGGAGATACAGTGATGATTCCACTGAGCTGGAGCTGAAGACCCCCTCCTGGCCACTTTGAGCTCCTTAATGTCACCGAAACAACAGAAAAAGAAGGTGGTTACTGAAATGACTGGAGTGACTGATCCTGATTACCAAGAGGAAATTGAGCTGTTTACTCCAGAGTGGAATTGAGGAAGAGCATGCCTAGAGTGCAGGATGGCCTTTGGGGTGTCTCTTCATATACCCTGCTGTGATGGCAGTCAATAACAATTATGGTAATTAATCCATGTATGACTACTAATAGCCCAGATACTTCAGCAGTGAAGGTTTGAGTCCCCTCACTATGTAAAAAAACAAAACTAGCTGAGGTACTTGCTGAAGGTAAGGGGAATATAGAATGAGTTATGGGGAAAGATAATTATAAATGCCAGCTGTAATCATGTGACTAGTTGTAAAAATGAAGTCTGTGTCATGAGTAACTTCTTATCTTGTGATGATTAGATTTGTATGTGACAATGTATATTAAGGAAGGATCTGTTTTTCCTCTCTTACCATGTAATAGAATCTCCATTGACTTTATATAATAGTATTTAAGTATTGTTAACTTTACATCACAATATTTATGAGCTATCAAGGAAAATAGTAGACATCACTCAAGGACTACACTTTCTGGGGAGAGTCTGAGTACATTTCCAACTATCACAGGATAGTTGTGTAATTTTTTTGCAGAACACTGGCCTTGCTATTGCATTCATTTGGAAATTAAGCATGGTTTCAACAGATGCATATAATGCTAAATTTACAAGTGATGGATTTGTGATTAGTTTAATGTGTCCATTAGACTGAGCCATAGTGTGCCCAGATACCTGGTCAAATGTATTCTGAGTGTGTCTGTGAGGCTGTTTCTGGTTTTGATTCACATATGAATTGGTTGAGTAAAGAAAAACTGTCTTCTCTAATATGAACAATCCTCATCCAATCAGTTGAGTCAAAATAAAACAAAAAAAAAATGATGACCCCAATCAAATAATGGTTTTTTCTCTTTTTTGTGCCATTAGCTTCAAATGGAGCATCAGTTTTTCTGGGTTCTCAAGCCTGAAGGTCCTTAGATTAGAAATGAGAGATGAGCTTTTCTAGTTTTCAAGACTTTGGTCTCAGATCGGAACTAAACCAATCTGAGTCTCTAGCTTGGGTCTTGGGTCTCTAGCTTGTCAACTGTATTAGCATTCTGCTTGGAGAAAAGAACCAGCTAGGAGGGGGCATTTATTAAGACGAACTGGCTAAAGTGATTGTGGAGACTGACCATCTTAAGATCTGCAGGGTGATTGTGGGATGGTTAACTTTATGTCCATTTGATTGGAATGAGGGATAATGGAGAGTAATGTGAAGATGCATTTAATAGGAGAGATACACAAATAATTCCAATATTATAGGACATGGGGAGTGAATTAAAACAAATAAATAGAAATAGAACAAGAGGTAATTCAATTGTCTCAAAGATCATGGAATGCTTGAATAAGTGGGTTACTACTGAGCAGGACACTGAATTAAGTGTGGGTTTAGCAGACTGGTAAGAGGGAAGCCAGATATTCTTCAAGTCTAAGCAAATGGAATGTGCAGGTGTAAAAATATAAACCATTATGATGTGATCAGAAATTCCAAATTCCTGAAGAACTGTCAAAGTATAAAAATTGGGAGAGGCAGAGGAACCAAAAAGATCTTTATACAGTCTCTGGTGTGAAATAACAACAATTGTGTGCAAATACTTATCATTTAAAATTATACACTATTTTTTATTACTTTGAGTAAATTTTTTTTTATAATACCTTATTAGCAATAGTGATTCAATTCATGTTCTAGGTCACAATCATGTACTTGTTATCCAGAGTAACAGACAATAAAAGCCCCTCAAGGAGCTCACAGGACAGTCTGTGTACCCACAGTGTAACTCACAGTGAAACCATGAGCAGTCAGAATTCAAAGCGAGGCTTTGGGAGCTCAGAGATTTGCTGCTATCCCAGAGGACCAGGAAGTCTTCTCTTAATGGTGAGCTTCACTCTGTGGGTCAGTTCATGGTGAAATCATCATATTCTTTCATTTACTACCTTCTTCTACAGAAATGTCAACTCTCTCTCCCGGGGAGTGTCACAGCTGCCTAACATAGGAGTTACAGAAAAAAATTAGGAAATCACATTAAACTGTAGGTAATAAAATAAGAGAAATCTCACAGATACATCTATCTTGTACTTACTGTTTATTATAAATTTACATGACAGTGTAGGAGCAAACTCTATTTTTTAACTGTGTAACAGTTTTCCAGTTAAAGTTGTGCAAATTATAGATTTTTTAAAATTAAGAAGTCAAAAGACATTAAGGAGATGATTGAAAACCAGGAATTCTGTCCAGGAAAAAAAAAACCTAACATTTAGACATTTTTTCAAGAAATTTTTATGTATGCGCAGAAATCATTTTAAAGTATGATTGTAATAAGTTTATATATGAAGTTTTATATTAGCTTTACTTAACATTATAACCCTATTTAGGAATAATTTCTTATACCATTAATCTTTGAAAGCATAATTTAAATATCCATATAATATTTCAGTTTATGGGGGTATCATGGTTGAATTAACTATATTCTATTTTTCAAGTTTTAAAATTTTTATTAGTGTATGAGTACAGTACATAATGGTTATATCCATTGTGAAGAGTTGGTACATGTACATAACACACGTTAAATCCTCATTCTCTTCCCTTCTTCCCCCTCCCTGTACCTTCTTACAGTTAAATTTTTATGAAATTTTCAGTTTTTTTCATCATGATGAGAATTTATTGCAAATATTCAAACCTGCTTCTTATTATTTCCTTAGATGTAACTTAGACCAAGTCCTATAGGAAAGAGCCAGGAAGATGGGATAGAAATACAAGAGACTTGTCATAGGAAGTGCCTGAGGGAACAAGACCAAATTGGAAGATCTTTTGGATCAGTGTGCAATTCTAGCCCCTGCAAAGGACAGGCAAGGATGGCACATTAGGTGGATTCTTAGTCTGAAGCGCTGTTCTAGGAAAATTCTAGAGGTCCAGTGGTGAGTACTTTTGTGGAAGTTGCCCATTAGTGAAGTCCTGCATCTCTTAGCAGCTTTCCACTCAAGCAGACCCTGGGAAGAGGATGCCAACCCCGAAGCAGTGACTGTAGGTTTCAGAATGCAGTCACGGGGGCAGCCAGACAGCTGTGCTCCTGGTACCCAGAGATCCAGGCTGCATGTCTTCATGCTACCATGGAAGAGATCTTATAATACCTTTGCAAATGCCTCTCATGTTTGAGAAACACCTAACAATTCTGAGTACAATTTTAAAAACCTGTGTTCTATGCCCTTCCAACTGACAGAAAGCAACAACCTGATAATCATGTTTTTCCTATGAACACTGATGTATGCATAAACAGAAAAGTATTTCTGTCTCCATAATAAGCACATGTATAAACCGACCCTTCCTTAATTTTCCAGGTCTGTTTACATAGGGAGATTTTTTTTTCAGTAACACAGGTTTATAAATGAGTTGTTCTTAACATAAAAGATGCTCAATAAAGAATTTAAATTCACAATTCAATTAAACAATTCTTCACCATAATACAATCCTATAGAACCTCCTACTGCAGTGTTTCTAATCTTCAGACTTTTTTTTCTTTTCCAAAGATGTCTTTCAAGGCTGGGCTTTTGATAGCATTTGAAAAATTCTGTGAAGTTGTCTCTTGGTCATGCTATTTGCTTCTGGGCAGTCTAGTTTATGACGGGTTCCAGACTCCACTGCCAGGGTGATTCTACGGACCTGACTCATCCTTGCTCAGAAATCTTTCAAAGGTCAATGAAGTATAAACTATCCACACAAGATTCCTATATGAATGCTATCATGGATTTCCAGTTATTAGGTAAATTGCTTTCCTGGGGATGCTTCTAACAAAGCACCACAGTCTGGATGGCTTCAAACCATTAGAGGTTCATTATCTCTCAGTTCTGGACACCCAGAAGCTCAAAATCAAGAAGTTCACAGTACCGGTTTCTTCTAACGGCTCTGGGAAAAACATCTGCTTCACGCTTCTCTTCTGGCTTATGGTGTCCTCTCTGCCTGGGCTCACCTGTCATCATGTAGCATGTTCTCTGTGGGTCTCTGTCTTCACATGTATTCTTCTGATAAGTTACCATTGGGCTACACTAGGAGCCCAGCCTACTGCAACAAAACCTAATCTTAATTTAACCAATTATATATGCAATGGCTCCATTTCCAAATAGAGTCATATTCTGAGATTCTGGGAGTTACAACTTCAATATATCCTTTTCCTACTACAGGAATTTCTGCTACTGGTAAAATATGAGTGACAATAACTACTAAAGCTAAATATCATCTGCTTAGAATTAAAAGATTCTTTGTTGTACTAAACAAAGATGTGGCAATTATAGTGACACTAAATAGGTTTTTTTCTGAAAGAAAAATGAAGAGTTGGCAACTATATGAAGTACTTTAAAAATTGTATTTATTTAAGAAAAATCCATTCCAAAATCTTTCAATCACATGTTTTTATTTGGAAAACAAATTAAATAAATGCCTACAAGAAATGCAGTTTTTAAAAAATTATACTTGAATACTAATATTCCCAGATAGGAGGTTTTTTTAAAAGATTAGAAGAAGACAAAATAAATAACATTATTTTATTTATTAAGGACATGATTTTGGAATAATTTTTCTAGAATTTTTGTTCATAAATATTTAGTGATAACAATGGGTTGATCAAACCTCATGATTGCTGTAAATCATAGTTTAACACAAGGATATGGCAATTTAGAAATCAGCTTCTAATTTCAATTTATCTCAATACTTGATTATCTTAGTTGTCAGGATTGAAAAATTACGTTGGGAGAGCACACAATCATGCAATACATCTTCAGGAAGAGGTTTATGGGTATTGATGAACAATACCTGAAATTATATTTAAAGTAACATCTTTATAGATGTAAAGTTGGAGTTGGGCAGATCACCAGTTTTATTGTTGTTAAACCCTAAATATCTATCTTTATTTACAGGTTAGGCAAAGGCATCAGTGTAACTCCAGTGAAATATTAGTAAAGCTAAACTTTTCTTATTTTTTAATAAATTTATAAAATTACTATTAGACAAATACCATAGTAATTATGCTGCAGGAAGGGACCGTTAATGAATGCTAAGCTTAGTCAGTGAAAATATGAGAACAGTCTATACACACAGTCTCAGTATTTTCCCCATCACTTTTCAGTTGCTGAAGGGAGCATACTAACTTTCTCCTGGCCCTGGAAGATACCACCTTAACCAAGAGATCAAGGTTTATAACACTAGTAAGAAAACATATTATCCTCAATATCATGGGAAGTGATACACTAAGAAGATATATCATTCTTGTGATGTTCTTCCTGGAAAATTCATGATCTGATCTCCTTCATTAGAAAACACCAGGTGTCTTACTTTTTTCTCATTGCTGAGATAAAATACTTGATACCCAAAGTTAAAGGTTTATATAGCTCACAGTTTGTAGAGGTTTCAGTACATAATTAGCTGGCTCCAGGGCAGGGTGGCCTAACAGATAAGTATTACAAGGAGACATAGTTTGGGGTAGAGAGAAGGTAGCAAACCAATAAAGGACTCCCACAGTCTCCTTCAATGCCTTATATTTTACCCTGGCTACTTAGGATGGGTAGCGCTCACCCTTAACCCGAGTGCCCTTGATTCTAGTAACGCGCCATGAATCAGTCACACACGATAGATCCAGTCATTTCGGAAAAAGCCCCACCTATGATCTCATGAGGCTTTGAGGGGGAATCTAAACTTAAGCTGTAACACCAGACCAGTTTAAATGGAGAAATATTCTGCAGTATACCTGATCATCACTTTTCAAAGATGGAAAGCAAAATCTGAAGAGATATGACACATGAGAAGAGACTAAGGAAACACTACAATTAAGTCAGTGTGGGATCCTGACTTGAATTCGTGACCAGAAAAAAAGCACATTAGTAGGAAAACTGACAGAATTCAAATTAGGTCTGTTGTTCAGCTATCAGTATTATTACTGGTGATCATTTCATTATTTAGATCAATGTTACCATGATTTCATGATATGTTAATATTAGCTAAACATTGGAGAGCATTCTATTTTTGTAACTTTTCTGTAAGTCTAGGATTACTTTAAAAAATACAGGAGGCAATAGGAATTGTCACATCCTCTTCCTGAACTTAGTGGACCTGTTGACCTGGCTCATGTTAGTGATCTAGCCCTAAAATTCCCTAAACTTGGACTTCTGTGCTTCTCCTCTCCCATGCCCTCGGTTAAGCTATCCCCACCATCAAAAATTCACTGTACAATCACATGAAACTTTCCTGAGCATAGGAAGGAAAGAAACTTCTCAGGTGTTGGACAGGACACTTCCAGTACCAATCCAGCACACCAAACTCTTTCTCATTATTCATTGTTGAACATCCACCCAGAACAACTCCTTGCACTCACCCCAGCAGCACATACACCAAAATTAGAATGATAGACATGGTTCCTGTACAAAGGTGACATGCAAGTTCATGAAACATTCCTTATTTTTAATAAGCAAAAAATTTCCAGCTACCCCTCAGACAGAGGACTAATTTTTAGAACATAAAGAACTAAAAAAAATTAAATCAGGTAAAATTAATGACCCAATTAAGAAATGGGCAAGAGAAATGAACAAACACTCCACAGAGGAAGAAACAGAAATGGTTAATAAATATGTGAAAAAATTTTCCACATCTCTGATCGTTAGAGAAATGCAAATTAAAACAATGTTAAGAGTCCAACCTCCTCCTGAAAGAATGGCAATCATTAAGAAATTAAGCAATAACAAATGTGGTGTGGACGTGGTGAGAAAGGTGGGAATGCAAACTAGTGCAACCCTGATGGAAATCAGCATGGAGATTTCTCAAAGAACTGAAATTAGAAATTCTATATAACCCAGCTATCTTCCCTAAAGAGTTCTAGGTATCTTCCCCAAAGCAGTTATATCATCATACTACAGTGATACATGTAAAACAATGTTTATAATAGCAAAATTCATAGTAGCTATATCCTGGAAGCAGCCTGAATACTAATCAACAGATGACTGGATAAAGAAAATGTGGTATCTATACACAATGGAATACTACTCAGCTCTAAAGAATGACACATTTGAGACATTTGTTGGAAAATGGATGCATCTGAAAGATATAATGAGGTATACCAGACACCCAGGCTGAAATACTATATGGCATCTCTGATATGAGTTAAGCAAAGTACAAAGTAAGAAAAGGATAAAGGATAAATAGAAAGGTACAAGGGTGGTAGATCTCTTGAAATAGAGACTTGGTCCAATGGAACAAAGGTGAGAAGTGAAAAGGAGGAGAAGAGAAAGGGGAAATAAGAATAAAGATATGACACAAACAGGAAGCTAGCAGCCCAATTAATGTAAACATTATAGGCCTTAAAATGAGCCAAACAAATAAGATCAACAGGAATGAAAAATAGAAGAAGGAGGGAAGGGAAAGGGAGCAAAGAGGAAGGGATTGAAAAAGAAAGAAACAAGCTGTAATATGTGCATGTAACCATTTCCCAAGATGACTGTAAACTTCATACACTGCAAACATGTATAGGTAAAATAAAAAATTAAAAGAAAACTTTCATAGCTGTATGACAATTTCAAATTTTTCTTGCTATTGACCAAGACAACAAAGACAGGTACTATCTGGTATTCCCTCTACAACTGAAGAAACACATTTCAAGATACCCAATAATGTACACACTTACAGTAAGTGGATACAGGCTGCACACTGAAAGAGTTTGTTTTTTGTCTTCTCTTTATCTACAACCCCAAGTTTAGTGGATAGGGAAATGTCTTTCTTTGAAGAATTCATCACTTTGCCCTTCTCTATTACTCATTTCAGGACCATTGCTGAACTGATGAGTTCATGGATTCTGTAGGGAAGACTGGGCTAATGATGTTCCCACCCAAAGATGTTCTCTGGAACAGGCTGTTGTAAGGACTAATTTCGTTAACAGCTGGCCTAGGGCAGAGGATGCCCAGATATTCGATCAGACATTCTGGTGTTTTGAAGAGAGCATTTTTAGATAATAGTAACATGTGAATCAAAGCATATTAGAAAAACGGATTGCCTTCTCCTACACTGTGTATCTGAAAGACACCGCAGAGGCACATGTGTTTAAAGGCGTGGGCTCTGTGATGCTCCTGGAAGGTGTAGAAACTGGAAGGTGTCTCCCAGCCATGAGATGAACAGTTCTGCTATGCATCATGCTCACTGCCATAATGTATTCCCTCACCATGGGCCCAGTGCAATAAGGCCCACCAACTATGATCTTAAACACCTAGCACTGTGAGCTGATGCAAACCTTTCCTTTTTGTAAGTTGATTACCTCAGGTATTTTGTTACAGTAATGAAAAACTAACCAACACAGCCTCCCTGATGTGAATGCAACTCATTTAAATAGTTGAAAGCCTGAATAGAAAAATGTCCTTCTCCAAAGTGAAAGACAACTCTCCCATAGACTACCTTTAGAATTGATCTGATCACTGTTGAATTAGACCATCAGCTCTCCCCCAGTCCCAAAGCCGCCAGCCCACTCTGGAAATTGGATTCTTCAACATCCATAATTGCATGAGCCAATTCTTCATTTTACACACACACACACACACACACACACACACACACACACACACAGATCTGCGAAAAAACTGACTAACAGAATTGTCCTATCTGCTCTGGTACAAGAATCTTCTCTTGTCATTTGCCTCTTGTAACCCATAACCATTTGTCAGAGGGGTGAAGGGACAGTATAATTGAGGTGTTTTCAAGTCTGATTAAAATTGCCTCACGATATTGGTATACACTATTGATTAACTTTTTGAGCTGCTACTTGAAAATGTAAAATACATTTCAGTATGCAAGGAAATGGCTGAAATACTGACTAAAGTGCTTTAAATACAAATGCCTCTTGGCATATCGGAAATATATAATCTATACATACATTTATCCTTGATGCCTGGCATAGCCATGTCTTGCAATATTTAACGACAACATACTCATTTTTAAATTGCTTTTTCTAAAAATAAAGCTCTTTGATCATCATTATGTTTCCACTTTAAAGTACAGGTAGGTCACCACTCTCTCAATCAGTGAGTGATGTTTAAATTTGCCTTTGGAGTATTCATTCGAGCAATGTGTAGCCTAAAAGAAATTAAAAAATTTTGGCATTCACTGAGTAAACAACCACAATGTTGTAGAGTTCAACCACGTGTCAACCTTCAGTAGTCAACACAGTCAGTGACCCAGATCATGGTCTGTATCCCTTAAGAGGAAGATACTGTCCTTAGCACAAAATGTCCCAAACATCTCTCCTTGTGATTGAGATCCTCACACTGAGATCCTCACACTTGCTGCTCTGTTCAGCTTCTGCTATATTAAAATTGAAGGCATCATCTCAATTATTGCGCTACATGGGAAATTTGATGCATGAGTTTCCCTAGTCTTAAAATTAAGGTTGTCATCTAACGAAACCTGATTTGACTGCTCATTTTTCCCCAAACTGTTTACTGTAAGGTGCAATCAGTCATACATTCTTATTACAGGACTCTTCTTGAGGTAATGGTGAAATGACATCATTCCTGAAGATCCAAGTGGTGGTGTTTGGAGCACTGGTGGTGACAGTAGCCAGGGGCTTCTGATTTGGAAGTTAGGCCTTAAGGAGAAAGGAACAATGGCTCTGCAGATTGGTGTGGTCAGTATGCGTGGTCCAGTGGAAGTGACACAGCCACTCCAACTTCTGGAGCAAAACTGACAATTTGGAAGTAAGCAGTGAAGATGCACAAACAAAATCAAACAAGTTACTCAATTTTATTTAACAAAAGCTTCTACCAATCAGCACAGTAGCATTAAACACAGAGCCAACAAACCCGATTTGGCAGTGTTTATCCCATGTTGCTTCCTCGCTAAGCATCACATGCATTAACCCACCTGATCCTATAACGTCCTTAGGAAGGGGACACTGTTTCCCTTCCCCACTCCAGATGAGGAATTTGAGGCTCGGATAGGTTAGATCACTTCCCCACAGTCACAGAATTAGTAAGTGGCTGAGGCACAATGAGAACTCACTTCTGTTATTCAACCCTTTCATTCCTAGCACACAAGTGTTTCCATGTAAGCATCACCAGTGGCGAGAGGCCTCCCAAATTCATGTTCACCTGGTAACCATCTCGGCTATGAAAATCAGAGGCTGATATCATTAGACACTTCCAATTTTCTTCACTTATCCCTTTTATGATCTTCTCAACAAACATATGGTTGGCAAAGATTTGAATTGCGGTCTTATTGCACTAGGAGAAAGATGTCCCAGGGCATGCAGCTGGCTGTCGGGTGGTTTTCTGGTGATCTGGTCCATACTGGTGTCTCCTGGGGTGGCTGGAGTAGGTGGGTTTCTCTTGCTACCTTGGGAGCGCTGATAAAATACAAAAATCTCTAAATCATTAGGCTACGGGCTCAATGCTTTGGGGAATCCCCCAGCCTCCCTGTCACCTTGTGAGGTTCGCATGGCCACCCAAAAAGCATTGACTTGTCAGTCCTGAGGACACCTCTTTCTTTCAGAATGTTTCAGTTGCCTTCAGAATGGCTCAATTGTAGTTTGTTTTGAAACAAATCTCAGAAATTTATCCGTGGAAACGCAGTCAGATCCACTTTTCTAGTTAGACACGGTTCCTGCCGTCATCCTTCCTTATAGACACAGTCTGCTCCTCTTCCAGACGTCTCCTCCTAAAGCACGCCATGCTCTGCCTCCCCACAGATTCAGATGCTAACTGAGCTCTTGCACTGTGACTGCCCCACCTCCTCCTGCTTCCCTCTAGTGGCAGCTTCAGGAATGGCAGGTACACAAATTTAAAATAAATATCATACCACAGGATGTTTTTGCTAAAAATCCTTCAGGGTCTCCCACCACTTAGAATACAACTCAACTGTTTACGAAGCTCAAAGAGCCACTTGCTACCTGAACACTTCTTACCTCTTCCAGCACTTCCATTTCTTTCCTCCTCACAGTACTTCACGTTCATTCCAACTTCAGTCATGGCAAATTGAGAGCATGTGTATTTGCTTTTCCCTCTCTCGAATTTCTTTTCCCAGGATTCTTTCATCCTACTTTCTGATCATCATTTAAGTCTCAGCTTAAATATCAAGACTTGAGAGAAGTTTTCTCTGAGCATCTGGAGTGCAGGAAACTTCTTTATTGCATTGCAGTGTAGTTCTCATCACTACCTGACGTTGTCTTCTTTTTGAATGTTTAAAGATGCAGGTTCTTTCTGTGCTGTCCATGCTGTCCCCAAATCCCTTGACTAAAGGGATGCTCTGGCTTCAGCCTCCAGGGTAGCTGGTAATATAGATACAATACCCAGATTTTTACTTTTTACAATTCACTCCATGAAAGAACAATCACTTGATCTTTAGTTTTGTATTTCCAGTACACCAAATGCCCTGTGCACAGTAGGAAGGGGTTAAATAACCATTTAATAATAAATCTGTTTTATCATTCTCCCATAAATGTCTGTAGTAGATAGAATTCATCAATTGCTATAGTCTTTCCTGTATTGAGAAGACTATTGATTAGCAATCCTGAACACATCTCATATTCAAAAACAAATTCCACTGAGACTCCAGAGCCACACATAAATAGAGACAGAGATGATAGTTAAATGGGACTATTCTTTTTATACTACAATGAGAGAGAATGTTAAAATAAAAATATATTCCAAAGTTAAGCATAGGGCTGAGAAGGCAATAACAAGAGAATTGGCAAATGTAGCAGTAAAAGTATCTGTATAAGACAGTAAATCAAATTAATACTGATGAAAATATTTGTAAAATAAAATGACCGAGAATTAATAAATTTAATTTTTAAATTTTATAAACCAATAAACAAAAGGAAGCAATCTTACAGAAAATAAACATTTGATAAAACGTTACACAATCGCAGAAAGCATACACAACTTTTTTCAACTTCACAAATAATCAAGAAGTGCAAATCAACACAAAATTCTATTTTTACTAAACCAATAACAAAAAAGTCAAGGATATCTAAGGAGTAAGAAGTAAGTGCTTTTGTCACTGGCGACTTGGTCACTGGTATGGCTGGGGAACAATAGAGGAGGGTGTCACCCTTTGAAAACAGTTTGTCAGTAGCTTTAAAAAGTTTGTATGGAGACTGTAAATGCAGCATGCAGGTATAAAGTCCTAAGTTCAATACTGCGAACAACACACGCACAAATTTTAGTGCACAGATACAATGATTTCCCAACTAGGTATTTGAAATAATTGATCTTTCTTTGAATGCAAATCAGATAAAGTATGTTCCATGCTAATTGTTCATCTGTACTGTTTTAAATTCTGGACTTACTTAGGGCCTTTGTTCTGCTGTGAGTCTGTTAGCCAACCAAGACCTAGAGAGGAAGAGAAACACCGAGGCCACTAAGATGTACCTCTTCATACAAGGGCTATTAAACTTCTTCATCATTTCACTTACAATGGTGGAGCTCCTGGAGGAATAATACGATTATAATTGTTTCTTAGCAGTGGAGTCACCCCCAGGAACTTGAAATCCTTCCAAAATTGCTAAAAGGAAAAATAACTATATTTTTAAAAAATGCAGTACACTGTGCATTCTTTAATGCAAATAGCAAAGACTCACTGACTACCTACATTTGGCAATTACTGCTTCAGCCACCCTTTCCTCAACTCTCTCTTGCTCTTACTCATAAAATATGTACAACCTGTGAGGCAGAAGAACCAACTCCAGCCATTGGTGTGCACAGAAAGATGCCCACGTGCCCCTTGCAAGCCAGAATTCTGCTATTAAAATTTAAAAAGCAGGATCTCAAAATTTCAAAATCCCCCAGGTACTGAGTTGAAAAGAACCAAAAGTTAACAAAATGCTGTATGTTTTTTAGCTTCTTAACCCATTTTTGCTGAATTATTATATGTGCATACATATGCACATACATTCCCATACAGATTTTTATATCACAGAATTTCCATAGGTAAAGTTCTGGAAAAATATATTTCAAACTTATTTTTCTGAAAAGGTGGACCTCTGGATTATTTTCATTTTATCATCACATCTTCTATTTTCTTTCTTTTTTTTGCTGCTAATGTATGTTATATCCTAATAAACTCAGAAAAAGAAAACAATTCTTACATAATAGTTAAAATCATGCTCAGTAACTGTTTCTGATTTTTTTATAGAAATTTTATTTTAAAGAGAATAAAACAAAAGAAAACAAAACAGAACAAAGCAAATCAGAACAGATCAATGCAAGCAACAGGAGACTTCACAACAAGACAACAGGACATCAACAGTGGCTACCATAATGTCTCTCATTTTCTTTGAAATAATTGACCATACCTTCACACACAGTAATATCAAACATAACAAAATAGTGTAAAACCAATCAAAAGAATGAAAGCATTATAGGACTTCAAAACCAGATAACAGGAAATGAACAATGGCTGTTATAATATCTCATTTTCCTCAAAAAAAGTTGTCCTTACCATCACACATAATAAAATCAAATAAAAAACAGAATAGAGCCAATCAAAACAGAAGAACAAAAGCATGATAGGACTTCAAAACAAGATAATAGGAAATCAGCAATGGCTACCATAATGTATCACTTTCTTCAGGATAGCTGCTCATACCATCACACATAATAAAATCAAACAAAACAAAACAGAATAAAACCAATTAAACAAACAAATAAAAGCATTATGAGACTTCAAAACAAGATAATAGGAAACCAACCATGATTACCATAATACATTCCATTATGTTCAAAATAGCTGCCCATACTATCACACAGAGTAAAATCTAACAAAACGAGACAGAACAAAGCCAAACCTAACAAAATTGTGAAAACAATGCAAGAGTTCAAGACAAGACAATAAGAAATTAACAGTAGTTTCCACCTTTCCCTCCCAGGTGTTTCTTCCCCTATCACTGTTACAATAACTATTTTGCTGTTGGATCCCATTAACTCCTTCTGTTTCTTATGCTAGGGTTCACCTGTATGAGTTCAAATTGTTTTGCCTTTGAACATGATCTCCAGTTGCATCCATTTACCTGCAAGCGCCTAGGATTCTCCCAACAAGCTGGTTGTGGGTCCCCAATTACTTTCCATGTGGGCTGCCCCTCCGTGGTGTAGGGGGATGGGACAGGCACCTGGCTTCCTCTGACCCCTGATTTATAGAGAGAGAGCAGGGCATGGGGCAGGCTTCTCCAGACCTGTGCAGCTACTCTGGGGCTTCCCCGATGATCAGCTGCTTCTCTCAGTCTGCATGTCTACACTGGGACTCCCACAATGGTGGCAGACACGCAGAGGTGTGCTTGTCTGATTTTCTTGGAGGGTGATGGCTGCCCAAGGTAACCAAGGGCCTCCAATGGTAGCCTACAGGTGCCTGGGGCTTAGCTGGCTGCTTGTCCCGGCTCCTGCTGGCTGCCTGCTGGAAGGAGGCCTCCGGTGGTGGAGGCAGATCTGTTGGTTCTGTTTCCGATTGCTTTTGGTTTCTTTTTCTGCCACTTCCTTATCTTAGGAAGTTACAGTTAAAGTTACCTATCTTCTCTAAGCCTTAGTCTCTTCACCTGAAAAAAGTGAAGATGAGTCATAATTACTCAGATGGAGTCTTGGTTTGGATTAAATGAGATCAAGTCAGAAAAGCCCTTAGCACCTAGTTTCTCACTTAGTAAATACTCTGTGTGACTTCATTTCTCCTTTCTCCGCCACCGTAAGAACAAATAGCAAAAGGCGATGAAACCTTAGGGAGTTCATAAAAGCTGGAACTATGCACCCAGTTCAAAATATTTCCCATTGCCAGGCCACTTATACTGATTTTGATTTTGGATTGAGATTCTCAGCAAGCTCACATTTGCTTTTATTCTCTTTAATAACTTTGCTCATTTGATTATAATATCTAACATTTTTGAGCACTTGTTCTATGTTATCCAATCTACTGAAATGAGAACGAATAGCTTTCAGAAGCTGACCCACACCTGTTCATAGCTCCCGGCTTCACTCATAGCCAGAGGCTCTGTTTCAGTCACCGGGGCTGTCACCACCTTCCTTATAGAGGACTGGTAGATGCAGGTAAATGGAATGGCCAAAGTGTTTGTCAATGACTATATGTTTGTCAACACCCAAGATATTAAGGATTGAATAGGAAAAAAATAAGGAAAAGTTCTATGTATATTTTATAAAGTGAATATTAATAACAAAAGCTGACAAAACTATACCAAAGTAGAGAATTACATGCAGACTGCTCACACTAACAAATATTTATACAAAAAAAATTTAACAAAACATCAGCAATCTAAATTTAAAAATGCATAAAAATATACATTATAACCATGTGTGTTTCTTTGGAGGAATGCAAAGTTTCGAGAAGAGAGGTTGTATTTATATAATTCACTATACAGAGTCCACCAAGAAATGTATTCAGCAGTTCGTTGTACTAATAGATGTCTGGAAGCTAACGGCCACCACTTTGAGCATCTCTTGTTAACTGTAGAGGCCAAAGGTAACTTGTATTAATCTCATGATATCTTAGTAAGTTTCATATTGAAATATTTATAAAGATTTTCTTTTCCTGACGTATATGTATTTTGGCTGACTCTGTATTAATGGGCCCAAAGACAAAATTCAGGATTACTTCCACAGGTGGAGAAAAGACATTTTCTAAATCTAATACATATTTATGTAAAGAGAAAGCAATGTCATTGTTTTTTCCTCCACATGTATAAAAATGGCATTACACAGGCTGATCAAAAAATGCAGTGTGCATTTCAATTTTTAAATAAATTCTTAGAATAAAAGGCACATTGCCATCAATCCTACTTGAAACACTCCTGACTTGGAAAAGATTTATTCCATCATTCTCGCTGCTTTCAGAAGTAGTTCTGGAAGTTCTTTTCTGTGTGTCTTTATGATCGTGACCAAAACAATGGTGATGATGCTGCACGGGGCAGTCCAGTGGAAAGGCAGGCATCCACCTCGTTTATGGGGTCAGGCACCATTCCACTTTGCTTCTTCCTGAAGTCAGACTGACCACGAAAGGTACAGTTCAGGGCACTGGTGCAGCTAACAGAGTATAACCAAAGACACTTGAGAAAGAGGACTTCCAGAACTGCTTCAGAAAGGACAAAGCAAATGTGTTCAAAGAGAGAGGGGCAAATGGGGATATCTTTCACTGCAAAAAATTTATTTTGCATTTAAACATTCACTGTAGTATTTGATCACCCATCATAGGACAGTACAGCCAGAGATATTTACATGAGAGTTAGGACCAAAGGCAATGCTGTTCGGCACATGTTTTGTTGGTATTACATTAGGCAAGGCAATGAGTCAAGGAAAAACTAGAGTTAGTAGAGAAAATGGTAAAATGCTATTTGCAGACTAAAAGTTATCATGCAAAAATTATCATGATGCTCAATAGAAACAATTTTTCTTAAAACCCACTAAAATTAATAAAGTACTTTGGAAAAACTAGGCTGCAAAATGAACACGCAAACCCAATAGTTTTCATATATTAAAACAAAAATAGATAGAAGGTCAAACAGAAGACTGCATTAGAAAAAGAAAAAGATCAAATTATATATTTAATAATTAGTAGTTTTATATTAAAGGATTATCACTAAAAATCACACTTAAAGTCAAACCATGATTCAAGGTAAAAAAAACCCAGCATGACATAATTATGGGAGTTCCTCATATCCATTCAAATGTAATGGATTTTTTTTATAAGTGAAGACAGTATGAATATATGCAAATATCTGTTTATATTAATAACACAATGGAAGAATAAACCATAAAAATTAAAAAGAAAATGGTTACCTCAGGGGGGTTCATTTTATAACTCTGCTTCTTAGATTTGACTTTGGAACCATGCAAATAGTTTACACGATTTTAAAGTAAAATTAAATTTTAAAAAATCAATTACTACTAATAAAAAATGAAACAGATGAACTGTGCATGAAGTTTGTGACAAATTCACAAAGAGAAAGAGAATTCCAAGGGATTGTAAAATACAGTAATTGGTTTATTTGTAGTGGGATATACCCTAAGGAAAACAGAACTGCCTTTCCCACCCACTCTGTAAACTTTTCAAAGTTAGTCTGTGGTTTACAACACTGAGGTTGTTGTCCTCAGTGTATGTTGACCACTGTGTATGTAGTGAGAAATGATGCAACTGAATAATTATGTGAACTCTAGATTTTACCAATCTTGTGAAGAAATGACTGTGAGACAAATTTTCTTCGGTAAACAAATTTTAGAAAAGAAAGAAAACCTATGCATTAAAATACATTTAAAACATCTACCAGTCAAAATAGATTAATAGATAGATTGCAGCTGGGGTTTTAGTTGTTTTACTTATTATTCTTGTTGTTGTTGTTGTTGTTACTTAGTGATTTGCTTTCAAAGTCAACACGTGCTCCTTGTTAACTGACAAAATTCCCCACACCACCTCTGAATGCATGATCAGAGCTCCCGCTAGGGATTCTCAGTAGGCTTTGTACCAGAGGGCTGGAGACAAGGATCCCACACCTCGCTGTCCAGCTCCAGGGCATCTGGATGGTTACTTCTCTGGCTCATGGTTCTATAGCAAATTGGGGGAACACTGTAGGGTCAAACCTACTTCCGTCTCTGCAGCCTTCCTTGTAGAGGATCTCTTTCCTGCCAAGTGGTACATCAGTAATCATGCACAGGCCATTAAATGGACCCCTTGGAAAGCAGGAAGTCTACCTGTCCACACTTGGAGTGGAAGCCCTAGCATTTAGCCCATGTGCCCTTTCTGCCTGACCATCTTGACTGACTTCTCATTTGCTCGGGTTGTTCACAAACCTGGTTGCATTAGAATCACCTTGGAATTTCTCAGTGAAAAAAATACATAGTGCCTAAGTCCCACCCTGAAAAATGTGAGTATGGTTTGGAGCTGGATATGAGTATTTTGTAAATGCCGTCACCTCTAGTCCTTAGTTTCCAGCCTTGGACTCCAGCCTCAAAGATGGAACCAAGTGACAGCTTTGTGAGGGGAGCATAGGGTGTCATAGCTGTGGTCTGACACTTCCAATCACTTTCTTTATTTGGATCACTCTTATAGCTATGCAGAAATGTGGACCTGTCCCTGTTTAGTCACTGATACCTCTGAGTCTATGCCAGGATTAATCTTCCAATCACTAACAAGAAAAGGTAGGCTGGGGAGTCTGCTGTTGATTGGATATCAGGGAGCAGTACTGTCCCATTGGCTGCTGCCTTTGCTACAACTTGATTAACATCTTCAGTCATCCAGGGCCTAGAAATAAATATTACCTGCATGGCAGGCAAAACAATATATCTATGTTCCTTATCTTCTGTGATACTTGGAACCTCAACTATTTCCATGGTTATATAGACCAGTTACTGGGTCCAAGGGCAGAGTAAACATGTCATGGGACATTAAATAGTCAAATGTCAACTTTTTGTCTAGGCAACATGCTAAAGAATCAGAACAGGTTTTGAGGAGTCATCTGGTTGACAGAGCAATTCCTGACCAACCTGATAGTATGAAGGTGCTAAGAGCTATGTGGGCGTAGACAATCCCACCACACCCCCAACCTCAGATAAAATTCTTCCCAGGCCTGCCACTGAACACAAGATAAATTGCAATAGATATAGATATATGTCTTGGTTACTTTTTTCTCATTGTTGAGACAAGATACCTGATGCCCAAAGTGAGGCAAGGGAAGATTTATTTATCTTACAGCTTGGAGGTTTTAGTACATACTTAGCTGGCTCTAAGGTAGAGTGGCATGAATTAGGGGCAGTCGATCATGGCCACTGCAAACAGCGAGAGTGAACTGGGCAGAAAAGGGAACGCACACTTCCTTGCCTCCCTTACACTGTATGTCAGCTCCACCCCTGGGTAGGTATAGCACTCACATCACCAAGCCCAGTGCTAGACAGCGAACCAATCACAGACGCTAGATTCAGCCACCTCCATGACTGCATGAGGCTTGGGGGTCCACCGAGACACAAACCATAACAATATAGATATAGATATAGATATATAGATATAGATATAGATATAGATATAGATACAGATACAGATATAGATATAGATATAGATATAGATATAGATAGATAGATTTTTTTAAACAAGTATGACCCTGACAACTTGTTCCAGTGTATTTGTGTGGCTCATCCTACAAGCACACAGATAGATCCCCAGTTTATCATGTTATTCCTCACCTTCAACTGGAAAACTCTACTTTCCCCTCCAGAGCCAGCTCCTCTAGCCCTCTCTCAGTATCCTTGATGCCCCATCAGAATTTATATCCCCACCCAAATCCTCCTTACCATTTATGCTATTATATTGATTGCTTTACATGCCTACTTCCCTGACAGGATGTAAGATATTTAATAGCAGGATTATACTATACAGTATTTTATAATTCCCAAAACTCAAAATATGACAGATACCCCAAAGCATTTTCAAAATAAATGAACCATCTGTGTAGTATTATTGATTTAAAAATGAGGAATGGGAAACTGAGCCTTTTAGATCTACCTTCTTTGTATAAAGAAAAGATGGAGATGGAGAAACCAGAGACAGGATAATACTAAGAAATAATCATAATATGGATTCTACATACAGTGAGCTAGAGTTTGTCTATCTTTCTCCTCCATTCATTCTCTTTCACCTCCTCCATCTCCTCCACTTCTGTCCTTTTCTCTCCTCTTCTCTCTCCTTCTCTCCCTGCCACATCTCTCTTCTCCTCTTTCTTTCTCTCTCCCTCTCTCTCCCCTCTATTCTATAGATTGAACCCAGCCCGGCTTTGAACCTTGAACTTCCCTTCCTCTTGCTTCATCTTCTGAGTAGCTTGGAGATTATAAGCATGTATCACCGCACCTGGCTGATCATGTATCTTTAATAACTTGATGGTATGGAAAGGAAATAAAGGGATAGGATAGACAGCCTTCTAAACTAAAAGAGACAAATATAAACTACAACCAAATGTGATGTGTAAACCAATTACAAAGACATTTTTGAGATGACAGGGAAATCTGATTATAGAAAGAATATTACATGATATTAAGTTATTATTATTCATCAGGTATAAAAAGAGTATTCTGGCTATATGTGCCCTATGGACAAATAGTATGGCTTAAGTGATTTTATTTAAACTACTACAGCAAAATTTTGAAAATAGACAATTTTTTGATAAACATGGAAATATGGCTAGGTGGTTATATGGTATAAGAAAATGTAAGTACTTTTTCTCTGTGCCTTATTTCTGGCACAAAACTCCAAATGTTTCTGGCATTTCCTGAGGGTTAGAAGTGGACTTTCATTATTCACAAGAAGCCTCTTTGAACCATAACTGAGTATCCATTCATGAAACTCATTCACATTTTAAAACCCTTAGATAACTTCACGATGCTGCTGGATTCCACAGGAAGCAATTATGTCATTAAAGGTGAGAATTTTCAGCCTCACCCCAACACCTTTAGGGAGGGGTGGCACAGGATGAACACTGGGTTCAACTATCAGTGGCCAATGACTTAATCAAGCCTGTCTCTTTCATTCACTTGTTACTGAGCTATAGAAATTACCATAAAATGGTAATCACAAAGCACTTTCCTTAGCTCTGTGAGTCATCCCAGCAAATCATTCAACCTGGAGGGGGTGACTTGGGACTGTCTGAATTTGTAAATGGGCAGGGCGACATGTGAAGTGGGGGCAATCTTCTCAGACTGAATCTTTAAGTTGTGGGGTCTTCACTCACTCCAGTTACTGAATTGAACTGTAAGATACCTAGTTGGTATCAGAGAATTGGATAATTGATTGTTGTTAATAAATGACACAGGGTAGATATGGCAAATATGGCAAATTACTGAATTTGTGGGGTGGTTATACGGGAGTTCTTTTCTTTTTGGCATTTCAAACTCTCCCATCAAGATCATTCACATTTTAAAAGAAAAAGATACTCTTTCAACTTTCATTTGCCTGTTCAGAGAGATTATTTGCAAATTTGAGCCATCCTACTGGGATGTAGTGATATCTGATTGTGAAACGAATTTGTATCTATTTAATGACTAATGACATTGAACAACTTTACATCTGTTTATAGAACATTTACATAGCCTTTTTGTAGAGTGCAATTCCAAGGTATTTTAGCAAAGAAAATGAAAATATTTGTCCACACAAGGGCTTGTATAAGAAGATTTGTGTCAGCTTTATCCATAATAACAAGCAATAAAATGGAAGACAGAAGACAACCTAAATTATCATAAACAGGAAAACAAAGAAATTGTGGTTTATTGTACAATGGAATATTACCCATCAACAGAAAAAACACAAACTTTTTATAATGCAACAATGTAACTAAATCTCAGAAATATAGTGTAGAACAAAAGAAGCCACACAAAATAATACATATTATATGATTTTGTTCATAAGGATATTAAGATCAGGAAAAATTGATCTATAGATATAGAGATAAAAATGTTTGTCAGGGGCAGAAGAATTGGAACGGGCAGAAGGAAGTTTTAGCAGGTGACAGAAATGCTCAATTATCTTGCCTGGCTATTAGTTATGCAGGTGTATACATTCGCCCCAACTCATCAAATTCTATGCTTGAGTTGTATGCACTCTTTATATCTCCCTGTAGTTGACAGAGAGACAAAGAGACATGGAGAGAAATGCCTAACACAAAAGACTCTGTTGTCAGTAGTAGAATATTTCACATCAAAAGGGAGGTATTTTAAGGTGGCAAGACATGTCCAGGTCTTTCTTCAGGTGGGAAGCAGTGACCTGGGATTGTTGGCAGTCACCTTGAGAAATCTGCATTCCCCCTTGCTTAGGCAACAGAGCAGCTGGCCGCACCTTTTACTGCAGGCACAATCCAGGTTCTTAGGGTGCCACCATGGAAACAGCACTTGCTTTCTGATAGGCCACATGAATGACCTTGCTGCTATTGCATGAAGATCCTCCTCGTACAAACCAGCAGAAATACGATTAGCAATAAGTGGGCTGCGTCTGACGGCAAGGAACACAGTGCAGAGGCTCAGTTCCAAGAGTTTATCCTTCGGAGTTCAAGGTTTTCCATTCACCCAGCTTTATTATTGAACCTCTCTGCAGAAGGCAGAGTAGGGAGAAGGACTAGGTAAAAATCAAAATTGTTTTGTGAAATTTGGGATTGCTATTTATTTTGGTATTCATGCACCAGAAATATATTACACTGGTGGTATTGTTGAGACCACAATAAAGTGTATTAACCTTCTCCAGGTAAAAGTGTTGTGATCTCTCATTTGCTAGTTAAGAAAAGTGAGCTTAAGGCAGGAGAGGGGCAGGACAAGGCTATGGAGCTGGTGGTGTAGAAATGGGTGTAACTAACCAAATCGCTAGGCTTCACTATTTAATGCACCTGGCTGATACTTAACTGGAAAATCTGAACCTAGACTTTCTCTGAATTCTGGAAGATCATTTCCCCTGCCCTCAGCTGAGGCCTCCAATTAGTTGATGAGAGAAATCAGTGTGCAAATACCCTAGGCCCTTTACCATCACATCTGACACTTCTGAGATGCTTCTTTACACCAGATTCCACATCGGCCCCATGGGACGAAGCTTCTGTCACAGCTGGCTGGTGTCCCTGCCCTGTGTCAGCTATCTTTCCTTCTCTGTGTCACTTTCCCAACACAAAACACCTGCCAATAACCACCTTAAACCGGAGTCCTTGTCAGTCTGTGAGCCACTCAAACTAAAACAGTGGGATTCAGAGGAGAGATTTCTGACAATCTCTTCTTCTATAACACTGTAGATTACAGGTCAAACTTTTGGAAAATGTGATATTTGACCATTCGTGACCAAGGAAATTGTTAATATTGTACAATTCCACTGAACAAAAATAAATGTGCATACACACCTATATAAATAAACATTCACACACAAAATACACTTACATGCTTACATGGAAAAAGCCTAAACTTTTTAAATGTGAGGAGAAGTGCTGAGCTTGATATTTCTAAAGCAAGAGTTTTTGTATGTCCCCATTCATAAATTTCTCCAGTAATTGTATCACCCACTTGGCAAAATCCAGGTCCTCTAGAATGAAACAGATCTCTTATAATCTTGTGGCTCCAGCCCTTTCTTCTGGCTTACTCTCTACACTCTTTGCTTTGTTTTATTATTATTAAACTGCTCAGAACTAAATAATGAAAGAGAAAAAAATGCTGCGCTATTTCATATTAACAAATCCTTGCCCTTCACTGAAAAATCCTTTCTTTTTTTGTTGACTATTGCAAAAGTTTGACAAAAAGTTAGCAAAAGTTTAATAAGAAAATATACCTGGCCCAGTTTTGACAGCACAGTAGAACAAGCTCTTTGGAGAGGGGGCCTGGATTTCTTTGCTGAAGAGCCCTTGTTTATAACCTCCCCAACATTGGGGAACCAACACTCCAGTACTGTTCTTTTGCTCACTATTTGCTAACTCCACCCATTGATCCACCACAGTACGCACAAAAGGATCAGATCTCAGCAATATTCCCAGGACAAATCTGCCACCATGGAACTTCTTTCAGTGATTACTTCTTGGTCGAGATGTTTCAGCTTGGATGGGTAAGCTTTGCACATGGTATCTATTTGGTGAACTTAAAGATGCTTTTTAATTCAACTACTCAATACCCAGAAGCTTTTTGTGTGGCTCTTCCCCAGCCAGCACCCAGAGTGAGTGAGTCTGAACCTGCCAAGACCACCATTTACCTTGGACATGAACCTGTAGTTGCATTAATCACTATGAGGTATGCTGTTTCTTTCCTTGGTTGCATTCTCCATCCAAATGGGAGCTCCTTAGGCCAAGGCCTGGTTCTATCATCTTCAGGGTCCAATGTCTATCATATAATCTGGTGCACAGTAGGTCCTCAGTACTGATGCTGAATGACTATAAAGCCAGAACTTGAACTCCATCATCTAGGCTTCAGTAATGCATTGTGTAGAAGGCTGATGAGCAATGCTTATTTCTTTATGTGTGCAGTGACTACTCAGAAGCAAAAATCAAGATATGTGACTTTCTGATACCTGAGACCAGACTAGATCTGCATATTTGACCCAAGTATCCTGGGAGAATTAAGCCATGCTGAAGCTGAGGTCTGACCCTGTGGTTTCAGACTCTATTTCTACAAGAAGCAGGTATTGTGAACTCTGGTAACTCTGTTTACTTCCTGTGTCTTAGTTGCTCCATCTGTAAAGGAGAATATAGAAGATTTGACCTCAAAAAGTTGCTATAAAGGTAGTCTAGTCCTGAAAATAAACACAGGTTACTGAGCAGTAGCTACTATGCTAGCAAGTTTACAGAATTTAATCTGGATTTCATATCAACATTGAGCCTTGGTTTCTATATCTACATTCAGGGCCTTATTTATTAATCAATGGTACAAATATTTTTATGTGCACCATGCCCAGGATAGTACATTATCTAAGGAAATCCTAGCAACCTATGAAGGTAGGCACAGGGCTTTTACTTGTGGAAACATAGAAGTGGAAATACCAGAGAAGCCAAGCACTGAAGCTGAACTCAGTTGAAAGAAAGAGAGAGAGCGACAGAGAAAGACAAAGAGAGAAATACAGAGACAGAGTGTGCTGAAAAGTATGGAAGCTTTAACTAAAGAGAAAGAAAATGTAGTCAAGAAGTAACATGTTCTGAAGGAATCCTTGTGAAATGGTAGCTCAGCTGATATGTTTTAATATTTATTTATTTGAAACACGGTGTCACTTTGTGGTGCACCCTGATTTGTGATCTCCTTTAGCTATTTGCTGTCTAGGCAACAGCCATGGGCAAACCTGCTTCTCCTTTAGAGTTGAGAACGTGTCAAGGTAGAAGGACTCATCTTTATCTCAGATGATCACACCTCTTAGAAAACAGATGTTCAAAAAAAATACATAGATTTAAGTCCTCCATCTTTAATACTGTGTACAATTATTTTTCCAGATAAAGGGAGCAACATATCTTTGAAAGCAGCTTGATATCTCTAGATCATAAAGTGCTATATGAAAACAAAATGAATAACTGCAAAAGGGCAATGAATACATTTTTGAACCTAAAAATAGAATTCCAAATATTGCTTCTAACATCTTAACTAAAATAAAATACACTAGAATAACAGATTTTTCTCTATATATCTAAGGAGAGGGAGGCAGTAACCCTGCATTTATAATAGCTAAATGTTTTTGTAGCAAAAAACAAGGCCTTTGGGAATTATTCAATCAATATTTTTTATTTTTTGATACATTTAATTTAGTGCTTTACAAAGTTTACTCAATGCGTGTTAAATATTTTTAAAGAAAAGAAGGACAATGATAACAAATTATAGGTGAGATTAAATAGATTTGTTTATTACAGATGCTCTCCAGATGCTTTGATTTGTGGACATATCAAATACTGAATCTCTAAGAAGACAGATGGCTTGAATGAACATTCGCTAAACTTATTTTATTACAACTCCCTTCCATCTTACAAGATTCTAAAGACTAGCATTCATATTTTAGGAAACAATCATTTAAAGAAATCAAAGAAGATGAGAATTGGCAAAATTTTGAGAATGAATAGAATCAAGATATCTGAGTTTTCTTCCCTCTTTTCTGTATTTATCATTAATACCACTCACATTCTTCTTTAATACATGCTCAAATTTTAGCTCCTACCATATAAACTTTACGCAGTCAAGAATTGTTCCAGTACCAGGATTCTGAGGATGCATAAGACAGCAAATATATCCTCTATGAAAGTAAACTCTTTGTCTCCCTCATTCTTCTCACTTCTACATTCAAGCACCAGAATTCTTTTCTCTTTAAAAAACTGATTTGAAATGTCTTTTCACTGAGTTACATTGGCAGAACTAATGGTTGGTCAGATAAGTGTCTTCATTTGCAAATGAAAAGATTGACACAGAGGGATAAAAAAATGGCTCAAAATTATAGAGTAGTTAAAGATGGGAGAACAGATCAACTCAAGAACAGTCAGTCAACTTCTTTGGGCTATAGCAGCATGTCCGGGATTTGCTCAAAATAAGGCTTCAACCTTCATTCAGGTTACAGAGCCTACATCTGTGGTGTAATTGAAAAATATGGTTAACATTTAAAGTTTTAAAAAATTAACTGCAGTAAACTACACATAGCCATTAACCCCCTCAAAATACTTCCCCTCACTTCACACCCATTTATTCCATCATTCTTGCTGGTTTCTGAAGCAATTCTTGGTGGAGATTTTTTGTGAATATCTTTAGTTACACATCATGGCTGCCTTCCAGCTCTGAGTCATCATGATTTTGGGGACAATCCAAAAGTTGCACAGTGCGAGATCCAGTGAATAAGGTGAGTGAAGATACAATGTGATGTTTTATGGGCCCGCCTTTTCATCGGATAGCACACAGAGATAGCGTTTACCGTTTTCTTGTCAAATCTCATAAGGACACTTGTACCTAGGATTAAAGCTTGACTGGTTCTTGATAGAAAGCAAAAAACTGATTGCAATCCAAAATTCTACTCATGCAAAGTGACTGGGATTGAAATAAACATGGTCTTTCATTCCTATCTCTGCCACAAATGAGCTCACCATGAAGAACAGAGACATGTTTCCCAAACATTTTTGGGTTTCTGCTCATCCCTTTAATGCCCCAAACATTGACAATTACTACTACACCAGTGCAGTTACAGAAATGCAACGCCTGCCTTCATGCTGTGCTTAATCAATACGATTAAAACTAAAAACCACATTCAGAAGATTATTCAACAGATTCATTCTGTTTTATGTCATCACCCAGGGCACACATAATCTAAGGTGAGGCTGGCCAGTACATAGCAACATCCTACCTAGGGCAAAAGAAAACTCCTATTCTTTGAATAGGAGTAAAAAGTGTGAGAACAAGATGAAAATCAGCATCTCAAGCTATGCCATTGCACATGCATCACACATTATTTCATTTAATAGTTGTGTACATGTCTTGTTTTTCAGAACCTTTGAGAATGAGGAATATGTTTTGTTCCTTTTTGTAGCTTTCAATTACATTCCAAAAAGAAGTTCTTAATACAAACCCCTATAGGTGCAAAACCCCTACTGATTACTTACAGACTAGAGGGGCAAATAGAAAAATGAATAAGCGCTGTTTGCACTCCAGAGGCCCAGCTTCATTTCCCCTTGATTTCTGCTTGTGGTCTCATGAAGTACCCCTGGTCCCTGCTTTGGCATATCCATCTATTTCTATCTTCTATTGCATAGTTGTGTTTTTCTCCCCGAATCCAACCACCAGCACTGAATCAAGATTTTTTTTTCACAAAACAATCCAGCTAAAGGATCCTCAGGGAAAGAATTACCAAAGCGTCTTAGCAGATCCTAGTCAAAGAAAACGCACCATACTTTTGACACAAAAATCAGATTGTGACTGGGTCTCATGTCTCAGTGAACAGGAGGACTTTGCCCTATGAAGAAAGGAGGGGGAAAAAGAAAAAAAATGCCTACACACCATAGACCATTAGACTGGAAACTAGAAAATGAGGACAGTACGTTGGTGTGAGATTTGACACACCGCAAGTGCCTGCTGTCAGTGAGACATCCATCTTCAGATCTGCGTGTCGCTGATAAGGAGGGCTGCCAACCCCTGCCATGCGACTGGAGTCTCGTCACTGATACCCGGCGCTGCCTTTTCCACTTCATAGTTTATGACAACCTCTCCCATCACAAGCCACAGGAACTTGGGCTCTGCAGACACATGTCTGTAATTTCTCTTGTCATTTTACAAGAACTGGAGATGAGGCGTGATTACTGTCAGTCAAACTGAAGCAGGGAAGTCATTAAGAGAGAGATGCTCCCAGGATAGACATCCATCGGTGTGTACGCACCGGCTGGCAGCACAGAGCATAAGCCCCCTCTTCAGGGAATCTTGCCCACCTAAGTCCGTCCTGCGGGGGGCAGTTATCTGCCACATGTGTGCCTGGTCTGTACTAATTGTTTGACACACTGTTGGGTGATTTTCTCATTGCTGTATTTTATTGTTAAGACCCAGGAAGTCCCACTCCTGTCATTGAACCTTTCCCTATAGCTGTCTGAAACATCATTCTAGGAGAATTCTGAGCTGCCTTGAAGGCTGGAGGCAGGAGAAGCTGCAGTCAAAGTGCAGGTTCCACACTAATCACAGATTTCGACAGCACTGAGCATCTCTTTTGTACTCAAATGTCCAGACCAAATAATTTGTGATATAATGGGATAACTGGAAACCAGCCAACTATCTCATACAGGCTGTTAAATAAATCATGACCCATACCTACAGCATCTTTCCTATGTCTGGTGTTTCTTCACACGTAGAGGGCACTCCACGAGGGCAGTCACTATTCCTCTCTACCCTATTCTCCATCTTCCTTCGGTGAGCTGGGGACCAATAAGCTAGAGCCACTACTATGTTTGGGAACCAGATGCCCACAGCAGTCCTTGTTCTCTGCAGAGGCGGGGCCTACTTGACCACCGTTTCCCAGAATTGGGGAAGAAAATCTAATTCAGAGATTCAGTGTTTGCAAGTCTATTTGTCTCTAGCTGTTAGTTGCTGGTGCACTACTGCCTTCATTAGGGATGAAAGTCATATTTATTCCTCACATAGGTCAAAACTTAAGTGATAAAGATAATCGCTATCATGAGGTTCCTTTCAAACCCCCATCAAAATACCATGAAATAATTCAAGTTTAAAATAATACCTATATATTCATTGACATAAAGTGATAAAATGATGCACCTTTTATAATAATAGGAAAAATCATGAAATAGAAAGTAAGATATGATTTTGTTTTTGTTTAAAGTGCCTGTATTTTATACATGGACAATGTTAATTGAAATTTTTCAGAAATGGCAGCACGAACATTTAATATAGTTATCTTGGTTTGATAAAAATAATAGGTATTTTAAAATACTCTTCTCTTACTTTATGTGCATCTTAAGACTCCATGATAAAAGTGCATTCTTTTTCCTCAGTGAAAATGCTAGTTATTTATTTGCTAAAAGGTAAAAGTTATTTTCAAAAACAGGAGGCTGACAGCATAGCTCGGGTGCTAAAGTGTACGTTCAGCAAACGTAAGTCCTAGACTCAACCCTCGGCACCAAAAACAAAACTACCCAAAAAACTCATGTTTCATAATTACCTTTCCTTAAATTCACTGTTTAATTTTTTGATCAAGTCAGATGCAATCACCAGTTTGGTGAGGGACCATCTGATGTCATTGGTTTAAATGGACTAGTTTCCTTAGGTTGCATATTTTTTGAGTTTCAAAACACTAAGCATTTTTTTTTTAAAAAAAAGCTCCTTCAAAATGTGCACAATATACAATCAGTGTGTGTCAATTGAAAAGGAAGGGACAGCATGATTATTAAACAGATGACATGAAAAAGTAGGTTCATCCAGGTGGAAGGCACCCTGGAGCTGCTCCAGCTTATGATGGGAAACTGAGGCAGATTCTGCCCTTTGCTCTTCTACAGTGGGAATCACAGCCTCTTTTTGGATATTTCAGTTCAGATTTCTGTTGCATCCTCCACTCTGGAGAGCCTCTGCATATTTATCAGCTTCACCAGGACAAATGGCGCCTTCTGACCATCTTTACTTTTATCCGAACCATTTATTTCACATGCCCAGTGTTCAACCTGTTATGCTGAAATAAACCTGTATGTTACATTTTTAAGCCTTATCCATAGGTACTCACTAATTGCTGATTAATTAGCAAGTGAACATTAAAAACAACATGCAGTCTTCAAAAATTCATAAACTATATATAATCAGATCATTTGATTTGATTCAAACCATACTGATTATAATTTAAAACATATTTATATACAAATGCACATATTTGATATATAATATGTTCCCAATACTGCATTTCCGTATTAGCCTCTTTCCAATCACTGGGACAAGATACCTACACTCACAATTTAAAGGAATAAAGGTTTGTTTTGGCTCATAGTTTTTGAAGGATTTAGTCCATAGTCAATTGGGTCCAAGGTAGAAATGCATGGTGGCAGAAGAAAAATTGCTTACCCCATAGCAGCCAGGAAGCAGAGAGAGAGAAGGGAGGAGCTGTGGAGGCATCCACTGGGAAGCACAGTAGCACCATGATACAGTCGCCTTCCAAAAGGGTCACCTCCTAATACATGGGCTGTTGGCGGACATCTAAATCTAAACCACAGCAATCTCCCCAAACCTATAATAAGTTGAAAATATTGTATGTTGAAATGCCTCTAGTACACTGACTCTACCAACCATCCTGCCTTAAGCACACGGTATACTCTGGTGTCTTTGTGCCTTCCCCTCACAGTCCTGTGGCTGGCCTGGAGCCCCAGATTGAAAGACAATAGTAGTATTGTGCTGCATCTCCATTGTCAGGGAAAAGATAAAAATTTAAAAACTAAAGTATAGTTTCAGCCAAATACAAAATTCTTTTGGACCATCAACACCTTGAAAACACATACGCTGAATCATGAAGAGTCAGGCACTAGCTGCAAATCATTTTATGTAATGATGGTAGTTACTGTAATGTTTATCAGACCTGTACTGTGTTTACCTATATGATTTTAATTTCCTTAACTCGAATAAGGTAGGGAATGGTATCACATTTTATGTATTACAACAACAAAGAAAAAGAAACAGTTACAGGTAAAATTTTATTTTATTTATAGGCAATCACCTGAATGATTGGCACATATCATCTGATTAATTCTCAAAACATCCCCATAAAACAGATCTGGTGGTCTCTTACCAGTAAGACACTGGAGGCAGGAAGAGCTCAATTTGTGTATCCGCATTGCTCCACTTCTAGATGAGTACCTGTGGAGAGCCAGGTAACCCCAAAATTCCACCACAGAGTAAACTTAGTGTGCTCTATTGCCCAGTCGGGGTGGACAAGTGAATAATGTGCGCCTATTAATGTTACCATCCAAGAGTGTCCATTGGGCATGGAGATGTGGGCACAAAAAGCCAAATGTCATGGAGCCCTGGGGCAGGAAGGTTACACACACCTGGATGAGGCAAGTCTTCTAAATTGTGCCATTTGACTCACCAGGAAATCTATCTGCTATAGGTGCCTCTAGGAACAGAGCAGAGATGCCATCCACATTGTTTCTAGAAGCTATGTGGGTAACACATTCCCGTAGTTCAGTGAAAAGAGGACATTTCTTTAAACTTACCAGAGTGGAGGAGACGTGAATAAAAGGGACCAGTTTGTGTATCAACATTGCTTGCTCTCCGGCTGCACAGCTCACAGTAACTCTGCTGTGCCCGAGACAGACACACCTGTTGAAGCAGGACCGCAGAGCTCCCAAGGCCGTCCCCAGTCAGCTCCAGAAAGCAGAGACTGGGAGTTACCGATGGCAGCTGAATGTGCTTTCCTTATGCCCAAGGAGTCCAACTCCAAGTAGCAACTGTGCTTGGAGCCTGGAACAAAAATATGGTTTCCTGAGTGGGCCAGAAGTTTGCTTCAGTGTCGGCTTCAGCAGATTTCAGCTGCTCACAAACCACCACTCATAAATCCTTTTCCTCAGCTACAAGCAAGTTCCACCAGGCGTCTCTGTGCTTTCAGCTCCTTTGGAACAAGATGCTGGGTATTTGGATGTCAAGGCAGGTAGTTAAGATGACATCATGCTGGTAAAATGTCCCTAATCCAGTATCACTGGAATCTTTATAATAGAGGAGAATGTGGATGCAGACACACCAGCAGAATACCATGGATGTGTGGGAGATAGATGTCATTTCTGTAGAGACCTAGGGGAGAAGATGTTCTGAGGAGACAGAAAAGCAAAAATGAAAATTACAAACTGGAAAAGCACAAGGTGTCACGAGGGGTTTGTGAGTAACTTGGCATCTTAATTTGCTAGGGCTGGGCAGTCTAGGAGATGGTGTCTTGTGGTCTTAGAGGCTGACAGGGACATCAACAGCTGGGCATGCTTGGTTCCCTTTAGGGCTGTGAGGACAAATGACTATATATCTTCTGGATTTGGGGGCAACCTGTGGTTCTCCTTGGCTTGTAGATGTGTCCTCTGATCTCTGTCTTTGTCTTCACTATTTACTGAATTATCTACCAGTCACTACGATAAGCTCTTTGCATTTATTAATTGGCTTAGTTCCTAAATACTTCAACATACATAGTTCTCTTATTTGTTACTATTATTTGAGATAGGTAACTAGCATTTTAAAGCCCAGAGAACTGATTCTTAGGCAAGTTAAGCAAATGAGCAAATTTCCCTGGGGATTAGAAAAGAAACTTCATTGTTCCATTGTTTATCATTGCAAATACTTGAGCGCCACGTCTCCGATTAGGTGATTAGTTAAATAAATAAAGTTATGTCTACACCATGGGATGTATCGCACTGGAAAGAATTAATACTGCACATACTAACATGGAAAAATAATAATGATTTATGATTGAGTGTAAAAAAGCAGAACTGACACTGTACATACAGTTAACCTCAGTACCCTCAAGAGATAGCTACCAGTTCTCCTCTCAGACATCAGACTCCAAATATGTCCAAGTTCCTAAAGTAGCGTAGTATTTGCATATAACCCAAGCACAACCTCTCATATGCTTTACATTATCTCTAGATCATATAATACACAACACAATGCAAATGCTATGCAAATAGTTGTTATACTGCAGTGTTTAGGGAATGACAAGAAAAATAACTCAGTATGTTCACGACAGATGCAGTATGTTTTGGATATGGAACTCATAGGCATGGAAACCACAGCCATGAAGGGCCAACTGTAATTAATTAAATATACATAATCCTTTCAATGTTGTACTTCAAAGTACCACAGCAGTTATCTCTGAGGGAAAGATTATGAGTTACAACTTATGAGATGTATGTTATTTCAATTTTTATAATAAGCAGGTATTACTTTGGGGGCTTTCTTGGAAAAGCACCCTTCTCTTCTCTTTGAATCCTACAACAACTGTGAAATATGACAAGACAGTCATGCAGGCAGGATCTTTGCAATGGTTTAGATGTGGTGAGACCCCCACAGGTACAAGTGTTGGAGGTGTGGTCTAGTGTGATAATGATAGAAGGTAGGATCTTAAAGGGGAGAATCTTGGTGGGAAATCTTTGGGTCACTGAGGGTGCTTCTCTTGGGAGGGAATCCTGGCATCTTGGAATGACTTCTCACAAAAGCAAGTGATCATAAAAGTCTGAGCCTGACCTCTGAGTCTCTCTGTTTACAGTATCCAGATGTGGTCTCCTTCTCCTACTCTCACTCTTTCCATCGGTCATGGACCTTCACCAAAGCTATTGCTAGGCTGTTGGTTTCAAACTGTGAGTAGTATAAACCTTATTTCTTTGTAAGGTTGTCTTGTATCAGGTATTTTGCTATAGCAACAAAGATAAGTGATATAGCCCTAAATAATGTCATTATTTATTACTAATGAAGGTCCAATCAGAAAACATTTACAAGCAAATGAATTCCAGGTTCCCCCACCCCCAACTCTGGGTTAGAATTATTAAGAATAAACTTACTGTAGGGTTCTTCCATATTTACCTTTCTTCTTTACCTTTCTTCTTTCATATTTATCAAGCAAGTTAAGTCATTTCATCTGGGATAGGAGTAGATAAGTAGATAATGAGACCAGAATGATAGACGAAAGTCACACAATGGGTGAAGAAGTATCCCCTTACTAATGATGACTTACATAAATAAGTATAATAACAAAGATATCAAAGTAATAATTTTGGAGCCTGTGAAAGTTATTTTGTATAGCATAGAAACCGCACATTAATGGATTTGAGATGGGAAAATTATAGTGGATTATACAGTAGGCTCTAAATGTTATCACAGATGTTTGTATAAGACAGAGAAAAAGGAAGATTAACTACAAAAAGGTTAATATAATGATGGAAGTGGAAGGCAAGATGGAGAGAGATTTGAACTCACTACAGCCGGCTACCAGCCAAGGACAGCAGAAGACCATGAGAAGCCGGAAAAGGGAAGGAAATGAATTTGCCCCTCAGTGCCAGAAAAGGAACCAGCCCTGCCAGCATCTTGACTGGCTCCATGAAACTGATTTGTGACTTCTTATTTGCAGAACTATAAGGCAATAAATTTATATTGGTTTAAGCCACTGTTTGTGTTAATTCGTTACAGTGCCAACAAGGAACTAACATCCTAGAGAAATTCAGTCAGGGTATTTACATCTTCACTGAAAGCATTTGGAAATTCTGTTAGCTATAATAAGTTTAAAAAAAAATACCATGTCCTTTCTCTCCCCTATACAACATTTTAAACTCTGCTTAAAGTAACAATCTACTTGGGCCCCAGATAAAGCAAAATTATTTTTAGTTTGTGTTGTGGATACTGGACACAGCACACCAGTAAATTGTCCAAATATTGAAACATCCTTTTAAAGAGCTTACTACTTCTTAAAAATGAATAATATGTTTTCAGACTTCTTAAATATACCATCCTGAACAGTTTGGAGCCTTCATTTTCTCCCTCTCTGCCTCCTCTCCTTCCTTTCTTTCCTTTCATTCATTCATTGGCTTGTTCTTTCTTTACTTTCTTTTGAACTGAGGGTCATAAATGTGACTGTAAAAAAGGACCTGTGTACTCAGGTGCTTCTAACACACTGAAATGTAGCCTAGGACTGTTAGCCTCTATTTCAGATGCCCCCGAATTTCTCTGGCATCTGAATTCGGCAGCCCGATGATTCTAATTGATCTGCCTCCTCCCCTGCTTTCTCCACGGCTACAACATGCTACCCGCTTCTAACAGGCTCTAGTCGTTCTTAATTTGATATTTCGAACGTGCTGCAAAATGGGGAAGAACGGTTTCTAGAAGAAAAAAGCTCTAAGCTTTCGAAGAGACTTTCTTGTAAGGATCAGAGTGTAAATGTACCTGAGGGCATGTTCATTGGGAAGACACATAAATTTGGGACATGTATGTTGCCGATGCAAAGTCCCAGTCAGCCAACTGCCAATAAAGATGCGAACGGGGCATAATTTCTTGTGCACCTACTGTGTGCCAGGCATCGTCACCCCTCCCTCCTTCTAGCCACAGCCTGCAGAGCGCGCCTGGCTACAGGAGAGGCGCAGCCTGCATTCGGATGTCTAACTGGAGTCGTGCTTGTCACCGCAGGCATCGCCCCTCACGCTGCAGTGAGAAGGGTCAGGCATTCACCGCTGGTTCCCGGGCAGAAACGCTAACAAATGTATCTTGTTAGTCCGCTGTCAGGAGCGAGATTTTTATCAGGAATGTTGTATTTCTGAAGACACCAGAATAATTTCCTCCTAATAAATTTCCATCTTATTCAGGGAAGCTGAGATTCTGCCAGGAGCTCAGAGCCTCCCGGGGGCAGAGCGCGGGCAGCTTCCTACTGCAGGATTAGATGTGTGTGCACGTCCCTGGGCGCTGCATAGGGCCCGGGAAGGCTCGCTGGGCACTGAACCCCGAGCGCGGTGACTCTGGCAGCCCAGCAGCCCACCGCAGGTTCCGGGCGCCTTTTCACAGCACCTGAAATGCGGTGTTAATGGGCTTTCTTTCCTTCCCCGCCAAGGGGAAAGAGGGTTTGGTGCCTGTTCACTCTCGCAAAGACGAAAGGAGACGTTTTCCTGTCTCTAGTTCGGATGTGATTCAGGAAAGTTTGAAACCCTGTGAGTGCTTCATGATTTTTTTTTTTTTTAATGTTAGAGGATTTTTTTTTTTTCATTTTTAGATTTTCTCATAAATTCTCCATCCACACCAGCACCCATTCCAAAAGACACCCAAGCAGGGAATTTCCGAGGGCTCTGGGACTCCTGCAAAGGCAGTGTGATAGATTTAATTGGCAAACACGGACTGCGTTTCTTTAAATAGATAACAGCAGGCTCAGAGCTCTCTCCTTCCCTCTGCCTGCAGCTTCTCCCCAGCTTTTTCATAAACAGAAAGGCAGTCTTGGCAATCTTTTCCCACTTTTGACTGAACAATGTTCTACTTTTTACTGATCCCAAACTATATTTAAACTCTAAATTCTTTTCTCTACCCTCCAGGGATCGCGAGGCAGGCTCTTCCGAACAACAGCTAATGAAATGGAGAGGAGCTGTGTGGATTTTTTTTTTCTCACAAAGAAACAGCATTTCAGTCTGCAAACTAATTCCATTTGTGATTTAGAGGAGCATGGCACCTTCCCCCATAACCTCCCCCGGGAGAGGATAAACGGCCATTTCAATATTGCATAAAAATTAGTATCGGGCCACAAATTATTGGACCTTATTAGGAATTTCTTTTAAGTAAATTAAGGTTATATATCACGATCTTCCAAAAGGCTTAGATGTTTTGAATTCTCCAAATTAACAGAACATTTAAGATTTCCTGAAATCGAATATTAAAAATTAGTAGAAAATGGGATTTGGTTGCTATAAGCCTGACTTAAAAAATAATAGCACCAAGACGATGGGTCTTACAACCGAAGAATTTTCTGCAAAGAAAAGGATCTGTAGTTACCACGTCATTCAGCATACTACCAATTCTCAAACCATCAGGTCTCCAGGAAATTTAGGAGAGTGTGTGGTTGCACGATTGCGCACCTGCACGTACTCATGTGGGTGTGCTTGGGCTTGCCTGTGTGCATGTGTGTGGATGTGTATTTCAAGCCACACAAGGGCAGTTCAGATTCCCTCCAGCCAGACACATCTGTATTTATGTTCCATCTCTTTATTTCTTCAGTAATCAGGTTTAAGCCAAATTTTATTGTGTTTTCTACATCTTTCAAGTAGCAAGTTGATATTGAGCCCCAGCATTCATGCAATATTGAGGAAACCTATACATTACAGCCAAGCACAGTAATGACATATTTTACATCTTATCTAGCTCATAAAAATGTTACCCATGTCTAAGGGGAAAGGCTGTTTTCTCAGGGCAAGTACCAACCATCTGGATGCTCCTGCACTGTCAGAAGTGACTTCTTTTCAGAATCATATTTATCCTGCCTCTATAGCTCGTGGACGCCCCTCCATTCTTTTATGGAGGCAGCCACTGAGATAGTTTGAGTGTCAAATCATAAAAGGAAGCTGGTCCCTATAGCTACCTACCCTCTCAGTGATTATTTTAAGGGTAGAAAGGGAGGGGTGAGTCTAACAAAGCTGCTCTTGCAGTCTTTACCTCTTTCCCCTCACCATGCCATTGTGTGAGTCCATGCCCAACGCCTCCCTGGATGCTGCCAGGGGAGAGACCTGAACTGGGAGTAGAGGCTGACCACTTCCAGATCTGCCAGCTGGCAAGTTTTAGCTGCCTAGGCTCTGCTTAGCAGCTGCCCAATACTTAGATTTCTGTTTACCACCTCACCTCACCCTTCTAAGCCCTGTAAAGTTGTCAGTTGCCCTTTGGTAACTGCATAGAATGGATTCCAGCACCCCCATGAACACCAAACTCTGCAGGTGTGCAGGGCCATTATACAAAGTGGCATAGTATTTTCACAGACCCTGCTCAGATCCTCCAGTATGTTCTATCATCCCTAGGTTACTTATACTACCTAGGAAAACATAAATGCTATGCAAGTAGCTGTTATACTTTATTGTTAAGGAATAAGGACAAGGGGAAAAATCTACACATGCTCAGTACAGACACAATTTTATTCCCCAAATATTTTCAATCCAAGACTGGAGGAGTCTGTGGACCCAAGACTACAGATGGCTGGTGGAGTTCACCAGTGTAAACTCCACTTCAGGAGTTCAATGACATGCCTGAGGGAGGAGCTGGGATTTGAACGTAGGCAATGAGACCCAATGTGGCTGAGTTGATGTGGGCCACCAACAAGTTCCATTTTGTCTGTTAACAAGAGGATTGCATGGATTTTCACGTTGCCTTTTAGCTCTAATATTTGATTGTGTTTTCTATCTTTTTGTCTAGTTTGCATGTCAGGATTTGAAGATGGAGCCCAAATCCTTGCCATTATTTAGGAAGTGCAGGTCTGTGCAAAGACCCTGTGGTAAGATTCTCAGTGGTGATACCTATATTCTCATGCACACTTAAGGCAAATCTTAAACAAAATGCAGCCTTTAAAAAAATCATTCCCAATTGTAATATAAATAGTGGGATTCTAATAATTTTGTTCATAATAAATGCAAGCCTACTTAAAATATAAGGTGTGATCAAAATATCCTGTGTGTTTAAACACCTTGGGTGTGGTTACATTTTTTTAAAAAGTTATTACAGTAGAAGACACTGCCATCAAACCCCTTAAGATACTCTCCTTCATTGCAAACACACTTATTCCATTACCCTTGCCACTTTTAGAGGCAGTTCTAGAAGTCCTATTTTGTGCCTGTTTGTGAATCCATCTAAAATATTTAAAACTTTCATGCTCATTTTGATTCTGGGGAAGAGCCAGGAGTCAGGGTTCCAGCTCCTGTGACTAAGGTGGATGAGAATACACCGTGAGGTTTTCATGAGCTTGCCTTTCTGTTGTGTGGCGCTCAGCAACAGCCTTCACTGCTTTTATGATCACACCTAGTAAAGGTATGCACAAAAGAAGATTTCTAGAACTGCTTCGGCAAGTGGCCAGAACAATGGGAGAAATGTGTTCAAAACAATGGGAAGTACTTTGAAGAGCAATAGCAATGTTCCTTTTACTATAATAAAACTTTTAAATTTAAATGTTCACTACATCTG
Source organism: Dolichotis patagonum (assembly GCA_004027295.1). Lineage (NCBI taxonomy): Eukaryota > Metazoa > Chordata > Mammalia > Rodentia > Caviidae > Dolichotis > Dolichotis patagonum. The sequence continues at coordinate 315,630 of PVJX010000089.1, forward strand.
TTGATCACCCCTCATAAATACTACTTGATAGAAACATTACTTTTCTAAAATTTCTCCATTGTAGAATTGTGTGTAGTACTAACTTTGCTTTTAAAAAAAAATCTTTCTGGGGCTGGGGATTTAGCTCAGTGGCACAAGCGCCTGCCTGACAAGCACGTGGTCATGAGTATGATTCCCAGTAGTGGAAAAAAAAACTTTCTGATACACTTTGAAAAATAAAAACCTGGAAATATATAGCAAGGACTGTATCTTTGATCACTGGAAATGTTTGTTGCTGCTGTCTTATCTGATTTTTCCCATGAACTTATAGGATGTTTATAAAAGAATAAAAATCAACAAATGAAATAATAAACAAACCAAAAATATTTCCCCCTCCATTGTAAACCGTTCTCATTTCTAATTGAGGAAGGAGGCAGGTGGGTTGAGGATGAGGGTCAGCCTGGATGGCGAGATTTCCCTGACCCTCAGTTTAAACTTCACAGATCAAGGGGCCGCTAGGATTTCTCTCTACAAAATTCTTTCTCCAGGACAGTTAGTGGCCTAAAAATGAGCTTATAAAGCCCATTCCACAGAACAACTTCTTGTATTTCTACACAATACCTTCTCTAGCTATTCTTCAAAATTCTGAAATTTAAAAATTGAAAGTTTTCTACAAAATTCATTTGACTGAAAAACTTAACCTCTTACTAGTCTTTGGTCCTTTAAGTGTCATGATTAATACTGTATGTTTTTCTGCTAAAGTACTAAGGCAGGTACTTAGTCACTTTTCCACAATTAAAATAATCCTGAATGATAATGTGCATATAATGCTGAAATCTTGGACAGAGGTGTAGATTCTTGTACTTCAATCATGGGCATCAGGTGTCCCCATCTCCCAGACCACAGACTGGATCAACCTTGCCATCTGAGGTGCAGCTGAGGAAGTGATGATAGTGCTGGAAAGAAGCTGAAAATGCAGATTAAAATTAGAGAGCTTCAACCGCACAGAGACTATAGTAAATCAACTATCTGTAGACTTATACCAAAACCCTACCAGTGAGTGGCAAGTGACAAGTTATCTGGTGGCAGGCCACAATGAGATTGTGAAGTAGACTGGACATAAATGACATAAATCACGTATTCCCAGACTCCTATCACCCCCAGATGGGACTATATTTGGTTGCAAGAAAACAAGGTCAAGGCTCCCACTCATTCTGCATTATGGGGAGCACATATTTCATTGTACATTACAATGTAATAATAATAGAAATGAGGCTCGTGATAAATGTAATGTATGTGACCCACCCTCACACAAAACCAGTCCCTGCTGCCATGTGGTATATACACACCATATTCTCTCTCTCTCTCAACCCCTCCCTATCCTTCTAAATCATGCTGTATTTCTTGAAGTAGTACAGAGTACAAATCTTAGGAGGGTGATAATAGAGAACTTCTCTGGACAAAGCACAATGTTAAGACAAGTAAAAAATAATTGCTGAATGAATAAGCCATCCTTTTTCCTTTTTCTCTTTCAGGAAGTAGCAGTGCATGTCAAATTCGAGTTGCCCTTGCATGTTCTTACTATATGTAATTATTCTCTTATTGATACTATTTTCACGGGTCAGATAGGCATAAAGGATGACGGAGTTGGACGTCCTTTTATAGATAGGTGCTGTAACCTTGGTAAACATTCCAAGTGATTACATTCACTAGGATGCCAGATAGCATATCAGGAAGAGAAATCACTTTCAGCATCCTAACTTCAGTAAATGAAGCTCTTTGATCACATATGTATTTTTTTCACCTTCAACACACATACTATGGGAGAAGGATGATGCTGGTGAGTTATCAATACAGAACAGGCTATTCAAGGACAGAGACCCAGAAAATCACCCTGTAGTCAAAACTTTTAAAGAAACCAAGCTACAAAATTTTTCAGCATTTGTCCTATCATATCATAAACTCCTCAAAACAACTTTCAGTCTCAGGTCTAGAGTTAGTCAGGAATGGTCTCTTCTTCACCCAGACAGTTACACTTTTGGACAATTGTGTTTCTTTATGTGGTAAGCAAAGATCCAGTTTAAACTGTTGAAAGAAGCCAAGAGAATCACATCTTTGGAAAAAGATTACACACTGACTCTTTCACATAGCAAAATTTGGCAATCTGATTCTTGCAAGCTAATTTCCTTGGTCTTGTCTCCTGTACAATATCAAACTCTGAAGAAAAAAGGGGAAAAAGCCAGAAAAATAAATGAAAATGACTGCTCAGCTCCCTTCCTTGTCTCTGCGTTTGTTAATGTTTCTTTTGACAGAATCCTGTAAGCTCCAGAGGTTTGCTAGATGCAGTGTCAGTATAGTGTGTACCTGCAGGTCAGAACATAGCACTAGGTCAGGACATAGCACTACGTCAGGGAATAGCTCAAGGTTGTACAAGAGAATTATGGGTGGAAGCAGTGGGAGGGATAGGAGAAAACCACTGTGGCGTCTTTGAAGAGAGAAAGGGGACCTAAGGGGAGACAGCCAGCTCAAGGGCATGAAGTCAGAAATACCTGGGATAAAGTCTGATTTGAGTCCTCAAAGCTGTATGTCTTTGGGCTGGTCACTTAACCACTACAAGCTGTTCCCTTATCCTCAAAACGAAGGCATTAGGTTTTTCCTGTTGATGTATTAAATGTGGTTATGTACATACAAAGTTCAGAACAGAGCCCAGCATATGAAAACTCCCACATCATAATTTCATTGCCCCCCAAATATCTCCTCCACTTCCTCCATCCGCTTGTATTTTTAAGATTCAAGAAAGGACAAATCATGATTTCAGGCTTACCTCTGTGAGTAAGTGAGGCTATCTCTCCACTATTCCTGCAGAAAACCTCACAATTAAAAACTATAATAAAACATTCACTCTCTGGAGTTTTATTTTAACCAGCCCACCAAATTTTTTTTTTTATCTGCCTTTGCCTTTCAGAAACCCTGCAGCTGACAGCGGGGAAGGCAGATGAGCAGTCTTTAGATGTCTCAGATTCTTGAATCTTCCACTGCTTATTAAAATTCCATCTCACCCACAGCCTGATCCCACAGGCCTCTGCCTGCGAAGCCTACAGAGCAGATCCTGTTCCGGTTTTATGCATTTCTTCATCAAACATTTATTGAGCATCTTTTACGTGCCAGGCACTGCAGCAGGATCTGCACCAGCTTGATGAATAAGATAACACTGTTATTTTGGGGGAATTCTTGATTTACAGGGAAGTAAATACACTTCCCTGTAAGCATAAGCACAAATAATTAGCACACAAGGAAGAACATAGAGTGATAAAGGCTTATCTCAGAGCAGAAAGGAAACAACACACAGCTCCATGTGGACTTGGGAGGGATACAAAGAAAGTTCCAGAAAGAAGGCTATGCATCACTCAGCTCAGATGGGTCACACTTTACAACAGCCTCTTCACTTTTTCTAAGAGATGACACCAAGGCAGCCTTACCCTGTGCCTCTCTTACTGTCATTCATCCTTTTTAATACTCACCTTCTTCCCCATCTTACTCACTGCTGTACATCTAAGAACAACACTTGACACATAATGGATGCTTGTGATGGGCCGAACGGCATCCCCAAATCCATAGGTTGACTTCCTAAGCCCTAGCATCTCTGAAGGTCACTGTATTTGGAGACAGGGTCTTTGAAGAGATGATTATCTTAGCCACTTTCACATCACTGTGAGAAAATATCTGGCACCCAGAACTCAAAAAAGAGCGATTTATTTCTGGCTTATGGTTATTGGAGGCTCTGTCCATGGTTAGCTGGCTTCAAGGCAGGAACGCCTGGCACAGTGGTCTGGGGGAGGAAAGCTGCTCTCCTCATGGCTTCCAGGAGTCAGAGAGCAAGAGGAGCTGTGGAGAGAGGTAATGCCCTTCTGGGTCATGGCCGCGGGGACTTGTCTCATCCAATCAGGCCATTTCATCATGGATTCTCCAGTGGATTGGTCCACTGGTAAGTATGCAACCCCCATGACTCAATTACCTTCCACACATGAGGATTTGGCTACATGATTTAAATGCAAGGGATGATTAAGGAGTAGGAAGAGATGACAACAAGCATTTCCTAATCACCTCCCTTATGTTCCTTATTGGACTGGGGCCTTTCCAAAGGCTACTGGGTTTCAACCTCATTTCTGCATGTGAGACAGTATCCGTATGCTGCCAATGGTGGAAATGAGGTTCAGAGAGCTTGGCTAACTCCTGTGAGGTCCAATATTGCAGCATCCCGGTTGCATGTTTATAAATCGGGATTGGTTTCTCCTTTCCTGGAACATTTCACTTTATGTCTGTTACGTCATTGGCTCTTCTCAGCAATTCTGTGATTCAGAAACCCTACATGGCTTACCTAGTACTGTATGTGCTTGCTTAGTTAATATTTATAATTTCCTATTCTGTTATAGGAGCTAGAAACTGAACGTGGAACTATGTAGCTTATAAGGCAGGTCGGGCAGGAAATAACTAGAGTACAGTCAACTCTCTAGAGTCATGAGTTCCACATCCATGGATTCAACCAACCATGGATCACAAATATTTGGAAAGAATTGAACAAATGTAGCCTTTTTTACTTGTTCTTATCCCCTAAACCTTATACTATAACAACTATCCATGTGACATTTGCATTACAGGAGGTGACATACAAGTTATATAGACAACTTAAAATATACAGGAAGATGTGTATAGGTAATATGCACATACTGTGTCCTGTAAAAGCCTTAAACATTGTGAAGTTTGCTATCCACAGGGTTTCCGAAGCTAATCTCCCAAAGGGATTGCTATATGTGAGTAATAAACACAAATTAAATGGGTGGAAAAAGCACAGGTATTTCTGGATAGTAGGTAGTGGGAAGACCCAGCCATGAGGAACAATCACAGCAGCTGTAAGCTGATGGCCCAACACCCAGCGTTGGCTATCTCTGTTATGGTCCAAGTGTGACTCTAGGTGTGCTCCGCCCAAGAACACAGGTACAACCCACAGCTTCCTAGCAGATCATGGGCAAGCTGTTAAGTCTTGTTGAGGGTGTTGCCACTCTCCTTGAGTCTCTCCCATAGAAGACTGGGGTTCTAGTCAACATCTCTCTACCATACCCCACCCAAAGCCACAGTTCTTGTCCTCAAAATCACACCAGCATCGGGGAAAATACACAAAGAGTGAAGCATGGATGGGGGGAGAGAGGGACGTAAGAAAATTAACTGATGCATCATGTGGGAACCATGACCCTTACAACCTGCTACCACTCATTTTAATCTACTCCACTGCTCTCCAAATGTATATCCATGAGCTTTTAAATTGACCAAATAAATGCGTTTCAGTATTCTAATGTTGCCTATGAGCCTTCCTGTTCTGACAGCTCTGTGATAGCCTGTATGGTACTGTACATGAAATCGTGCATCATAAATGTCCCTTCCATCTGTGACACCTACCATAGAGTGTCTAACTCTCAATCTTTTGTCATCACTGCCCTGGGCTCTACCCCTGCAGGTGTCTAGCAGAAACATATACAGTATCTTCCTGAACTCCATCAAAAATACCTCCTGATGGAATGTTTGGTCTCACATAATCTCTGATTTTGTATCTTGATGCACACCAACGATATATAAACTTGACTCAATACTTAGATCACAAGTATAATGTGAACCATGTTGAGATACCAGAATGATGCAGATTCTTCCTCCATCTCTTCAAGTCCAGACTCTGAATTTACAGACACCTTTCCTCAGAAAACCTCAGTTGCCCCATCTGAGAACAGGGAAAAATTCTGATGACCTCTGGCCTTTTTGCTGTGGGCAGGAGGGGAACCAACAAAATAACTAATTCATGCATTGTGTTAGCTTGTGCCTGGCTGGTTCTAATTCTTACCACAGCTTTATCACATAGGCACTAAAATTATTCTTGATTACAGAAAAGGAAACTGAGTTAGTCACAGAGAGGTGAAATGGCCTGCCTTGGGTCACACAGCAAGGTTAAGAGCAGAGTTAGAATTTGACCAAGTGTGTCCTTGGACAGCACTCTCCAAGAGCAGAATGCAGGAATGCAATTACTAAACTCTTGAGAAAATTGTATCACACACACACACACACACACACACACACACAAATAGAGACCGAACAGTTCTTTTTTAAATTCTCTTCCTGTCTTTGACTTTGTGAACTCAGGTTCCCTTGTATCCACATCTGTTCAACTGGGATGGAAGTTATTACTGCACAAGTGATGGAGATGATGACCCAGGCTAACAAACCCCAAGTTTCCTGTGAACATCCTTAGGTAAGACAATTGCTACTGCTACAGTCCAGAGTGTCTCTCATCTTGGCTGCCAACCTCTCGCCATGGTAACTTTGTCTTTTTACCACCTCCCAACTTGCCCTTCTGTTTCTAACGCACAACAACCTCACTCTCCTTCCTTTTCTGCCTGCTATTTTATACACTTAGGCTTCCACTCCCACAAGGCTAATCAAAGAAATTTCCTACAGAAATGGAGTCCTCCAAAAGGAGCCCCAATGCCAGGTGTTAATGACACTTTTGTCCTCCCAGTGACAGATGCACTTTTATAACACCTATTGTTTCTGTATGCATCTGTCTGCTGTATTACATAAGGTTTGGCTTCAGTTTTTACTCTCAGAAGAAAGAAACATTTCTAATTTTTTAAAAAATTTATTTATTGATTTTTGTGGTTTTGAGACAGGATGTCATGCTGCAGTTCAGGCTGGCCCTGAACTCACTTTGTAGCCCAGGCTGGCCTCGAACTCACAGTGATCCTCTTGCCTCAGCCTCCCTGAGTGCTAGGCATATAGGCTTGCACCACCATGCCCGGCAAAGATCTCTAGTCCTTCAGGGACCAATTTGAATCATTCCCTCTACCCGTTGAAATGCAGGGGAGCCTGGCTCCTGGTGCGTGAAGAAGCCAAGTTTGTGCTTCTTAGAGGGACCAAATCACCTCGCCATGTGTAGGAAGCCAGGAAAGAAGTCAGCCCCGTGGCAGCAGCAGTACCCAGGTTGCTGAGGCACATGCAACAAGGGCTGTCCTGAGGTGGGGTGGGGGTTCATTTTTAAAAAGGGTTTCCAAGTTGGACACTGTGGTGCACACTTGTAATCCCTGCACTTTTGGAAAGTTGAGGCAGAAGGATCCCAAGCTAGAGTTGGGGTGTTAGCCCAACCTAGGTAAGTTAGAAACTTAGGTGGCAGGGCCAGGGGGTGGGACTGGGGATGCAGCTCAGTATGAAGGATCAGGATTCAGTCCTCAGGACCACAAAAAGAGTTGTAGGGTGTTCTTTCCAGGGAGATTTTGCTCCCATGAATCAATGAAGAGTAAGCAGGAGGCAGCATCTCCAGGGGAGGTGTCATAGTTTATGTCAGTGGCCCCCAGCCTCATACAATTATGCGTGTGTGATTGGTTCATTGTCTAGTGCTGAGATTGATGGTGTCAGTGCTACACCCACCTAGAGGTGGAGCCAGAATATGATGTAAGGGCGAGGAGAAAGTGTGTTTCTCTCGCTTGCCGATTTCCACCTTGCTGTTTGCAGCTGCCATGAACTGTGGCCCCGCCATGCCACCCTGCCTTGGAGCCAACTGAGTATGAACTGAAATCTCCAAGAACTGTAATAAATAAACCTTTCCTTCCCTAACTTTGGGCACCAGGTATTTTGTCTCAATGACGAGTAAAAGGTAAGACAGGAGGTCTTCATGCCAAGGGCTTGCCTGGACACTGAGCATCCCACCAGGAAGGGCCTTAGGCTCAGCTCCGCTTCTCACAGGAGAGGGAGCACAGTCGAGACTGGAAAAGACAAGAGCTTTCTAAGTGGAGGAGGAGAATCTGCTTCTGCCACCGAGTGCGACAGCTCCTACAATAACCTCAGACTGGGAAGTTCCAAGACTTTCGTATTTCCACCCGTGTTTATTCAATCATAGATACGTATTTTTCTTTCACAGTTAGAAAGAACTCTAGAGGCCTCATTGCCCTGAGCATGCATTCTGCTATGGAGTGTGTCCTATATCCACCTCTAATAAATCCTTCTCATGTCTCTCTTTAAAAAAAGTCTTTGAAAACCTAAACCAAGCACCATATTTTGCAGAAGGAAATAAACCTAGAGAGGTCCTGTGACTTACTCAGGACCACACAACCAGGTAGTAGTGGGGCAAGAACCACAGATATCTTAGATAGACTGTTCAGACTCAGCTTTCAGAAAGACCCGTCCCCTCCCCAAGAGCTCATTATGAACACTCTACAGTATTCTAGCTCCTTTGATCTCACACTGACTTCCAAACCAATTCTCACTTCTGGTCATGGAAGGACACACACCAAGGTCCACCAGACTTAAAGTTCAGGGACCTGAACCAAGTCACCAGGACTGTATGTCAAGCCTCCAGAAATCAAAGGCAGATAAGCTCCCTCCCAGCCTTGGCCTGAAGGCACGTGACCTGGGGCCAGGTACACCCTCATGAGAACAGTACTCTGCCCTCCACCTTCCCGCCAGGGACCTGACACTGGTTCCCTTATTTTCCGTGTTCTCACCTCCGCTTTAGTGAGGAGAACACTGAGTCATGAAGAGTAACATGTTTCTCTCTATACATGGATCTGCCCTGTTGCATAAGGTCTGGCTTCAGCTCTAACTCTCAGAACAATAAAACCTCTGATTCTTGAGGGTTCGATTCAGATCATTCCTCACCTTTTCAGCTAGTTTGGGTCTTTTGTTGGGGCATCCACAATCCTGAAAGTGGGCAGCTCCTCTTATTTTGCTCACCGGGGATCTCACTTGCTTCTGCTGGTTCTGGTTCTGGTTCTGTTGTCCCCAGCTTCTCTTCTGAATGGCAGAATGGCATCTTTTCAGAATCGAAGCCGGGGCCCCGTCCCCTGTTAGACCCCATCCCCTCTCTGCTTTGCTTCAGGATGGAGTGCAAGTTCTTTCCTTTAGCGTCTGGGGGAGTCTGGGGATCCAGTCCAAGTTCTCAAACTGCAGGCTGCGCTGGACCTGGTTTGCAGATGAATTTGTTTAGCCCTTAATACCCTAGTAATTTAAATACTTCATTGCAAAATATTTCCATTTCTCTTGAGAAGAAAAAAATGTTACTCTTGGTGACTTCATTTTTCTCCTCAGTAAAATGGGGGTAAGAACACAGAAAATAAGTGAAAGGTGTTTGGCCAGTGAACACTACCATGTTATGTTATTAATATATGTTTACCACACATAAAATTTATATTTATCTTGGGGAACTGGCACACATACAAGGCACATGTTGATTATCCCTCATCCCTAACCTCCCCACTCTTCTTCCTTCCACGGATCCTGTCTCTGGAGTCTGTCTTCCCGCTTCCTACACTATATCTTTATATTTTGTGTTTCTCGTATTAAAGAAACCATGCAACATTTAGGCTTCTGTGTCTGGTTAATTTCACTTGACGTTATGGTCTCAAGATCCATTCATTTTCTTATAAATGACTCAAAGTCATCCTTCTTTAGGGCAGACCAGTACTCTATTCTGTGTATATACCACATTATTTCATCCATGAACCTGCTGATGGACACCTAGGCTGCGTCCATAATTTATATTATGTCAGCTAATGCCACGGGTTTGTCCGGAGTCAGCCACAGCTAAGAAGTGACCCACTCTAAAAAGAGCAGGAGCTCAGTCTTTACCCCTTCCTTGCATTCAGTCCCGGCAGCGCCTGGTTAAGTCCCCCTAGAAGGATTTGAATTTGTGACTCTTAACTGAGTTTGTGCCCAACATTCATTGTCCCCACTTTCAGAGCAGCACCCAGACACACGGGTTCCCTCTATGTTTTATTAGCCAGAGCCCAAGCACTCTGCACCTGGTTATTTTTTAAAATTAGTACACGTTTGCAGCACATAATGTTTGCATTCTCCGTGTGGAGCTACTGCATGTACCCAGCACATCTCTAGTCCTCTTTTTATCCCCTTCCTCCCCAGTGTCCCCCTCCCTTCATCTCTAGACCCCCTTCCCATTTGAGAAGGGCGTATCTCCTTGTTTTCTGCTCTTTTTTTTATCTTGCTCTTTATTTATAGTTAGTTTTCTCATATAAGAGAAACCATGCCATATTCAGTTCGTGAGTCTGATTCATTTCACTTAACATTATCCTCACAAACACTTGTATATAAAGGCATAGTAATTTTGTTCCCAATAACCAACAACTGGGGGAAAGCAGTGTCCATTCACCAGTGAATGGCTGAGGAATCTATAGAGTAACCCAGGCAATGGAATTCTGTTCAGCAATGAAAGGAACTTGCTGCGGATGCATGCAACAATGTGAATGGATCTCAGAGGTGCCGCGCTGGTGAAATAAGCCAGCTGCATGTACAATCCCATCTGTACAAACGGAAACTGATCCATGGTGACAAAACCCAGTTCAGTGGTTGCCTGAACTCAGGCCAGGGGTGAAGGGAGTTGTAAATCTCAAAGAGGCTTGAAGAATCCTTGGAAGAGGATAGTCATGTGCAAATCATTATTGTGATGGTGGTTTCACGGGTATCTGCCACTGTCAAAGCTCATGAAATTGCACTCTTCGCATGCATGTAGTTTAGCATGTAAGAAAGATTTCTTAGTAAATTTGAAAAGAAAAAACATTGAAAACACAACCCCTGCGATGTTTATCATATTAGTGAGCTGTGTGTTGCTGAGGCCAAATTTCTCTGAAAAACAATTTGAAGGAAGAAATTTTATTTTGGCAGTTTCAGTCCATGGACACTTGGCATCATTGCTGCTGGGCTTTGGGTGAGGTGACACATCACAGTGGAAGGCCATGGCAGAGGAAAGGCATTCACCACGTGGCAACCAGCAAGCAAAGAGGGAAGGAGCCTGAGAGGAAAGGGCTGGGGTCCGGATGTAATCACCAAGAGCAAGTTCCCAGGATGCACTCCTTCCAACTGGGCTCCACCCCTACACTTTCATTGCATGGTTCCAGCAAATAGTGATTCCACTGATCGGTTAATATACTCATAAAGTTCTCATGATCATCCTCTAAAAGCCCCATCTCTGAACACTGAAGACACTGGGGAGAGATTTTAGATTTAAATCATAACACAAACTTTTGATGGCACAAACCTCACTCAGCAATTTCTGTTTTTTGCAGTTAATTCTTATCTGAAATGTGTAAAAGAACTAATAAGAAGGCTTACTCCATGAGAAAGAGCTCTATAATATTATGTTCTGTAGCAGTTTGATGTTTTCCATGCAATCTTTGCAAGTCTACTTCAGTTTTGAATTTATGCAGCAGTGTTTATATATACACTACACATGCAATTAAGCCATACATATATAGCCATGTTATAAAGTGTTTAATAAATGATTAAGGTGATGATAAATAGGAAAGGAAAGAAAGAGAAGAGGAAAAGAAAGGCATGAGGCCATGCCTCCCTTGATTGGCCCTGGAAGCTAGAGAAGTCTCCACGAAAGCTGCTCACCTATACTGACTGGGCTTGTCACTGAATTCACCTCTCACTTTCTGTGTTCACACGTGCACGGAAACGAAGTGCTGCCTTCCTTTTGGTGTGCCTGGAGGACACTTGCCTCACTGCTTCCCTCTCAATTCCAATTTTTCTCTGACTGTATAGTAGTCAGAGTTTCCCTAACAAAGACAAGAAAAAAAAAAAGCTTCATAGTAAGTGATAAATGGTGAGGTAGGAGAAAGGTGGTAGTGGGCACCATCTTTTATCTTAATACCAAATACCAAATTTCTGTTCCCACAGTCTACCCCTGACCTCACTCAGCAATTTCATTCAGATTTTCCATCATTAACTTAATAGGCATCTACCCACCTTTTACCAAAATGCAATAAGTGAGGTGATCATTTTTCTAAAGATAAAAGTGACTCCTCTGTTCTCCTGGTCACTCCTTACTCAAGCTGATGCTTACCTGTTTTAACTTTAGCTCTCTTTGGTTCCTTTGGATATCTCAGTTCTCTGGCTTTATCTGTAAAGACTGGGGAAGCCAGGAGGTAAATTTTTAGCTAGAAGATTTGACCACTCCTGGTACTTCTGCATAAATGAAAATAGTCAGTTTCTTTTAGCCTCAATTATCTGCATGATTATCTCAGTCCATGTAGATATGGGTGCAGAATCTTAAGAAAAGTAGATTTTTTTTCCTCAATCCATTTCTCATTGTCAGCCACATTTATTGTGTGTCAACTGTATAAAGCAACTATGAATTAAATATTTAGATGTTGCTGATGCTACTCATCAACCTCTTAATGACCTAATGGCAGAAACAGGATCACTGGAATGTCTGACATGACCAGCTGCAAGGATACAAGGACATACAATGCACATGTTAAAGGAATGTAGAAGCTAGCAGGTAAGAACGAGTAAGCCAAGAAAGGGCAGCTGCTACAAAAGGGATTATATTGCAGTACTGACTCCTAAGTGTAGTAGGATTTGGGGGAAGAAACAGACAAGGCATGGAAGTCGAAAGTTCACAAATATTCAGTGGGCAATTATTCTATACTAGCCTTTGCCTCTTACGCTTTTTCTCCCTCCAATCCTCATGGAGGTGCACTGATACTCCTATATCACCCAAATTGTTGCTACATGTTGAGCTGAGAGCTAATCATGTAGTGCTTTGAGAACCCTTGAGAAAAGAGGAATCCACATGTCATAACACAGTCGCTGCAGGCCAGTGAGCAATCCATCCTCCACCATGTTTTTGGTGGCACGCATGTTGTTCAGGCACAACTCTCTGCCTCATCTTCTATAGGGCACAGAAGGGTAAGATTCTTGGTTTTGATAAGAGAAACATAGAAAGTAAATCATAGGAAATTAAAAACAAGGAAAGTCTGGCAAATGATGTTCCAAGAGTCACATTTATCTCCATTGTTGATGAAGTTTACCTTCCGGAGAGGAGATTACTGACTTTCCTTTAGCAGCACCACAGTATGATAATCGTTTCTCCATTTGAGTAGAGAAAACCATCATATGGTGGTGTTTAAGGTCTCAAATCCCGAAATACACACTGTCCCCATCCCATTCTTCTTTAACACAAACACTGACACAGCAGTTCACACAGAGAAGCATCATCCACTGGACCAACTGGCTTCTCAGACATGGTCAAGGCTTTCTCCCACTACAAATTAAATTGCTCTTGGAGCAAAACCCTCGTTAAAAGGCACTGGATGAGCCTGAAACAGAATGATTTGCCAAAATATCAGAGTTTAACAGGCTTATTCCAATAGAGGCATTTTAAAGTAACACTCATCTTCTTAATAATACCTGAAGACATAAATATGGGCTTTGGGGACAATTTTAAGAGCAGAGTCCAGTTTTCTCTGAGAATTTTCCCTGCTGCATCACAAGCCCTTTCATCCTTCTATACATTTCATGAAGCCACAAGAGGCTTTGCAATTTGGTCAGCCTTCTCTCTCCTTCAGAGACTCTAAACATCTGCTATGATTTTCACAACTGTTAATTCCATATTTGGGCCTTCAGAGGGCAATTTTATTTCCTCTCTTTCCACATTCCTGAGATAACACATTATAGACTGACCATATCACAAAGATAAGAAACTGAAAGTGTTCATTGAGTCTGAGAAAGGATTATTAGACTTAGAACCTCAATATACTGATTGGAACATCTGGAGTAGGTGAAGCAGGACTTTTCAATAGTGAAAGGGAAGTGTGAAAAATGGGATGAGACCATGAAAAATTACTGGCATCACTGGGCCTATTCCTGAGTATAGGACACTATGGCCTTTTTCCATACTGGATTTTGTGAGTGGGGTGAGTACTGAGCTGTTCCATGTCAGTTTTCCAACTTCAAATATTCATTCTTCTTTTAATCCTTTAATATATAATGTGAGATGGTGAAAAGGACACTAACGGGGGAAGATGATAGGAAGGAAGGAAAGAATAAAGAGTGAAAGAAATAAAAAAAAATCCTTAAAAGCTTGGACTCAAATCTTAGTTTCATCAGCATACCTCACATAACTAGAGCAATCATTCTTTAAATTCATCTGGAAGCAGAACAAACCTAGGCAATCCTAGGTAACAAGGCAAGGCAGAAGTCCTCAGTCTCTCTGACTTGAAATTATACTATAAAGCTACTATGATAAAACCAGCATGGTACTGGCAAAAAAAAAACAGATTGGAGGACCAGCGAAAAGATTGTAAGATGCAGGCACAACTACAAATACACTCAGCCACCTTATTTTTGACAAAGGGGCCAAATATGATCACTGGAAGAAAGATAGCCTCTTTATTAAATGGTGCTTGTAAAACTGACTCTCTACATGCCAAAAACTGAAACTAGACCCATGTCTCTCATATGAATTAAAGACAAAATGGATCAAAGATCTAAATATTAAAATAGAGACATTAAATCTACTGGAAAAGACAGTAGTTAATAATCTTGAAGACATAAGGGTAGGCAGAGAGTTCATAAACAAAACTCACTGCACAGGAAGTACTTCAAAGTATCAGCAACTGGGCTCTCATCTTGTTAAAAAGCTTTTGCACATCAGAGAAATCACCAACAGAGTGAAAAGAAAACCCACAGAGTGGGGAAAAAATTAGCCAGTTTTTCCTCAAAGGACTTCTATCTAGAACATATAAATAGTTGAAAAAATCAGACTCATTAAATACAAAGACCCAATCCAAAAAATGGGCATCAAATATATAGACACTTCTCAGATGAAGAAGTAGAAATAGCAAATAAATATATGAACTAATGTTTAACATCACTGGTTATTTGAGAAATACAAATTAAAACAACACTAAGATTCCATCTCATCCCAGTAAAAACAGCTGTCATCATTGAAAAGAAAGATTTGTGCCTATATTGTTTGATCAATTATGCATGCCAATATCTTGCAATATGAGCAACTACTTTGAAGATAGCAATACACAACATACTAACCAGTTACTCACCTACAATCTTATTTTGAAATTTTGTACTGCTGTTTTTATTATTTTTTCTTTAAAATAAAAAAATAGTCTTAGTTCCACAACTCAGTATCTGTTACTTACACAAAATATTTTCTGTACCTTTTTAAACCTCAAGTTTCTGCTTCAGAAAAAGAGAATTGTTATGGATTTAAAACTGATGGTAAAATTAACATCAGCTGAATTAAATCAGCATGGTGCTGAGTGTAGATCTTCCACCTGAGGAAAGTTGCCAGCATAGAGACACGGAGAAGATGAGCGAGGCGTTGTGGGTTTCTCTGAGTGTTGCTGTTTTGAGCCCTTGGTTCTCCTGGAGGAGCTCATCATGAGCTTCCCCAGTGTGAGTAGGACCATTGTCATCAGAGGAGCTCGGGACCTCGTTGGTGAAAGTGGCTGTGGTTCCCTTTGGGGAGCTCTGGTCCTTATATGGAGCATCGCTTCCTAGCTCCAGAGGGGAAGGTGTGTGCTGTTTAATCTCCAGGACAAAGTCCTTACGCTGGCTTTCTGGAATGTACTTGGCTGTTCTTATCAATGAAGGAGCTCAGGACCTCTGTGTCACTGAGGATGGCTGTGGTGCAAAACAAAGCCCTGGTCTTTGTTGTGAGTGTGACTTCTCAGCTCCAGCGTAGAACCCTCAACCTATCAGCACAGCTTTTTCACCCTGCTGGCATAGATTTTCTAGCTTCCACCACTGGCCTTTGGGTCTTCCCAGCACAGATCTGTAAAATAGACTGGCGTGAGTCCTTCTCATGGGCTCTAGACCTCTAGTTGGATACATGGGAGGCATTGTCACGAGCTCTAGGTCTTCATCTGGACTCATGCAGGACATTGCTGTGGGATCCAGGCCCTTGGCTGAATATTCTGAGCCTTTAGTGTTGTAGACAGATTTCCTGCATTTTCTTATGTTTTACTCTGGGTGACCATCATAAAATAATATTATAAATTCTGTGTCCTAATTGCAATTGTTCTCCTCACAACCTGTGACTGCAAGAAAAGTCCCTACTTTCCAAGGTATTGAATTATATGAAAATATAACAAACATATAGTTGTATATCAATACACATACATATGTAAAACAGAGTAGTTACTAATAAAATGTCAATGAAATGTCTTTGAAAATGTAGCTAAAGTTTTACCATGAATGGCCCTGTACCACCACACTCCTATTGCATATGGCACTGTCCCTACCACACAACTCAAAAAGCCCTGCTATTGCTTGTTAGGTCCATGTCCCTTATGGGACTGGGAGTTTCTCCATGGCAGCCACTAGCCCATGTCACTGGTGAGCCCTTGGACCTGGTACGATCCCTTACACAAAGACACATTTATCAATATTTATGACATGATTAACTGGATATCATCAAAATCTCCATGCCTAACTCAGAAATCAGAGGTTTCATTATCATGCCTGTTGGACATCTTGGATTTCTAGATGTGATTTGCAATTTACCTCCCCAGAGTGAGCCTCAGTGTTGTTAATCACCATAAAGAGTCTTCTTGGTACAGAAGCAGCAATATCTGTAGGTTTGGTACACTTTACACCAATTGCTTGAGATCAGAAGTTCTGGATTTTTTACATTTTGGGGGTTTTACATACAATGATACTTTGGGGGTGGACCTAAGTCTAAACACAAAATTCATTTATATTTCAATGTATTGTATGCACTTAACTCAATGCTAAGTTTATGCAGTATTTTTACTGCACCCAGATTTTGACCATGACCATGAAGTCAAGTATGGAATTTTCCACTGTTGCATCATGTTGACAGTTCAAAATATTTCATGTTTAAGAGCATTTTTTATTTCAGATTTTTGGATTAAGTATTCTCATCATGTATTTGTTCTTTTGCTTTCATTTTGCCAGTTGGGAGAGAGAAATTCACGTTGAGATGAAAATCCCAATGTAATTTTATTAAGAGGTGGAATTCCATCTTCAGCACCACCAAAAAAGAAAGGAGGTGCTTTGGGAAAGAGATTAAATCGCTTACCCTTATGATTGGAATGAGCGCCCTTATGAAAGAGACCTCAGCAGCTGGCAGCCCCTTTATTCTTCTGCCCCTCTGCCACAGGAGGACACTAGAGAAGATGCCATCTGTGGAACAAAATACAGCCCTCACCAGACACTGTCTCTGCCGGCCCTT
Organism: Dolichotis patagonum; assembly: GCA_004027295.1. NCBI lineage: Eukaryota > Metazoa > Chordata > Mammalia > Rodentia > Caviidae > Dolichotis > Dolichotis patagonum. Next base: position 332,662 of record PVJX010000089.1, read on the forward strand.
GCTTTTGACTCCCTGTCCTCTAGAAACATGAGGAATAAATTTCTCCTTTTTGTAAATTACTTTGTCTCAAGTGTTTGGTATTAACAATACAAGCAAACAAAGGCAAGCCCTCACTCTTTATTGGTGTCAAAAACCACCTTGCACCCCCACTCTATTTTTGGCCTTTTATCACTTTCTGTCATTGATTGCAATTTTACAGTGGAAATTGTTCTGTTTTCTTTGTAGTCCCAAATATTTCAAAAATTGCAAACTAGCTTATCTTACATATTTAAAGAAAAAAAAAGAAAAACAAAAAAGCTCGGGGAGGAGAATATAATGGAAGAATAAAGGTCCTGAAAGGAAATCAGAGACCAAATTGCCCTCAAACACTGCATACCGAAGGCAGTATTCAGTGCTAGTGGACAGTTTGTTCGAAGCCTCCATCTTTGTTTTAGCTAGAGAAGACTACAATAAACACACTCAATGACTTTTTTCACTAATGTCATTAAATAAAATATTAATTTAGTAACACGTATAGTGTTGATGAGTTTTATAAGTTCATATCTTCACTACTATCCCTATCAAGATATTAAGCATCATGTTCTTAGCATTTTCCTGTATGTTCTGTGTGTCCTTTTTCATATCCCCTCTTATGACCCTGCTATACATAAGCAGACCTTAACATTTTGAGCTTCATAGATTATTTCTTAGAACCTCATGAAGATACAGATCTCCCCCACTAGGGCAGGAGACTGGTGGCATATGGATTTCAGAATTAGAAACCCAAACTAGTTATAATTGTTTCACTTGATCATTCAAAATCTTTTTCTCTTGGTGTTGGGAAGACAATAACAAAGAAAAATGATGCTGTTCCCTGCTTCTTCGCTTGATCTTATAGCGAGGAGAAAGATTATAAATAAGCAAATAAGCCAATTAAAAGAATTAGGGCTAAGCAGCGAGGGCAGCAGTGCAGCGGGGGCTGAGGCTGAAGAACAGCAGTAGGAGGCTGCTTTACAGATGCGCACTGAGGATTCAAGGAGCCTCTCAGAGCTGATGGTAGTTTCACGGAGATAAGATGAAAGGAATCTGGCCATGTGAAGAGGTGGAGGAAAACCTTCCAGCAGAAGCAACTGTTTCACTGTGGCCCAAGTAACCCACCTTGCCCACCACCACCACACACACACACACACACACACCACTCAAATTCTATTCAAAAAGAATTTCATTCTCCCACTTATGGAGCAAGCTAAGAACTTACATTTTCACAGAATGTTACTTTTAGGTCCTGCAAAGATTTTTTTTTTATGAGTATCTACTGACTGCATAAGAAGTCACCACAAAGTCTAATGCAGCAATAATAATTTAATTATCTCTCATGATTTGCATGAGTTAAAAGTTCAGGGAGCATTTGACTGGACAGTTCTGTCCCACAGCATCTCATGAACTTGCAGCTGTGCTTGGTAACACTGGAAGAGCAAGAGATGGCCAGCTGTCTCCTCGATAATATCACCTCAAGGATTGTCTATGTGGTATCTGTGGATAAATTACTATTCACCAAACAAACAAAAGGGCTCAAAGGAGGAGATTTACATTTGTTGGGAGAGTGGCATGATTCTAGAAGAGTATACAGGAAGTAGGAAGTATCATTGCAATCATCTTCAGAAAATGCAACCAACCATGGGTAGGGTAGAAAGTCAGACAAGAAAAGGAAATTCCAAGAGTGAAGAAAATAGATCCAATAAAGAATAAAAGCAGCTAGAAAGTATGACATTCATTCAAGGGATCATGAAGAGAAGGAGAAAGTATCAGTTTGGATGCATGCAGTCTCAGAAAAGGAAAGGGGGAGTGAGAAATTTCTGACATAATTGTTCTTTTAAAAAATAGACAAACATTTTTCCATCACAGTAAATTCAAAACTAAGTCAGATATGCTTGCTTCAGCAGGGGCCTGACACCATGATCTAGGACTCAGATTCTTTTCACAACTCAGCTCTTTCATCTTCAATATATCACATTTCCTGCAATGAGGTTTCCCTTATGGTCTCAAGGTGACTGATGCAACTCTGGGCACTATGTTCACATCTAGCATTGTCCAGAGCCAAATATAAACCTCTTCCTGCTCAAGATCTTTTTCTTATATGTGAAAAAATACCATGCATACCTATCATGATCCATGGACCAGATCTAGATGCCATGCCTATCTATGAACCAATTACAGGTAGAAGTAATATGTAAATTGACATAATTGGTTTAAGTCATGTAGTACCATATGGAAAAGAGTAGAAACAGGAGGAAAAGTTCACTGGTAGTGAGAGAATCATTGGACCAATCATCTTGGGGTTTTGATGAGATCAAAAAATCACTACATTGACAGAATGAAAAGAAGTTGGGAGAATGGCAGATGGTTAGAGTCTGATGCTTAACTGACTGTGCAGGATGCAGGACAGTTCTGAAACAGTGGGAATATACAGTGGGTGAAAAACAAGTAACAGATCTGAGAAGGGTGACAAATTAAAAGAGCAAGAGAAACATGACCCATGGGGAAATTAAAGACTCCTAAAATTGAATGAGAATAATTGGAGGAAATGAAATGGTGGATATCAGTTAGCAATTAAATGTTCTGCTATGAGATCTACAACTTTTCTTTTTTCTTTAATTTTATTTTAAAGATAATTAAACCAAATGAAATGAAACAGAAGATTGCCAATCAAACAAAACAATGAGATCAATACTCATTGGAAATCAACAATGGCTACCATAATGTCTCATGTTATGTTGAAAATAGTTGCCCATACCATAAGACATAATAAAATCAAACAAAACAGAAGAAAATAAAGCCAATCAAGACAAAACAATGAAAATGATACATGACTTTAAAACAAGATAATAGGAAATCAACAATGGCTACCATAGTAAAGCTTGTTACCTTCAAAATAGTTGCCCATACTATCAGACATAATAGAATCTAACAAAACAAAACAGAATAAAACCAAACCAAACAAAATAATTAAAATGATACATCACTTCAAAACAAGGTAATAGGGAATTAACAATGGCTACCATACTCCCTTTTAGACATTCCCTTCCCTTTCATCATCACAATACTACTATACATTTTGGATACTACTAACTTCTTCAGTTTTTTGTACTAGAGAGACAACACGATGTTTGCTCATGTGAGTCCAAACCATTCCACTCATGAGCATGATCGCAAGTTGCATCCATTTACCTACAAGAGCCTCGAGGTTATCTTTCTTTGTAGTTGAATAGTTTTCCATTACCAAAAATATGGTATCTTTTCTATCCATTCTGAAGCTGACCCTGCTTTTTTCTGGGTTCCCATCAAATGGGGCATTGTCTTGTCTCTTCTGACTTTTAGTCCATGAATTTCCTTTTGAGTTAAATCTATTTCTTGTATAAAGCATATTGATAGATCCTATCTCCCAATGCACTCTGTCTGTGTTTCTTTTTATTGGCGAGCGAGGCCATTTACATTAATTGTTACGATCAACATGCACTGGCTCATTTCTACCATGCTATATTCCTGCCGTTGGTGCTCCACTTTTCCCCTCTGTTCAGTTGCCTGTCCTGCTAGGCAATCCCCCTCTGCTACTGTGAGATCTACTTTTCAGTGTAAAACATAAGGACCTTTATAACTTCCAGCAGTATAAATTTATGAGGAGAAGTTGATGGCCACCAGCTTCCAAATGCTCCCCTTGACAACAGTCTTCTATTCCACAGCCAGAATAATTTATGTAAATAATCTATTTAATGACATTAGTACCCTGTTTAAGGTCTTCTAATGCTCCTGCAGCTGCTATCAGGATGAAATACAAACTCTAGTGTTTCTCACAAGACTCATTCTTTAATTTGGACTCTCTATCCCATTTTTATCTGTGGGATGTTTCTCCAAACTTTTGATCATATAGTTTTACCATAAAATATTCTGGTCAACTTGTTTCTGTAGTGCATATTAAATACTTTTATGATTAAAAAAATGTGTGAAGAAGAATAGAAAATGAAACAGACGTACTATATAAGCAGTTAATGTAGAGTGAAAAGAAATTGGTTTTGAAATAGATAAATACACTAACATAGTTGAGGTCACAGTTCCTCTTTCTCAATAACTTATAGAACAATAATACAGAAAATCAGTATTAATAGTGATTAATACTGTAGTTATTAATAGTAATAACTACACAAAATAGTGTAGTGGAGAAGGACTCCACTACACTATCAAAATTTTTGTCTAACCAATATTTATAGACCATTCCACCCAACAGGTACAAAATGCTCATTCTATAAAAGGACCTAGAGAACATGTAAGTTAGAACACACCTGGCATCATTTAAAACTACAACAAATGTAGAAGAATAAAAATTGAATAGTATGTGCCTTCCAAAAACAATGTAGTCAAACTAGAAATTCACAAGAAAATTTTCAAGTTCTTAAAAACTAGACAACACACTTCTAAATAATTCATAAATCAAAGAGGAAACATCAATGGAAAATTTTAAAATATATGATTGAATGAAAATTAAAATACAATACAAAAAAATGGGAAGAAACAGTTAAAGCAATACAAGGATGGGAATTTATAGCATTAAGTGTAGATATTAGAAAAACCAGAAGTTTGAAATCAATAATCTAATCTCCCATTTCAAGAAACTAGAAAAGGAAAAGGAAAGTAAATTTAGTAGGAAGAAGGAAGGAAATAATAAACACAAGATCAGAAATTTAAGTCATAAATAATAAAGTAAGTAAGTGCAACAAAGAATTGGTTCTTCACAAAGAACTTCCATAAAACTATCAGCATTGACATAGAAAATAAGACACAAATTAGCAACATCAAGAATATAACAAGCGATTTTACAGATTTTGTAGGCATCAAGTAAATAATAAGGAAATATTATAAACAATTACAGTCATGTACATTTGCCAACCTAGATAAAACAAACCCAGCTCCTTGAACAATACTAGTTTCCACAATTAACTTGGTGTAAAATAGATAAATTATTAAAGAAATTGAGTATGCAATTTTAAAAACACTAGAAGAAAATTCTCCAAATCCAGATGACTTCACTGTAAAATTCCTAAAATATTTAAAGAATGAACATGTCCTTCAGACATAGCAAAGAAAAGTAACAATAAGTTTATTTTTTAAAGCTACCAACAACAGAACCAAAGACAGTGAAAAAAAAGGAAAATTACGAGTACAGTGGTACTCTGGGAGCACTCTAAATGTCAGCACTTGGGGAGAAAGAGGCAGGAGGGTCACAAACTCAATGCTGATCTGGGTGATTCAGTGAGTGATCAGGCGATCTTATCACAAAACATAAACAAGACAAAACAAAATTAAAGAACTGAGGATATAGCTCAGTGCAAGGCCTCAGGTTAAATCTCTAATGCTGGAGAAAAAAATATTCTCATGGAAATAATCTCAGCGATTCTTGGGGAAATGGTAGCAATTAGAATTCAGCCATATATAAAAATAATGATATATTATAAATGAGTGAAATTTATTCAAATTATATAAGGCTGTCTCGATGTTTGAAAATTAATGATTACACTGAAAAAATTAACAGGCTACAAGAGAAAAATCGTGAATCTGTCAATCATCAACTCAAAATTGATTAGATAATGAACTTAGATACTATAAAATTCAGAAAAGAATATAGAAAAAAAGTATTTCTGACCTAAAGTTAGGAAAAAAGTTATTTTCCTATGACATTAAAAGTATAATCTCTAAAAGGAAAAACTGATTAATTTGAATTCAGCAAAATTAAAAACTTCTTCTTGGTGAAAAACCCTGTTTAATGGATAAAAGAGCAGTGTAACAAAAAAAAATGGAGAAAAAGATCAGCAGCATAATGGGAGAGTGTATTTACAAACCACATATCTGACAAAGAAGGAGAAATTACAATATGTTAAAAAAAAACCCTCAAAACTTAACACTGAGAAGCATACAATCTAAACAAAACATATACAAAATAAATGAAAACACATTGGACTGAAAAAGACACAGGAATAGCAAATAGGTACATGAACTTGGCATGGTGGTGCACTCCTGTAATCACAGCTACTTGGAAAGATGAGGCAAGATCACAAATTAGAGACCAGCCTAGACTGTATAGACCCTCCTCTCAAAAAGACAGGAAGGGAAGATGGAATGAGGGAAGGAGGGAGGAAGGGAGAGGGGAAGGAAGAATAAAAAAAAAAGAAATTAAAAGAAACAACCACACAAAAAATCGTTACTCATCAGGGGAGTGTAAATTAAAACTACCAGGAGACATTGCAGGTTAAAATAAAAAAAGTAGTGACAACACCGAATGTAGGTAAAATGCAGGGCAACAGTATCACTGATACATTCGGGGGAGTGTAAAGCTCTACACTCACTCACAAAAAGGCTTCTAAAACTATACAAGTAACTAGCACACAACTGAGTACTCCCACTCCTGGGCATTTATCCAAGAGAAATGAAGACTTACGTTCACACAAGTCTTGGGATATGAATGTGTAGAGCAGCTTTATCTGTAGTACATAGCAACTTAGATACCTTCACTTGGTGAATGGTTAAATATTCAGTGCTACATTCATAAAATGAAAGGCTTCAGCAATAAAAAGGCACAAACTACTAATATTCATACAAAATTATGGTAAGTGGAAAATAGTCAAACCCAAAAACATACATACATTTTATTCCACTTGTGTAATAACCTTGAAATGACTAAATCACAGAAACATAACAGATTAACTATTTATCGAAGTTAGAGAGTGTGGTGAAAAGGAAGTGGGTATGACTATAAAAGCAAAACGTGATGAAACAATTTACATCTTGACTGTATCAAGGTAAAGTCTTGGATGTGACACTTTATTACAAATTTACAAAATGATACCATTGCACGAAAATAGGTAAAGGGTACCCAAGACTTCCTTGTGTTACTTCTCACTACTCTATGTCAACCCACAATTATCTCAAGATTAAAAGTTTAATTTAAGAAACTGACATACTTCAACCTCTAGATCTAAAAACTGAGTGAACACAAAGCAGTATAAATACAAAGAAAAGCATGAAGGCACATTACAGCCAGCTTTGTGTCTGAAAACAAGAGATTAAGGATAAATCTTAAAAGCAGCCAGAGGAAAAAAGACCCATTAAAAACGTATTACTATAAAATGAATCACAACTAACTTCTCACCAGAAATAAGGAAGCTTAAAGACAATGGGATAATATCTTTCATGTGTTGAGAGAATAAAAGAATCTGCCACAACTCTGTATCTAGAAAAATATCTTTTGAAAAGGAGAGTTCTGCCTTTCGCTATGTTAGACACAGTTCTCAGAAGGTCCCATGACTGTATCTTGGTGTTACACTCTCTCAGGTCTCCTATCCTTGAATGTTGGCAGGGGAAGACCTGTGACTCACTTCTGATCAGTTGGAACAGTGAAAGTTGACTGAATGTCACTGTCATCAACAATTTTTACATGTGTGTTTGTATACATGTACATATACATGCATACATAAATGCAAGGAATAAACAATAACTATGCAAATTAAAATTTTTATTATAGTACAAGGCACATTGCCTTTTACTCTCCCTCAAAATACTTCATCTGGCTTCAAATATGCTTTGTTGTTGTCTCTTTCTGAAGCACTTCTGGAGGTCCTCTTTCATGAGTGTCTTTATGAGCTGTTTTAATAATATGTGAAAGCTATTGCTCAGAACCATCCAACAGACAGGTAAGCTTCTAAAAATATAACAAACATTATGGTGTGTCCTCACCCCCCTTATTTACTGGCACCAAGAGACTTCTGGCTCTTTCCCAAGTCAAAAAGATCATAAAAGGTAAACATTTTTAACCAATTCAGGATATCAAAGAGGACCTGACAAAGCAGGTAAGGACTCTCATGAAAGAGGACTTCTGGAAGTGCTTCAGGAAGAGATGAGGGCAGTAGGATAAGTGTGTTTGAAATGAGTGGAAATACTGTAAGGGGATTAATGAAAATGTTTCTTTTACCATAATAATTTTTTTTAGTGTTTAAACATTCACTGTATTTTTTGATCAAATCTTATATATTTAAATACACCCATGTGTGTACACACACACACACACACACACACACACAAACTTGCCTGTTTTCTTAGCACTTATGATAGGGATTCCTCTTTTTAGCCTTGAAACACACGTGTCATATGCTGTGGTTTAAATGTGATGTGCCTTCTAAGGACTCGTGTACTGAAGACATGATGTCCAATGCAGCGATGACCAGAAGAGTTCCAGAGATGTGACTGGATCATAAGGGCACTGACCTCCTCCATGGACTGATCTAGTTATGAGTTCGGAGCTGAATGGTCTATCAGGAGGCAGTGGGCCACCAGGGCCATGGCTTTGAAAGGTGTAACTTGTCCTTCTTCCCAGACTCTCTCACTCAGCTTTCCTGCCTGTCATGACATAAGCTGCCCTTTGGCCATGATTTTCTGCCCAAAGGCTACAAGCGCTGGGAGTCAGCTGACCTGTTGAAACCATAAGCCCAGCTAAGCCTTTCCTCCTGTACCCTGTGTATGTTTTGTCACGGCAGCAGAGAGGCAGCTACTGCATCAAGTCAAAAATGCCCATGGAGAGTATTACATGGTAGGAAACTGGCAGCGACCACTAGTAAAGGGAGACTAAGACCTGCAACCTTAAGAAGGTGAGTTTTGGCAACAGCTGTGTGAGGTTGTAAGAGATTTTTGAGCTTAGGACCAGAGAGGAACCAACACCTCCACTGCAGCTTTGTAAAACCTGGGCAGAGACCCCAGCTAAGTCACGCACACTAAGTCACTCCTGACACACAGATAATAAATGTGTGCTGTTTTAAATGTGAAACTAGGGGGTGGTCATTTGTTGAACAGTAATAAATAACTGCTGCAAAGGAAGAAATTTGATTGAAAAATCCTCCAGATAACAATTATAAAACCCAGACTTGACTCAGGGCATAGCTAAGTGAGTGTGAGCTTAGTGTGGAATTAAACCATAAAACTGATGAATAAATAAATAAATAAGCTATATTAAACAATCTTAATCTTCTTAAAAATCATCATTACACAAATTAAATGGACATTTGTCATTGATAAATATATAATAAGTTCTTTGGATTCAATGATACTTAATTAAATTTAATATCAGAAACAAATACTCCCAAAACAAGACAATGAGACCAAATATGAGAGAACTCATATTTGGAAATTACAGTATGCATTTCCAAATGATTCAGGGGTCAATTAATAGTTTAAAATTGAAATTAAAAAACATTTGAACTGAATGAGAGCAGAATACAACATCAAATATCTTGGAATACAATTGAAAGGAAATTATATCAGAAATTCCCATATAAGAAGGAAGAAAACTCCAAATAATTTATGTTATTTTCAAACTTGAATAGCTAGAAAAAAGAAGGCCAATTAAACTCTAAGAAAGTAAAAGAATGGAAAGATCATTTCAGAATTTAAAGAGGAAACATTGATAGAGAATAATAAAAGAATAAACAGAATTTATTTACTTAAAAAGAAAATCCCTTTACAATACTGACTAAAAAATAAAAAAGAAAGAATATATTGCCATTCTGTTTTGACTGAGAAGAAATCACTAAAGATCCTGAAAACACGAAGAGGATGGTACTAGAATATTTTTGAATAGCATAATATTAATAAATGCAACAGCAGAAACAAAATAGATAAATCCTTCAAGATACAACTTAACAAAGGACAAATGACAAAATCTAAATATATTCATAGTTATTAAAGTAACTGGATATGTTATGAGAAACTTTTTCATGAACAAATATCCAGGAGCAGATAAATTCTATGGAACAAAATACTTTTCTTTAGAGAAGAAATAACACATCTTTAAGAATTCTTTGAAGCAAAGAGGATGAGACTCCCACTTATTTGTAAAACTAGTACCATGCTGACACCAAAACCTGAAAAAGATGTCACAAGGGAAAAAAGTATCTGTATACAAATATGTATTCGATCTATCTATCTAGATATATCTATTTGTATTTACAAAAATACACACTCCAATATTGATCACAAAATTAGCAGCAAACATAAAGAAAATACTAGAAAATAAAATACAGCAATTTATTAAAAGGATAATACATCATAACTAAGGTTTAGTATGGTTGAACACCTGAAAATCAAAGTAATTTATCATATTTATAGAATAAAAATACTTGTATAGTAACTCAATAAATGCATACCATTCTATACTTCTTCATAATAACTTTTGGAAAACTTTCATCTGAAAAATTCTTTTATGTGATAAAGGAAAATTGTGAGGAACCTGGAGCTAACATCATACTTGTAGTGAAAAATTAAACCACTTTAATATAAAATCAGGATTAGGCAAGGTTACCTATTTCTTCACTTCTATTCAGCTCTGCACAGGAGACTCTCGCCAGTTCAGTAAAGCAAGATGTAGAAATAAAGCCCACAAAGTTTGGAAATTCAACAGAAAACTTTCTTGTTTATAAGCAACATGATTGTTATATAGAAAATAATGAGTGAATGCCCTCTTTATCTCCAAGCAAAAGAAAAACAAAAGCTGTGAGGAGTAATAAATGAGTTCAGCAAGATCTCAGGATACAAGAAAGTTAACATCCAACTGTTAACTATATTTCTGTATATTTTCAACAAGCAACTGGAAAATGAAATAAAAAGTTTAATTACATTTAAAATTGTGTCTTAAATACTTAAGAAATCTAGGAACAATTTAAAGATAGGATTATTTTTAAAGCTACAAATTTAAAGAGAAATTTTTAAAGACACAAATATGCAGTCTTTATTGGTAGGAAAAAATTTACTACTATTAAGGTGTTTAGGTGCCTCCCTTTAGTTCTGAACAATCATACAGCCAGCAAGAATTTTAAATAAAAATTTTTGTAATGTGTCTGAAATGCATGGAATCTAGATAAAGCAAATCAAACTTCAAAAATAATAAAACTAGAATATTAATATTGTGTCAATTTAAAACCCTACTATCATGTCCAGTCTCAAGAGAAGATAGCACGAGCATAAAGAAGGACAAAGTCAGCAACAGAAGAAAAGTGGTTCCTAAATCAATTCATTCTTATGGTCAATTGATTTTCATCAAATGTTCAAAGCAATTCAATAGTGAAAGGAAATTCCACTCAATAAATGGTACTGGATCTAACAGATACTGTTTATGGAAAAATATACCTAAATTCTTACCTCACGATATATACAAAATTAATTTGAAAAGGATCACCTATCTAAATACAATAATTAGAAGAGTAAGATTGATAATAGAAAACATGGTATTGTAAGTTTGGGAGGTGGTTAATTTTGGCAATTTTGTAATAAGCAAAATGTTTAACCAACTGTGGTGGTGCACACCTGTAATTCCAGCACTTGGGAGGCTGAGGCAGGAGTATTACCCTGAGTTTGAGGCCAGTTTGGGCTACACAGTAATGCAAGTCTAGCCTGTACTGTATAGCAAGAATCTATTTCAAGTACGTAAATGTTCACTATCATGAAAAAAAATAGAAATCATGAACTGTTATATTTAATCAAAATAAAAATCTATTCATCAGAAGATATTGAGATACTAAGAAAACCCTCGAGACACAGACAGTGAGTATATTTACATGGAAATATATGTGTATATTATACACATATTTGATAAAGTAGGAGTCATATTCAAAATATATGAACTTGATAAGTATAAATAATTGAAATAGCAAAACAGAAGATAGATGATAGGAAACAGGAGATAGACTTCATGGAGGTGGGAAGATGATGTGAGAATGGAGAGAGATGCGAGAGAAGGAAGGGAAGGAGAAGTAAGGTTTTTTTCTGCCAATTATCCAGATTGAATGCAATATGTATCATAAACAAATACTAATAAGTTTTTAAAAGATTAGAAAAGTAATGGTTAAGATTAATGTGTAATATGTAGCAGACTGATAAAGTGAAAGAATGAAGATGAAAGTTAAGAATGAACAGCAATGGTGTCCCACAGCCCTTTATTACCATAACAGATATTTGAAATACCCAAACTCTAGGAGTTAACACTGGGCCCAGCTGTCCCATCCCCTACTTTCCTACTGTAAATTTCTAATTCAGTATAATAGTAGCCAGCTGTGTGTCTCAGTACCTTTCCCTGAGGGATACAGGACACAATCTGCACATTTGTCCACTTGGTCTGATAAACATCAAGGTGTGTGCATGTGTGCAAAAGTGCAAAATGGAGATTTTACCCACATCATGATTTTGTGTATATTTACCCAAGCATCACAGAGGGTCCAATAGACCCACACCACTCCAGGATTTGTTTAAAATGTTTTCCTTTGATTTTTCTGGTAGAGGTAGCTTAACTCAACAGTGGCACATGAAAAACCAGATTTGCAAGTTTGGGAGGAAGTCAAAAGTGAATCATCAAATTATTCATGCATGGAAGATGATGCTGTTGATGTTGATGATGATTTTGAAGTTAGCCATGTGAGGCAAAGTTTCTATGAGAGTGAAATGGAGCAAGAATTGACTGATACAAACACAGGAAACGCAGACCTCTATCCAGATGATGAAGAAAACAGCAATGCGAGTATATATTTGACCAGTTGAAATATTACAAAATAACCAAAATGTAACAATTAAACTTTAGAACTAGATCCAAAAATATAGTGAGGGTCATGGCAAGGGAGAAATATATTGGACAATACTGCTTTTTAATGCTGAAAATTGTAATAGGTGAAATGCTACAAGATACTGTGAAATACACAAAGGCTGGAATGCAAGTAAAACATTCTGTGTGCACCAACAGCCACATGACATTATTATGACATCTCACCAGCTGGACTGAAGGCATGCATAGGTCTGCTGTACTTAGCAGGGATTTCTCATTGTAACTGCAGCAAGGTAAAAGACGTATGGAAGAGTGATGGATCAAAATATATCATAAAATTGTATGTCCTTCACATCTGCAGATGCAAAGACTTACGCTTTCAATTGAGACTTTTTTTTTCTAAACTCAGCCATCAGGTCCTTATTCACTTACTATATGATTACTGTTAAACCAAATGATGTTGTGAACAAACTTGCTGCTCTCATTTCTCAAACTAATTAGAGTATGGCATTCAACAATTTGTTTACCAGTTTTCAATTGATGTTACATTTGTTATCAGAGCACAAGTTGACCAGTCCATGAACTACATGTAAGAATAAAGCACAAATTCCAAATGAAATGTTACAATTTCAAAATAGAAAATTGTATAGTACAATCACTGGATTTCAAAAAGATATAACTTTGGTCTCATATATGGCAAATAAAAACAAATTGGTACTGCTGAAATTAATATTTCACCACGATGGAAATACTGATAGGGAAACCTCAGTGAAATGGAAGCTCAAGATAGAACCTTTCTACAGCAAAACCAAAGAAGTAGATGTTGATGAGTTATTCAGCAACAGTGATGTCACTTAAAACACAAAACTTTGACCAATGATTGTGTTTTACTTTATACAACATGTGTGGCAAAAATAGTTTAATAGTTTGCAAAGAAAATGACAAGTACAAAATATCACAGAGAAATTTTGTTAGAGGACTAGGACTGGAGCTCATAAGAGATTATTTACAGCAGAGGAGAAATAAAATGTTTCTGCCCAGGAAGCTACATAAATAAATTGTGGAGCACACAGGTAAGCTGAGACAGGCAGGTGCAGCAACACAAAGACCCACTACAGCCACAGAAAAACAAAAAATGTCAAGTGTGTTGTACAAGAAAGGACACAAAAACAAAATGTGTGTGCTATTTGTGTAAATGATATTTGTGTATGGAACATGCAGTTGTGTGTGAAGACTGCCTTGGGTGTGACAACTGAAATAAAGATTATTTCTGTGGTGGAGTTTTTTTTGTTTATATTGCAATACACATAGGTTTTTATTTTTGATATTATCTTTTAGTTTTTGTAAGCAAATAAACAGCTGATGTGAAAATATTGATGTGTATTCTAATTACTCATTGGGTATTTGATATTTTATTATTTTATTTTATTTTATTTTATTTTATTTTATTTTATTGATATCTTATTTCCCTGCTAAATGCATGTTGTATAACATAAAAGGAAGCTCTGGACAAAACAGGAAGAGAAGAGAGGTGACAAGACTGTCACATAGGAAATGTAAGCTAAGCATGTGTGCTGTCTGTGTAAGTGAGATGTGTGCATGGAACACGCAGTTATCATGTGTGAAGACTGCCTTGGATGTGACAGTTGGGATGGGTCAGGAATACCTATGTTTCTGGGCCTTTATGGCATTGGTGTTATGCTTGCCAGAGAAAATGTTTGTTTTGACTTATGGTTTTGGAGTTCCAGTCCATGAACAGTCAGCCCCGTGACTTTCAGCCTCGTGGTTACCAGCACATGAGGCGGGAGCTGACTACAGAGAAACTCATTCACTTCTCAGTCAGGAGGATGGAGAGGAGACTGTGCTCCCACAAGCCCCTGCGAGGTCCCGCCCCCTGGTGACCTAAACTTCCCACTTGGTCCTAACCCTAAAGTTTCCTCTATTTCCCAATAGGCCTGAGCTGAATGGGGTATGTAACACAGAGGTTCTGGAGACATTCTGGTTTCAAACTATAGCAGCAACTACAGTGCTCCTAAATTCCTGGTGTCAATGTAGAATGCTAAAATTGCCTATGAAATTAAAAGTCACCTAGAGATCCAGCACGTCTATTTGTGGGTGTTTATATAAAAGAAATAAATCAATTGTTCACTAAAATATGTGCAAAATGTTTATAGCAGTTTATTCATAATTGCTAAAAGCTTGAAACAAGCAAAGCATTCACCAATAAAAAAATGAATTTAAGGCTTGTGCTAGATTATACATTGAAACATTATTTAGTGTTAAAAAGACAAAACACTAATAGAAAAAACAAATGAAATTTATAGACATATTGAAGAAAATGTATAGATGGAGAAAGAGACAGAGAACGAGAGAGAAAGCACATAACTACATTTCTATGGAGTACTAGAAAAGAGAGTAATCTATGGTGATAGAAATCAGAAAATAGTTTAAAGTAAGGGATATTGACTTGAAACATGAATAAATAAGAAACTTTAGAGAGTTGATGAAAATGTCCCTATATGGGGTAGTTATTACAGAATTATGTAAGTTGTTTGAGACTAATTAAGACAAACACAATTGGTGCAATTTATTTTCTGTGAATGAAAAAAAAGTTAAAATAAGATAAAATTTTCAATGAACAATGTTTTATATTTTCTTCAATATGATGTTTCATACCATGAGTTTTCTACTACCTTAAGTGTCATCTGTTGAGAATGGTTGACAATAATTGGTGAAGATATATTTTTCCAATTGCCTTGACAATTATTATACTTTTATCTCTATCCTCTCCCCCTTTACATTTCTTATTAAACTGTCATTGTTTTTGGAGGAAATGGAATACTATATCCGTCTTCTTCGTTTTATTTTGTGCTTGCTTTAATAATGTTATCTTCAGTACAAGTTGTTTCTTTGCAGGATTCTTTCCAAGTGTCCATTTTGGGAAAGGAATGTAAAGAAAACTGGTTAGAATGGCCATAATATGACTGGGCCCACGAAACCTTCCATGAGCTGGGATATGGAGATAATGACAAGTACGTGAAGGTGTTTTCGAACTTTTCACACCATGGCCCTGCACCTCCCAAAGACTCTTTGCTATGTTTTAGGGACACTTGGAGACCCCTACCTATTTCCCACAAGGATGGACTCGGGCTCTAATAGTAATCACCATATTAAAGACTACAACTTTACTATTATAGAAACTAAATATAAATTGGTGGTCTGCTTCTATCTAGTAAGCCACCTATTTGCCCATTTAATTACTACTCTATCCTCTATCTCTTCCATCTGCTTTTCTTCTATGTTACCAGTTACCTTTAGGTCTTTCTACTCATCTCTCTGATGAGCCTTTCTTACTCTTTAGGGCTGAGTTAGGAGCCTCAGGGCCTTTGAGCAAGAAACAGACCACTGTCCAATTGAGATAATTATATTCCTTAAAAATCTTCACTCAAGAATTATCTCTGCTAACTACATGATAGGTATCTTTATAGGAACTGGTGAGTCGACTGTGAGTCACACAAACAAATAGCTCTTTTCCTGCCTTTATAGCGCTGAAGTTTGGTAGGACAGATGGATGATTTAAATGACTTGGTGATAAGTACAAAGGAGCAAAACTAAAGCTATGGAATAGGGTAGGATGCATCAGATGTTTGAGGAGTTCACAGTTAATATATGGTAATCAAGGTGGACTTGAGTCAGGAGCAGAAGGAGCCCACGTAAACATCATAAAGGAAACTGTCCCAAGAAGAGGGAAGGTCAGACTTGCTCAGGTGAAAAAGGCAGAATCAAGGAAAGAAGCAGAAAAGTACAATATGTCCTTCAGCGCTCACATCTATGGATTTCTCTTGCTGATGGTTCAGGTATGAGGGACACCAGGGATGCAGGAAGAAGGACTCAGGAGTCTTTCCAGGTTCTGCGTTCAGTTAGTAGGTAGACAAAAGTATCACTTATTGAAACAGGAAAGAGTGGGGAAGAGCAAGTGGATTGGGGTAGCACACCAGTCAACAGTCTGTACCTGACATGATCAATTTGATCTAGCAGGTAGATAATGCTCACTCATTTTAGGACACTGATCTCACATAGGATAATTTACCCTCTGTACTAAATTGTATTTTGCCCCTTTGAAATATGACTTTGCCAAGCCCCCCCCCCCAGCAAGACCAGAAGTCTATTTCTCCACCACTTGCATGTAACCCCAGATGTGGGAACTGCTTTGGCCACATAGGACATCAGCAATGTGATTATAAGCAGAGGCTTGGAAAGACTTGTTGGCAGTCCCATGACTACCACCATGGAGACCAGCTGCAGCTAGCTTTTGAGTGACAAGAGATATGTAGCCAAGTTACCACTGTGACATCACTCCAACCACTAGATATAAGTGAAATCGCCTTGAGCTACGCAGTCCCACTAGGGCCAGGCAGACCACAATGTGAAAAAGAAGAAGAAAAGCATGTGTTTAAATCCCTAAATCATATAAGCAAAACCCAGCGCGTATATGCACTTGTGCAGATTCAGAGTTGATGAATGACCCCATCAGGCATTGTGGCTTCCTGCCCCTCAGCTCCCTACTTTCCCATTATTCCAAGGCGAGTCATTTGTATATTAGCAGAGCCAGGACCAGGAGCAGTCTGGGGCTGTGCCCCACAACGCACTGCTGTCTGGTATCAAATGTGCCTTAAAAACCACTCGATTTGTTAACATGCAACTTCTCTCTCTCTCTTTCTCGCTCTGCCTCTCAGCCCACTCTTCTCTCCCTCCCTCCTTGATGAGACAGTGTTGCTGTAAAAGCAACCAACAGAAATCCAATTCAGTCTCTAGGGAAATTTATAGGGAAAAAAAATCTTGCTATGCCAGTGCTTTTTCCATGGCAATATGAAGCATATGGGATCTCAGAAGAAGCATCTATCACATATGTTGCATTGCAGTGCAAGAATTGGCATTTTCTCCAATTCCTCAAAGCATAGTTAAGAGCAAAATAAATGTAAAGCTATGAGGTCCAAGCTACTGCTGAAATGTTGTCTCTTTCTTAGCATTGCACTGGTTTAAGGAAAAGAAGAAGCAAATCCCAAAACCCAAAGCCCCCCGAATACAGGTGACTTTCAGGCCCAGGATTCTCTGAGCTGAAACTCAGACTTAAAGTATGTTCAAAGTTGTACCTAGAGCCAAGGCTCACACAAAGCACAAGGTTCAGCACTGCAGCTCATACAAAGCACAAGGATTCAAGTGCAGCAATCTGGGGTCCCATTGAGAATGGGAAGGAGGGAATGCAGTTACCCTGCCTGCTTCAGAAATGAGGAGTTCCAAATTCTGGTCTTTGCTCTTTTTCTGTGTGACTACAAACTTTGGACATGTCACATCAGACCACAAAGGTCACCATGAACCACGAACTTGCCAAGACTAGCTGTTCAAAGCTGGGATGAGCAGAGACTCAGCACTGGGGATGTACTTCACCAACACGTGGCCCCCTGACCCTAGAGAGAAGAACAAAAGCAGGAGGGTCTTTTCGACCTTCTCCAGCCTGTCTCCCCTAAAGCAGACCATTAGTCTCTGACCTTCCTCTGAGAATAAGACACTCATTCCAGAGATAATCACTCTGTCCTCGGAGGAAAGAACACCTTCTCCCTCCTGTGGGATCATACAGACCTCACCACAACTAACCTGCTCTTCAGAAAACAGCACAAGAAGACTCGCTCTCTTTAGGTGTTCATTTCTGAAGTTTTCTGTGCCACATAAAATGTACTAAAAATGTGTGGGCATCTCTTGTCAATCTGTCTTAGGTTAGAGAGGCGCCAGCCACGCAGCCAGTGGTGGGTAGGAAATCCCTCACCTACACTAGTAATGGCTGGTTGAGCCACTAGAACAGAGGGAACCAGGCCATCCCACATTATGCAGGGCAGCTGGAGCTCAGATGCTGAGACAGAGAAGGACAGGAGAGTGAGGGTGGGTGGGAAACTCTGACTAGATCCATAGCCATGGCGCCAGGTTCCGTGGGCAGGTCAAGCCCTGCGTGTAGCCCTGCGTTAGAGGAGCACCATGACCCCATGTTCCCAGTCATTTTAATCTCCTTGGAATAGGAGACAAAAAGAATGTCTCTGAATATATTCTAGAATATTATGGAAAGAATAACCTGGTTCTTTGTAGCAGAAAAAATAAGTAGTAGTTGATGATAAGGCACGAGGTGAAGTGATGGGATGGATTCCATGTCTTCCTCCTTCTGCAGATTTGTCTAAGATTCAGGTGACACAGGGATCTCCCTAAGGAGGCAGGATGGAGTGGGGTGGCCAGAGATTTCATCATACTGCTTGGAACAGTGTGCAATTTAAAAACTATGAATTGTGTAATTCTGGAATTTTTACATAATATGCTCAGGCCGTGGATAATTGAAACCATGGAAAGCGAAGTCGTGGATATGGGAAGATGACTGTGTTGAGTTTTCATTATTCTCAAAATATGTTAGTAGATGTTCGCAATGATAGTGATGTGAAACAAAAGTTTACGTTCCTGCGTAAGGAATGGAGAAAAAAGTCCTGTGAGGTCGACAGAGCTGCAGCAGGGAGCTGAGCAGAAGCCCAGGCCCCCATCTTCCCCTTTCTCCCAAAGAGCAGGCAGCCCAGCCAGCACCGCTGGCCGCCACCCTGCACACTGGTAAAGGTCCTGTGTGAGACAGCGCCAAGAGATTTGGCTTTAGGAGCTCACAGGGAGGATTCAGTGATGTGAGCTGTCATCTGTGGTGACTCTTTCCGTACCATTCTCTTCTGGAAGCTTCTGACTCAGTCCCTGAAAGTCAGTAGACCCATTGCCTGACCCCTTTTCTGTTCTTGCTGTCTTTGGCATTGCACAAACAAAACACATTTGGATTTTCACTCTCACAATCTGTGAGCTGCTCTTACCCCCTACGAGGCTCTCACAAACATTTTCAGACACCCAGTAACTGAAACCACAGATAGCAAAACCTTGGGGCAAGGATGACTGTAAGGATTACTTTTAATGTTTTTTTTTTTCCTCTGAGGCTTTTGCCCCCTGAGCTTTCTTTCTGGGCATACTTAGATCATGCAGATATCATGGTGGTGAGCTGGACTCCCAAATGCACCAGCCTGCAGGTCCCCCAATTCTACTTAAAGCACTCTAGGGTTCACTCATTTTAAGCACCACTGTATAAAAGCTACAATTGTGCTCAATAGTGGGAAGCCCCTGTTCTAAACCAGGGCCGTTAGGGGAATCCCGTTTTTACCACATCTCTGGGAAAAACCAGTCTGGTCTGCTCAGGTGGCCAGCATAGTGAAAAGCAGGACTTGCGAGTAAGCTTGTATTTTGGGTCCCTTATCACAGGCTGACAAGTTTCCCTCATGTAAAATGAGAGACAAAGGAAGTCTGAGGAGGTTAATGATGCTTCCCAGCACCCCAGTTCCTTAGATCTTCAATGTACTTTATACAAATCAACTAATGAACACTTTAACACACAGCATGTAGCCTCCCCTGGGGCTGCAAGCCTCTAGGCTTCCATCCTGCAGCCAGACACTTGAAAAGGGCTGGGTGATTTACAGTTAATAATTGCATTTATGATTGTGACTCCTAAAAGAGACAATCAAATCTCACGCTTTTCACTAAGTCATGATGAATGTTTGTTAACTGACTGACTGACCGACTAAGTCATACTGAGATAGATCATTAAATGAAACCCTATCTCTGCCCTCTCCTTTCCCCAGCTCTACTCAATTGGCCAGACTGGCCAGGTTCATCTCAAAAAGGTTTTTTTTTTCTCGTATTAGGTCATTTCAGATAAAACTTTTAGGGGTAGAGGTTCTTTATAAAAATCTGTTAAAAGCTTTCTACTCCCTAGAAAAATGTTGTGTGTGCATGCACAGTGCAGACATTGCAGGATGTTTTCCAATCTCTCCACAGTCCAAACTAAGACTCTAGCAGGCAGTATTTGAAGGAAGAAAGCTTAAAAGGCATCAGCTCTGTCCTGTTTTGGTACAAATCATGTATTTTTCCAAGAATACTTTATTTAATCAGACTACAAATAAAATTTAGAGATGCAATTGCCTTTTGTAGATTAGGTTTCCATCAAGAATATTGTAAAATAATATAAGAATGGTTTCTTCTTAGATGCATTGACCAGAACCCTGTGCTTTCTGTCTGCAGCTTTTCCCTCAGGCTTGCATCACGACGCAGCCTCATACTTGAGAACTAGGAAATGCACTTGCGTCTCTCTAGTGAGTGTCTGGATAACCAGGAGAGATTGTTTCAAAAACTTGCTGCTAGGTTTTAGTGAACAATAATCTTAACTAAATCCTCTGTAAGTGTCCCTAACACAGTTAACCAAAGTATGTGAGGAATGCCTAACCCCCCAACACGTAATTCCCAGCCTTACTGAAACGCAGGAGGGAAAAATAGTTTGTTCTCCATCAGCTGGAAAAGTCTTACTTTCTAGGAAAAGTGAGCACTTTGAGAATGAGGCAGGGAAGAGATCAAAAGGAAGTGGAATCCCTTTGGGAGGACCAGTCCAGAAACCGCAGTTTATATTTCTGTGGTTGGCCTTAAAATGCAGAAGTCTAAGGTTCCTTGGTGAGCATATTCACAAATGCCCACATCTTAAGAAGCTAAGGAAGAAAGTGTGGTAATTAGGTTACCAACCTTGCACCAGGTAGATCCTCATTTCCTCAGGATGCCTTTTGGTAGAAAAGAAAGAATTAGCAAGTGTGGGGCCAAGAGATGGGTCAGGAGGTCCTGGTTACACAGCAGGGTGAGTGATATATATCTAGACTTTGTTGGACCAGATAACACCAATTTTACTGTACTGCCTACCCCTCCAGGAGGCATACAGGCCTGGTCATTCTGTAGGCCTGGCCTTCAATGGATGCACCTCCAGCCACAGTTGTAATGGGTTCTTATCTTCTGCACTGACTCCCTTGAGAGCCCAGCCCTGTCTGACTGTCTAGAATATTTCTACCTAACTTAGCTCTCTATCTAGCTGGGTGCCAAATGTGTCAAGTCTGTAATATTACAACATTAAAGAATGAACTCTCAAACCAAAGGAAAAATTTAGGAGAATTTTAAAGAAAATACAGAAAAGAAGACTAGCTCTTAGATGTTCAGGAAGACTCCCAAGTGGGGTGGTCACTGAAGCCCTTTGTCAGGGGTAATTTATACAGTACAATCACAGCATAGGTACAATGTGGGTTAAAATTCGATCAATCTATAGGAACACACATATAGCCACTTAGTAAAATTTATGCAGTAAGGGGACAGGTCATGTAGCAAGGGGACACAGAAAGGACAAAGATATTTTGGGGGAAGGGAGGTCCAGGTGCTCTAGTCGGCCACCTGGGCAGCTAATCCCTGTCTGAACTTATGTGCCAGAACTGTTGATAACGTATAATTGCAAGTTACTGTTTATTTCTTAGGGAGTAAGGTAAAGCTAGCCATTTCAACTCCATGTCAAGGCCTGGTCTTCCTGAGATGTGCCTCCTGTCACAATCTTGATGTTTTTAGTTTTTGTGTTGACTTTTTTGAGGGCCCAGTTTCTATCTTGGTCCTTTTTCTCTCATCATTGAGACAAAATACCTGATGACCAAAATGAAGGAAGGAATGGCTTATTTAGCTTAAAGTTTATGGAGGTTTCAGTCCATAGTTAGCTGGCTCCAAGGCAAGGTGGCATGGTTGAGGGGCAACCATTCATGGTGGCCACAAGCAGGCAGAGCAAGCAGGGTAAAAAGAGGAAAACATGCCTCCTTCCCTCCCTTATATTGTATGCCAGCTCCCCACACCTGGGCAGGTGCAGAATTCACACCACCATTTCCAGTGGTAGACTCATCCACCTACATGATTGCATGAGCCTTGGGGAGCTTTCCAAACACAAACCATAACAGATTGTATATTAATTTTTATCTAACTTCACTGTATACAGTATTTTGCAGTCCAATCATTGCATGATTCTTTTTTAAAATCTTATTTAAAGAGAAGAAAGAAAAACAAAACAGAATAAAGGGTAGCAACAATACACAATTCCAAGGAAAAAAGGAAAAGAACAACAACAAAAAAATCCTAAGAAATTATTACTTGACAAATTACATACTAACTTCGTGGAAATAGTTGTTCAAATTATAAAGTTAAAACATGTAAAGTAGACATTCAACCAGTGAGTCTGTTAAGAGTTCTGTTCCATGATCTGACAAAAAACCCAGCAATATGGTCATCCATCTTACCCACTCAAATATACATTCAATTATATCAAAAGGGTAAAATTAAACACAACAAAACAGAACAAAGCGGATCACAAGAAAGCAATGTAAGGGACATAAATTTCAAAGCTAGACAATCGGAGATAGTCACTCTCTATCGTATTGACTCTTGTTTTCTTCCTAATAGTTGTCCATATTGTCACATAAAGGGAATTCACATGAAACAACCTAGCATGGAATTGATCTGAGCAGGACAAGGAGGGCATTTCAGGTCTTCAAGACCAGACAATAGGGAAGCCGAGAATGGCTGTCATAGTGTCTCTCATTCTCCTCAAAACAGCTGTCCATACATTCATGTGTGTTGAACTTAAACAAAACAAAACCAGCTAAAATCACTTTGAACAAAGAATGATAATTTTGCTGGATTACACATCATGACATTATGGAATCAGCACTGGGTACTGTAGTGTCTCTTTTCTTCAAAGTAGTTGTTCATTACAACATGTGTTATATAGTTGGTTCTTGTAAACTGTTCATAAGCTCTACACATGCATGAGTCTCTAAATGTATATCTATCCTTTCTGTATTAGAGGTAAAAACAAAACAAAGCAAGATAAAAGATAAAACAAAACAATTCCTAGAAAAGCATGAAGCAAAAAAGTCATATATAACTGCAATACAAGGTGATCTACAACAGTTACCATGATGTCTCAGCAGTATATAACAACATTAATACAAACAAAGCATTGGAGACATTCTAAGACTTCAAATGCAAGTAATAATCAAACCAGAGTGGGTATCTTAGTGAATCTTGTCATCCTCAGTGTAGTTGCCTATACTCTTAGACTTGATGCTATCAATTGTAACAGATTTAAATAAAATCAGTCAATATAAAGTAGCAATCTAACAAACCAGATTCAAATAATATCAGTCATAATAAGACAGTATAAGTTATAAAGGGCATCAGATTAAGTTGATAGGAAATTAGGGATGATTACCATAATATGTCCTCTTATTTTTGGGATAGCTGACCATGTCCTCAAGTCTAGCATAAGCAGACAAACTGGAACAGCATGTAATCCATCCAAGCAGAGTGATGAGAATAATGTAAATTTTAAATTTTGTTACCCAATTAACAATACCCTCTGCCTTCCTTTTTTAGACAATTCCTCCCCTTTCACTCCCATAGGGTGCACTGCTTGTTTTGGGTCCCACTGCCTCCCTATATAGAGCATCTCAATGGACCTTATCTCCTGATCTACTCTGCCTGTGTTTCTCTTTGTTAATATTTCAAGACCATCTATACTAGAGATTATAGCCAATCTTCTCTGCCTTATTTCTGCTATTCTGTTTTTCTGCCATTGGCTGTCTATTTTTCTGTTCCACTCCACTGTCTGTCCTGTTCACTGAGGCCTCTCTGCCATTGTTCCTGAAATGCTCGTATTCTTGTTCTCTCTCTCTCTAAAATGTCCTTCAGTATTTTTTGTAGGGTTGTATTGGAGGTCATAAATTCTCCCAGTTCCTCTTTGTCATGGAAGCATCTTATTTCTCCAATAATTTCTAGAGAGAGTTTTGCAGGATACAT